>OU974082.1:3759616-4359616 GCA_918843875.1 Diadumene lineata
GGCGGAAATCCTTGTTTAATAAACAGAAGTCCTGGTATTAAAATAAACATTCCCTTATTACGGACATCGCGGCATGATAGACATCCCGGTATCGTGCGGACACCCGGTATAACAGACAACCCGGTATGATAGAAATCTTCGTATAACAGAAGTCCTGTTATTAAACATCCCATTATTACGGACATCACGGCATGATAAGCATCCCTGTATATGACAGAAATCCCCGTATAACAGACAATCTTGTTTTGCTGTCATTCTGTTATTATAGACACTTCAGTATAACATAACACGTTTGTGCGCACCAGGAATACTATATCAAAATGCCAAAATATTCCCGCTCAGGCATATTTTGTGTACATCAAATCGTATCAATATCAAAAATGTATGCAACGATTCGTCTTAGTACATTATTAGAAGCAAATTTAGTTTAAACCAATATGTATATCGTACATTTTTGCTCAAGTTATTTTCCTACAAACGTGTGCTGACGCAGTCCACCTTAGTCCATGCAATCACTGGTGGTACATCGTAACAAGTCAGTACAGTTAAGTCGATTATCAAAAACCGTCCACCTAATCTTTTTCTCGGAACTCTACTGACGAAGTTTTTCTTCTGGTCGAGAGACCCAAGTCGAGAGTCAAGCGGAGAAGCGCGGCGTCGGGGTTTGTGATCTTTTACCGAAATGACAAATGGGGTTCAGCGCTAAAAAGTCTGAATAAACATTTTGAACATTTTATAAATTCATCGTTTGACGACAATTATATGCACTGTATTTTATCTTTATGGTACCTTGGACTTTGAACCCTGGACTCCTGACATAGGGCCCTGGAATCGCGCCCCTCGGGAGGAGGGATGTACACAGGTTGCCAGAAAACAAACTCGCATTTCTTTATAAACAACAGGTAGCCCAAGCTTTTGCTTTGTACTGATATAAGTAATAAACAGCTAAATATTTAGTCCATTTTTGGGCCATTTAAAGCGATTTAAAATCATTTTGATTTACACAACTTCATATTAAGTTATAAAATCAAAAGGCTCAAGTAAGTGAGCAAAAATTTATTATTATTATTATTTTTTCGATTTTTTTATCGATAAATTTAGCTGTTTATTATTTATAAATGTACAAAGTAAGATCTTGGGCTACCTGTATGTAAACCACTAGCTATCGTAACATTGCTAATCCAATTGATACCTGGCCTCATGCATCCCACATCAGTTCAACCGCTCCTACATTTAACTCCTAAATTACTCTTTATGACTGTACCACATCCGGAAAAGGACTTAATTAATTCAAACACAGTAAAAAATAGTCAAACTGCAGTCATATCAAAGACTTGCGGTTTAAAAGGTTATCCTTTGCACAGCCATCGCTTCATATCCAGGCCATATTTGGAATAGCTTACCTTATTTGGAAGTACGTTTGAACTATTTTTGGCGTTTTTCTTAGCTTTCAAAATCTTAAATCGTACCAAACTTACAGGAATATTGTAGTGAAAACACTATTGAACAGGTTGCCATTTTGTATATGGTCTAAAAGTATTATGGGAGCCAAATACTGAAAAGCACAGGGATCCCGCGCGACGATTCTTTGATATGTTCTAAGTCTAATTGTTTTTTTTTTTTTTTTTTTTTTTTTTTTTTTTTTTTTTTTTTTTGGCGTCTCAGTTCATGCACATTGTTTTATAGCTAATTTTTGTCCATTTTAGCTACTTTTGTTTCAAGACGTACAGCTCTATCTTCCCCTACTTTTCTATAAAATTGGTCAGGAACAGCCAATACGTGCGATTCTAAATTCTGTACTAAAAAATCCAGCAATTGTTCTTTATCACTGATGGCATGCTCCTCTTTGCAAAAGAACCTGATCGGTTGTCGACGTTTAGTATCATCATTTGCAAGATTAGACAAAATGTTGTTTTGAGTCTTCAGTTGAGCTCTTGTTTATTTCCAGAAATGCTTGGATGATTTGCTGCATGTTCACCACGAGGCCTGTAAAAGTACGTTTTGTTCAAAATACACCTATTTCAAAAAGGTTGTCCAAGTATAAGGTGATTGACCATTCTAAAATAGAAAGAACTAATCATAGGCGTACACACCCATTTTAAAAAGGTTTCCCTAGAATAATTGCACGTGGAGGAAAATAATTCTAAATATTTAGATGACATTCCAATATGGACAAAATTATATAAAAATGTAATTTCATTGAATTAGACTAAAACTCAGTTTTTAACAGCCGGGGGAGAAAATTATTCACGCGGTATTTTATGTATTTCTTTGTTAATAGTCTTTCACGACAACCTTTTTAAACATGTTGTGCTCTCAAGTCAACTGCAGCATAAATAGTTCCCATAGCAACACCACCAGCAATGACGTCATCAGAGAACCGCTGAAACTAGTACTCATTGTACTGCGGTTTCGTTTGAATATTTCGCGATCGTAAGCGTCTATCACGGGACTTTTGGTGAGCGATGTACTCTCTTCAATCGGATATGTTATAACTAGCGAATCGGTATAGTTCAGTGTGTAGTTAGAATGAAGCATCGATAATGTGCTATTATCCACTGTAGTAGTTGTTGTTGTTGCTTTAGTTGTTACTGGAGGGCTTGGTGTAGTAGTGGTTGATTGTGTCGTAGGCCGTGTTGTTGTTGGAGGCTCGATCGTCGTTGGCTTGACAACTAGGAAAAGAGAGATGTGTTGAAGTCATTTTAGAGGAACTATATATTGCATGACATGGACCAATTTTACAAACGATCGTCTTTAATATATTATCATTATCAATATCTTTTGTTTGTCACAACCACAGCAATCACCATGTCCATCATCACTATCATCATCATCATCACCATCACTATCATCATCACTATCATCATCACTATCATCATCACCATCACCATTACTATCATCATCATTATTATCATCATCCTCATCACTATCATCATCACCATTATTATCATCATCATCACTATCATCATCACCATTATTATCATCATCATCACTATCATCATCACCTGCATAACAATCTGTATAAATTAACTTGTAGCTACTCAGCTCGATTAACTCGAGTTACTCTGAGTAGTTTTTACCTTTACCAATTAACTTTATATTTGATTAATCTAAATATGTAAATTTTACTGGTAATAATAAAGATACAATAACAATCACAATTACCGCAATCATCATCACTATCATCATCACTATCATCATTAGCATTATCGCCACCAACACAATTATCATAATATTACTATACTCACCGCATTCATAGAACACCTTCAAATATTTATACACATTGGTGCAATAACTCCCTAAAATATAATTGTTGGCTGTAAAGCTGCATTCTGTCTTCCACTGGCATCGTTCCTTAACTATTGGAGTAACAACATTTTCTCCACAATCTTTAAGATCCTCCTTTGGACATATATTGCTTTGGGACAATATGCGGCCGTATATAGCACCTCTGACGTTTATAACTAAGGAACTGTGTGAGCACGCAATATATAGCATTCTGTTCTCACACGCCATGGCTGGTTTATAAAATGTTTTGCTGTAAACATCTAGAGCGAGAAAACGGAAGTTAGTTTGTAGGGAAAAAAATACCAATAAAGAGAAATCATTCGACTTTGAATGAATGAATGAATGAATGAATGAATGAATGAATGAATGAATGAATGAATGAATGAATGAATGAATGAATGGATAAATGGAGGGATGGATGGATAAATGGAGGGATGGATCCATGGATAGATGGGTGAATGAGGAAACTAGTGAAATAATGAATCAACGAATCAACGAAACAACGATTCAACAAACCAACTAAACAACGATTACACGAATTAACAAGATATCTACTAGTAAAGTAAAATGCGCTTTCTAGTCACAGATATGATGTAATCATAAACAAGTGACCTCTAAAGAGTTAACAAGATAAATTAAAATTCATAACTGAGTGCGATGGTAAGGCGCACGAAGAGTTGCGGATAAGATTGAAGTAGAAAAACAAAAACCTTGATTGAATTTCAATTCAATTGAATACATAAAACTAGTGCCGACACCGTTTAGATCCCTGTTGTGTTAGTCAAAAGTTGCGCTTCAGCGGGATATAGATGTAATTCACAAAAACTATAATGAAACAAAAACTACATCCGATGGTGCTTTAAAAGATAAAGTAGCTGGCATAAACAGGACGTAATTTAATAATTAAAGGCTGCTGGCCGAATTTTCATTTTTTCAGAAAGACTGCCCAAAGTACGAGAAAGGGGAGAGTTTCCCCTTAAGAGGGGAGGAGGAAGAGGGGGGGGGGGGGGTGAGGGTTGGAAACGGATGTTCACAGGCTAAGAACAGAAGTTTATTCTAAGGCATTTGAATACTTCTGTCTACGTTCAAGCCAATCAACGTTAGCCACTGCAGCTTAATTGCTATTGATTTAAAACGAGATGAAATTAACCAACGAAAGAATATAGAGCAGCACATAATATAGCTGACGTAAATTTGGCCGCTATTTCAATATTGTAGTTCTGGTTGGCTCA
The DNA here is from genome assembly GCA_918843875.1 of Diadumene lineata. NCBI lineage: Eukaryota > Metazoa > Cnidaria > Anthozoa > Actiniaria > Diadumenidae > Diadumene > Diadumene lineata. The sequence goes on from OU974082.1 coordinate 3,764,137, forward strand.
TTAGCATAACAATTCATTTGTTTATAATCAAAATTGTGCTGTAATAAAATGTATCATGTAAAAAAAATATACCATTCTGGATAAAGATTGATTGATTGATTGATTGATTGATTGATTGATTGATTGATTGGTTGGTTGATTGGTTGGTTGATTGATTGATTGGTTGGTTGGTTGGTTGATTGATTGATTGACTGATTGATTGATTGGTTGATTGATTGATTGATTGGTTGATTGATTGATTGATTGTAAGACATTTGAATACTTCTGTCATCATTTAAGCCAATCAACGTTAGCCACTGATTGATTGATTGAATGATTGATTGATTGATTGATTGGTTGGTTGATTGATTGATTGATTGGTTGGTTGGTTGATTGATTGATTGATTGGTTGGTTGGTTGATTGATTGATTGATTGATTGATTGATTGATTGTAAGACATTTGAATACTTCTGTCATCATTTAAGCCAATCAACGTTAGCCACTGATTGATTGATTGAATGATTGATTGATTGAGTAATTGGCAAATGATAGTCCAAGAAGATTGGTCACCAAAGATAGTAAGAAATTAAAACATCAGATATACGTTGCTCAATTTCCAGGCCTATTTCTTCTATCTCTTTCCGTCAATTTCCAATTTTCAAGTTTTGCGGGTAATTTAAAATCTTGTTAAAGGGAAAAAGCAGACTTGTAAAATAGTGAATAGCGTTTGTGTCCTAAACATTTTGTCGTTCTTACAGACATTGTGACCAATATCCTACTAGCACGCTTTTAATCATAACATTGATAGAAATCTATAACATTTCAAGTGTTTATAATAAAATAGCACCATATCTTAGGGTCATCGTTTCACTGTATGCAACGTTGCTCTTATCATTGGAATTGCTCGGACATCATGGTGCCTGAGTGAAGACAGATTGACAAGATAAACATTGTTTCATTTGATATTCAAACAGCTAGATAGCCTACGTGCAGGCTCTGAAAGGGAGGGCGGGGAAGAAGTGGGAGAGGGGGGCAGACTGACAGACTGAAGGCTCAAGACGTTCTTCCAGAAATGTTAAGGTTGCGCACGTCTTGACGCACCTCGTTTGATGGTAATAAAATACATTATTGTACTCTATAGCACTTTACAATGTATATAAAAACAAAGGTCTCTTTCAATTTTCTTTAGCAAGAAGTACACACTGACGGGAAACGTCTATAAGGACTATAATTCCATCTTTCTATTTATCTTGTTTTTTTTTCTACTTTATAATGTGTGGTCCAAATCAACTTTTTGCACCGGTTAAATCAGTAGTACAAATGTTCAGTGACTGTTTCTTCAAACATTAATTATTGGTTTGTCACACTGATATAGGAAGTCCATTCAGACACTCTTCAAAAACAAAGTGTCGAGTCTTGACGACTGTAGGCTAACAGAGTGAGCTGTATGTCTTTTTAGAGGCAATATTGGTAATAGTTGTTGTATATAAAGCATGCATTGTCGGCAAGTTCTTCAGTGTTTGTATAACCTGATGCTGCGAGTATAAATGGCGGCGAGACAGCGTGATTACTATCAATTCAGCTCTCAAGTATTCAATGCCCGAAAAGTTAATGAATCAGGAAAGATAAGGCGGGTTGTTTATTAAACGAGATTGTGGGAAAGGGCTGGATAGAATTATCACGAAATTATTAAAAGTCGTGACATTAACTTAAAGGTCTAGAAGCTACCATACACACAATCAAATTCGAAAAGTTAATAAACCACAAAAAAATATTAAAGCAGTTTTATTGGTGAAAAGGTGACAAAATAGAGTGGAGGAAATTAAAGTATGAGGAAAAGAAGAGAAGCTAGAAGACCATGAAGAAGAAACTCAGAAGTTGAAGAAGAAGAAGGAGAACAGCAACAAGAACAAGGAGAACAATGAAGAAGAAGAAGAAGAAAAAGAAGAATAACAACAACCGTACAACTGACAACAACAACAACAACAACAACAACGAAGAAGAAGAAGGAGAAGAAGAAGAAGAAGAAAAAGAAGAACAAGAACAAGAAGAACAAGAAGAACAAGAAGAACAAGAAGAACAAGAAGAACAAGAAGAACAAGAAGAACAAGAAGAACAAGAAGAACAAGAAGAACAAGAAGAACAAGAAGAACAAGAAGAACAAGAAGAACAAGAAGAACAAGAAGAACAAGAAGAACAAGAAGAAGAAAAAGAAGAACAAGAAGAAGAACAAGAAGAAAAAGAAGAAGGACAAGAAGAAGAACAAGAACAACAAAAACAACAAGAAGATGAGGTGGAGGATGTGATAATAGAGTACTGAAATTGAAAAGAAGAAGAAAGAAGAAGAAAAAAGAGCCGAGGTAGAGGAAAAAACTAGGAAATAGAAACTAAAAAGCTAAAGCTAGAAGATAGTCATGGATGTTGTTACTCTTTTTTAATTCTCTTTAGCTTTTTTATCAAAGACAGTATTTTTCATTTTTTTTAGTACTATAAAATCTTTTATTCTGTTGAATCCTAATTTACTTACTTCTTCACTTATCTTCCTTTCATATTCTAAGTAAACTAAAAATCACATCCTTTTCGCAATTTCTTACAATACGGCAAAACATCTCATGCTGCGAGTTCTCATTTTGAAAATATATATTCATGACTTTGACGTTAAAAATCAGAATTTTCAATCCAACTTCATGTTTTTTCAGTTCATAATTCACTGCGTAAACTTTCCACAATCGGCTTATTTCAAATACTCAATCAGCAAATTTTGCGGTTTTTGCAATCAAGACCGACATACGTACTTTGATGGAAAAAAGATTTTTCATATACTTATTACAAAATACGTTGAATTTGAAACATGGAATAATTCGTGAAATATACGACTTTATGCAATTGTTGGTTTTGTCAAATTGTAGAAATGATCAACTTGCAGTCAATGCAAAGCTGTTCTAGTTTTTGCTTTTGTAAATTTAGATTTGCTAAAAAGCAATAAACAGATAAACAAATCAGTCGCCCCGGACGAACTAACGAACAAACAAACTAGCAAACAAACAAATATACAAACTAACAAATAAACAAACAAGCAAATATACAAACTACAAATAAACAAACGAGCAAACAAACAAATATACAAACTACAAACAAAACAAACAAGCAAACAAATAAACGAACGAACTTGTAAATCAATGAGTAAACAAAGAAACAAACAAAACTAATAAATACACGAACGAGTAACATGTATATAACAAGTAGAACAAAGATATGCAAAACACACTTATATTGCTTGCCGTGTTTTGTAAACCAAAAATCTGTTACAAAAACGGCTATTTCAAGAAGAAGGACTGAAAAATTACATACCAGAAGCCATGTGAACAGACTGTCTGAAAGATTTTGAAAAAAATATAGGCTTTGTCAGTTGTTTTCTACTTTCTCTACTTTAATATTATAAAAAGAAACAAAAAAATTGTAAAATCATCATTTTTTTTCGTTTCAACAATGTTAAAAACAACTTCCCACAATGGTCTATTTCTAATGTTAATAATTTAGAGCACAATTTTCAACGAGTTAATTTAACGAAGTCGTGTAATTGATGGCGACATTTTTTTTTATTAACTTAAACTCTCTGCTTATCTATTGGAAGTAGTTTTTTCCTTTAACTTTTTTTTTCTAGAATAATCCAGGATTTTACATCTGTTAGCTGACAACATTTAGCCCCGGGGAGATTTGATGAAATACTAAATAAAAAAAGACCAGAAAATTTATTCTAGTAGTTAAAGTGACTGAAATAGATGAACATCTTGAGATTATAATAGTTTGTTACGAAAATTGCTTTTACATAAAAAAATAAAATAAAATAAAATAAAATAAAATAAAATAAAATGAAATAAAATAAAATAAAATAAAATAAAATAAAATGAAATAAAATGAAATAAAATGAAATAAAATAAAATAAAATAAGAATTACCTCAGAATTATCTTATTACATTATCATTATTTTGTTTGTATTTATGTTATTATTTAACATTTTTGTTTTTTGTTGATGTTTTCTAAATTGTTTTGTGGTCGTTCATGCTGGGCACTATTTCAATGTGCAGAGTTCTATTGCTCCAGTAAGTTTAGTTTTGCTAGATGATATGCCCTTCAGACTTTTTTCTCTCTGATAAGACTTCAAATAACAAGTTATTTTTATATGATTTTTTTTGTGTGAAAACATTTTGTTTATAAAGTCTCCTTGGGCGCTTTATAAAGATAAAATGCCTCTTAGCCATTTTAACTAAACAAATTTGTATTTTTTTTAGTAAAAATAAAAACACACACATTTGAAATAACGTTGTGGAATGGAATAGAATGGCATGGAAAAGAGAAGAGAAGAGAACGGAAGGGCAGAGACGAGAAGAGAACCATTCAAAGTTTCATTTTTTTAACTAATAATTTTCGAAAAAGAAGAACATACATTCAAGTTTCTTTTAATTTTCGGTAGGAAGTCTTTGTACATTATTTTTATTTTCCCTCGTTTTCCCAAAATGACTTCACTAACAATCAATAGCCATTACTTAAGAGAGTTCATTTTCTACCAATAACAAAAACGAGAAATTTGAAAGCCATTTTGATCGATTATTCGCCCCATGAGGCCTATTAATATTAATATCGTATCCCTTCTACATCGATATCTGTTCAAGAGAATGAAGTACCCAATCCGTAATCTCGAGAAGAATATTTTTATTTATAACACGTTGAAGAGGACGCGGTACACCGAGATATGTTTGATTCAAAAAACACTTTGATAGATCAATGACATGAGGACATGAATTTGAAGAGGCTCGCCGCCCTAGAGAGATAGTCAATCAAGAAATATTAGATATAACTACTTACAACAGGTTGTAAATAGGTTGGACAAATTTAATAAGAAACTAAGAAAGTCAAAAATGCTTATGCACAGAAACTTCTGGTAAATAGAAATATTGGATGTAACTCCATACAACAAGTTGTAAATAGGTTGGACAAATTTAACAAGAAACTAAGAAAGTCAAAAATGCTTATAGCTATGTACAGAAAGTTCTAAATAGGTTGATATAAAGATATGAATTTGGACAGGTTGTAAGTAGGTTGGCCAAATTTAATAGGACTTAATAAAGATATGTGATATATGTTATGGACATCATTGATACCTTAGCAAGATGTTCGAGAAATATTATAAACAGAAAACAGATTGTAAACATATTAGCTAAATTAAACAGGGCATACTAAGAAACTGAAAAATATTTATAGCTATGTACAGCAAGTTCTAAAATAGGTTGACATGAAGATATAAATTTGAACGGAGAAAATCTAGAAATATTCGAGATATCACTCGTTATGAAGACGTTGACTAGCAACCAATTTAACTAACGTTACGTGGTTGACACAGAGAAACTATTCATTATAGAAAGAGCTAGCTGTTTACAACTGCGCACCAAATCCAACGGAGAAAATTTTAATGAAAAAATTATATTAGATCTAGCTATTACATCAAATTGTTAAAAACTCAACATGACTTTGGAGCCGACTAGACTTCAGCCTATAAAGTGGAATTGAAATTCCTTTTTATATATGCCCACGCGTGTTTTTACATAAGATAATTAAGCCATTGTAAGATAATTTGTTGCTCGTGCATGAGATAACAAAATGCAATGGTGTCATTAGGGGGTATAGTTACTGGCTTCGGCAATGTGTTACAAAAATCGGAATTTAATTCTATTTCGTACGTGCAACTTAATTGCTCAACAAAGAGCATCGTGACACAGACATTGTAATAAAATTTGAAGGTTTTCAGAAACTTTTCTATCAATTGCCGCGATGCTCAATTCGCTGAGAAAATTGCTCACTTCAGAGCACCTGCCATTCTTCTTCAGCAATCTCTTGTTTGTTTAAACACAAAGGATCAGGATCGGACAGGGTCTAATTCTCTAAAACCCCGTATTAATCTGAGGGGGGAAGTGGAATAGCCCCAAAATGCCCTAAAATGAATATTATTGAGCGCATATTAACACATACCTGAAAAGCAAGCCATTTTGAAAATTTTGTCGAATTTTCTATTGGATAAATTTGGCGATCCCCCTCCCCGTAAACAAGCAGTGACGTCATAGTGAAGACAAGACAAGACAAGACATTTATTTAGCATCACATTTACAATAATAAACGATATTATACTATACTGATTAAATTAAACTTTCTTTTAGATGCAAGCTATCTACAACAGCCTTTACGAGCTAACCTAGTAGGTAGATAGCTGACAAATTAGGACTATTGTTTGTTTGTACGTACGTACGTGGGCATCATCCACATTTTTGCAGTACATGTATACATATAGTATCAACTACGTTTCATTTGAACAAACAAACTTTCGGACATATTGTCAATCTTCAGGGTCATAATGAAATAACTTAGTGTTTATGAATAACGTTGCATTATTTGCAACACGCCTAAGCTGCTGGAAAATTACATAGACAACCTTTAGACAACCTTTCTGAAACAGGTGTAAACTTGAATTCATCCTAGAATATTGTAGAATGGCTTCTACTTGGACAACTTTTATAAAATAGTTGTACATGCCTATCATTTCTCTGCATTTTGGAATGACGTAAGTACCACTTTAGGGCAACCTTTTTGAAATAGGTGCCAGTAAGCATATGGTTTTCGTTTTAGTTCGGAACGACTCATGGCACTGGACAATTTTTATGAAATAAGTCTGCCTATGCTTCCTTTCCATTTCAGAATGACCTATGTCAACTTGAACAACTCTCTACATTAAAGTTTTCTGATCTTAGTCAGTATTTAGCAATAATCTAAATTTTTAGATGTCATTGTATACGATTTTTTTTTCACTAGCTGTTTTGGAGAGGTTTACATGACTTGTGTCAACCTTTTTGACTTTGGAGGGAGTGTTAATTTCATTTATATCAATTGAATACAGAACACACAACAAAACTCAATTATAAAGACATGCAACCAACAAGGCGTTTGATGCAATTTACGTTATGGGCGTGAAAGCAGGATTTTAGATGAAAAATCCTGTCAAACAGTGACAGTGAAACAAAACTGAAAAATACTGATGCTTTTTTTAAACATAAGAAAAATAATACAAAACTTGAGATGCCAAATACTTGAGGTAAAATTCTAAAATGGTAGATGCAAAAATATAGTTTGAAAAACGAAATAACGAAAGAATACTGAAACTTTGTAGTATTTTCCTGTTTTGATTCAGTTCTAAAAGTATCAAAAAATATAATCGCACGCAATAATTCGATAATTTTAAAAGCTATTTCAACAACGTACGAGAATTTCAATGCATTTTTTTAAACTGAAATATAAAAAAAACATTATCGTGAGAAATATGATTTAACGAGAAATTTCTCCTGATAAAAAATAATTGAAAACATGCATTGAGATATCGCGGAAACCATATCAGTAAATATAGAATGTCGGTCACAAAAAAAGCAATATCAGGCAGCATTATATGAAATACAGAAATGCATATATTTTGGCTATAAGAAAAAAATGAGAGAAAAGAATTATAAAGCATTAAATTTTGCTAAACAGAGAAATGTTTTATCTAAGATATGTACGGTTTTTATCGCAAAATAGCATACACAAAGAAACGAGAAAATGATGTAAAAAATATCATGTAAAGTGTGAAAACATCAGTTGAGTTTTGATGATGTCAAGATGAACATTTCTACTACAAAAACTCAAATGAAGTCAAATAATTGTCAAAAGGTGAAATAAAAATTCATAGTATAACTAAAATTGTTGAAATTTTAGACACAAATTCTATTTAAAAAAATAATTGAACTGATATAAAACTTCTGTTTTTTTTCTTCAAAAAAGTATATGAAAAATTGATCTTTTTTAGATTTTTAAAACTGCGGTCAATTCGAAAATGCGGTCACCCGATTATCATAAATCATCCAAAAATATTCAAGATAATAAAACTCGTATAACGAAATCTGTTATTATGGCTATTACATAAAACAAATGAATCAAAATTTGCCCTCAAAAATTTCAAAACAAAATCAGTAAACTCTTTTGTACAAAAATGTACAAATTTTCACTATTGGCAACTGTTTATGACGACCCACTTTTCAAAAAAAGGTTCCAATTTTTTCTGGAATTTTTCTAATTTTCTTCCTCGGGTTGAGACAAAAATCTAAAAACGCCAACGGCGCAAAAGACAATGAAAATAGATATGAATTAAATATGTTTTTCCTTTTCAAACGCAAACGCTTTTCAACCGCCAGTTACTAGTGGAAACAACCCAACAACTTCACACAGATGGCTACAAACTCTCTCGCTAAATGTTCGTGCTCTCAGGCAACCTTTCCCACTTGTGTAAAAATTAAAACCCCAAAATATCATATCTCTTCTTTTTCAAATAACAATATCAACAATTTCCATCTTTATACGTTGTTTTGCTTCCGCTAAATTCAACAATTTTGTATTTTATATAAACAAGGTTTTTCCCGCGATAAAAGTGACATATTCGGTTTCTGCAGGTACTATTAATGTGAAGTTTCGTGAGAATTTCAACAGTTTTTCTATGGAATTTATTTGTGTTTAATTCGTTCATTTTAAAGGCTTTATCTTTGGAAGTTAATCTTATTAAAAATGTCAATTTTTTCTGTTCTTTGCTATGGCTTTTTGTCGACTTGTATAAATCTCTTATCGGATTTCATTCAAAATGTCAGTTAACCATGTGTATTTTTTCGGATTTCCTTTCGTGGTTCTCCCAACGAAAATTAGGTAAAATCCTTTAGTTTTTAGTTCCTTTCAACGTGTTTATATAAAAAAGCAAGTTCCCTGCTGCGTTGAGCACGAGTGATGAGAAAGACCGTCGTCAATTGAATTTTCTATTTTTATAACATTTTCTTCTGCTTTTGTTATTACGAAATAACTTTTTCAAAATGTAAAAGAAGTTATGAAAACATTTCTTTTATATTTCCGTAATTCATTCATCAATTAGAGAGCTTATTCAGCATTTTTCCATCTAGAATATAGTCGAAATTAGCGTTTCTTGATTCCTAATGGCCTCCTATGGTCTGGTCACCTTATCTTGAAACCCTGTCACAAAAATTCTTCTTCTTCTTTTCAGCGGGAAATTGGCGCAGTGGCAGAGTCGAGACGCGCGCGCGCCCAGTCCAAATATATATTTCTCCGGCTCTACTGCTCTAAAATTACATTTTATCTGTTCAAAACAATTTGAATTAAACTATGATAAATCTAACCTACTTTTTTCAGATTTTTTGTGTTATCGGTTTTTAAGGTTTAAAGGAATTCAGCGATTAAGCCAAAAAACATGAGTAAAATGAATACGAATGTAAATGTCGAGTGGTTTTGTTGTATCTTTGATAAAAGCAAATTTAAAGTAATTTTTCTAGCAATTCCTAATCCTCTACTAAGAGATACCAGCTATTTCATTGAACATTTACAAGCGAAAATGATACTCGCGGATTAACAAAACAAAAACATATAACTAACAAGTAGTAAAATGCGAATTTTTGCACTTTGTGAGTACAACTTTAAATCTAGATTGAAAATCAGTTAGAATCTTTATACAAATCAACCAAGCAATTTTAAATTGACAACATATAAATCAGTTGAATTTCAATAAAATATATAAACATTTTTTTACTTACATTTTGCCGGCAAGAGGATTCCTACCAACGTAAAGCACAAAATGCCATTGAAAACACTTTTCCACGTTTTCTTCATGGTGTTTGAATTGTAAAGCTCGCAGAGTTCACATTTGGACAAGAAAGCGTTGCTTGACTTCGCTACGGTTGAAGTATTTCGAGCACATTTGAGTTCCAAAATGAAGCCTTCACTGCACTCAGTCTAATTCCAAGCTTTGCCATTCAAATTCAACTCCTCCTTCTGATTATGCTGCATCCTATTAGCACAATATTATGGATTTTAATAATTCAAGACTTTAAGCTCGCGCTATTTCGGTTCAAAGCCCGCCACACAAACGCTTTGTTTTCAGATAAAAGAACTGACAATACGCAAATGGTTTGGAGTCGTTAGGCTAGTTTCGTTGCAGATATGAAATAATCTCTCTAATGCCAAACGTAAACAGTGAGATTTCTAAACTGTGACTTGGACAACGGAGTTTAAGTGGCCTCTCTAAACACCATTACCCTTGAAGGGCTTAGGAATAAAATCGCTCCATCGAAAAGCTGTAGGGAAATCAATTTAATTGGTTGCTAAACGGGTCAGTGACATATGTCGTCATGATACTCGCACGTCAAATAAACAATTAACATTCACGTAACTTATCACTGAGCCCATCGATTAAACAATTATATAAATTTAGTTTAGTCAGATAGCTTATAATCCGTAATAAAAGCTTGTATCTAGACTTAATAAACGATTAAATATAGAAATTGTTTCCCTGGCGACCCGACGCCTAGAAAGACTTGTCTGCCACCTTAACAAAGGCCTCAAACAGCCCGGCGATTAGAATAATGAGTGTGGTGAAAGCACTTGGCCTCGCTTTGAGTTTTTAGGACAAAATCATGACAAAACCACAAACTTAATTTTCAGACATACAGCGACAAAGCATTGTATTAGAGGAAGAGCTTCATCAATTAACTGACTTTAACTTTTTTGATTAAATGCACGCTTTTGCTATTAGTAAATTATCTCATTGATAAGGGTTGGTTTGCAACATTGTTTCTGAGGAAGAACATGGTTAATAGAGGAAAGAAGTAGAAATATAATGTACGGTAGCTAGAGGATCCATTATTATGCACTGTGTCAGGTTCTAAGAAAACAGTTTGAATAAAATTGAACGATAACTAGTGGTTTTAAAATCTAGTGTAGACTGCGTCAGTGTTCATTATAAGAAAAAAAATTAGGGGAAAAATGTAGGAAGCGATTAATTCAGTACTGTGCACGAAATGAGCCAGTGTTTCTGGAAAATAGTTAGAGTAAAATGTATCGACCAAACCGCTATTCGCCGTGCCGACTTCGTCTGCTCAGTGTTTCTACGAAAACAATTACAGTACCAATTTTCAAAAGTACAAGAGTTTAAATTAATGTTGACTCTCCCAGGAAACATTTAAGTAAAAATGACAAACTTCCCTTGAATGAAATTAATTACATGAAACGATTAATGTCCTAAATGTCATGTTGACCTTAGGTTAGTATGGAGCTAACATTTTTATTGCCAACGAGGAATAATTACGGTCGTTCGTATCAGCGTCGTCCATGCAAGGAACACTTTTTCTTGCATAAAGTGTAGTTATGCTTAAGGTTTTTGCTTCGGGTGGGACTCCCTTGAAAAGCACGTCTCATGGGTGCACGACAGTCGGTTTTCAAATTGGCAATTAATGGTAGATACCCATAACTTAATTGAGAAACTGATTTAAGAGACCGTGAAAAGTATACGACCAAATTTAATCAATTTTAGGGGAACAATGTTTCATTGTATCGATAAGGTCGATATAATATTTAATTAGAACGTTTCGCGACTGACTTGTTCTATATTCCTTTATAACGTTTGAAACGAAACATCTGACACTCAATGGTATACAGTCAGACAGAGACCCTAAAGTTTACGCGAGGGTCTCATTTCTGACCCCCAAAAGGCTCATCGAGCATCCCTATTGGTCACTTGTTAAAAGGGGTCCGTCCATCTCATACTGTCTTTATGAGTATAATCCATTTATTTCCTACTCCGACAACCTCCACTGGCATCTTTAATTTCAGTTACACTCTTTTTAACCGTTATATATAAAAAATTCTAGCTATTTCTACGTAGACAAAAAGGGCCCTCTTCCTCAATAACTGACCCAGTTCCGACTGTTCAATTGTCACCAAATTGATATAAATCTAATATACAATGACACATCGTATTGTTCAGAAAAAGGTTATTTTATTTGAAGTTTTTATGAAAATATATTTCCTCATGAATTAACCAGCTATCATTAATTGGTTTTGTTCAGACGTTTTGACTAGTTGCAATTGAAAAGGAAAATCCAAACAACGCTAGTTCAGACGCCAGAAAAAGAAAGACATATCTGATGCAAAGAAATTGAATAACTGTAGTTTATGTCGGCTGATAAATTGCAATATTTTGTGGTTAAGCGCAAGTGAAAATGGCGGCAGATGTACAATTAAAAGGGAATGCAGCAACTGCAACAAATGTCTAAACTTAATTAAAAGACAAGACAAAGCTTCCGTAATAGATTTAAAAAATGTTTATGAACAAGAAAATAAGGGGCTGTTTATATGAGGCGAGCCAGCCCGGTTTAGCGGGCTGGTTTCTTTTGTTTTTACGCTCTGATAGCTTGAACACATTAGAATCCAGCCCGCTAAACGGCCGGGCTCACTAAATATAAAATAGCCCCTAGATAGCTATGAGTGCTTTGGCAGCGTGCGAGGACTGAAATGTTTAGTTGTCCAAAAAGGTAAGAAGAGACACTGTTCTCAGTGCATTGTCTCGTGTAACATGTCATCAAATCAGTCGACAAATAAATGACGCAATAGCCTGTGTGGGTCTGTGTACATCCGTTCTCACCCCTCCCCCCTACGGCGAAAAATGCAATAGCGTTGCGCGAAAAATTGTCATTGAAAGTTGTCCGGTGTAACAATGGAATTAGGAAGAGGAAACTTGCCCCTAACAGAGAGAGATACAGAGATTTAATAGAAGGGAAAGTCACAGTGAAGAAAGTTATAAGAGAAGAAGAAAAAAGGATATAGGAAAGGACATATGGGGCGAAGAAAATAGAATAAAATAGAAAGAATAAGGGAAGGTAAAGATAATACGACGACACATATATGATAAATTCAAAAGCAACAAAACGATCTCAGTAGAAAAATCCAATTTCTTCAACGTCGGCAAATTCCCACCAAAAAGACCATCTACCAAATCAAGACGCGCGTACATTCCAACCCTACAACCCTTTAAGTTAAATTAACATGACTTTCATCCACATTTCAAAACCCTCCGCTATTTGCTTAGATAAACTAAGCTTGATGCGGTTACCGGGTCTGTTTGATTGAAAGTAAACATCAAAGTTAATAAATCTTCGTATTAGGAAAGAACCTCAAATTGAGCACGTTCCGACAGTATTTTTACAATCGACAACAAAACGCGTGTTGAGGATTATTCAAGAGTACTTCAATATTAATAACTTACGTGTCTTAGTCGATAAGGCTAGCGTGGCGATATATTTAGATATGATATTATTTCTGTTATTTAGAAGAGTGTTGTGGCTATGACTGAGTCTATGAGAGCACAAGCCTTTTGACTCATAGTCATATGCTCATTTTAATTGAATTGCTCACTCAAGAGGCCTCGAAGTTTTGAATTTTTTCGGTCTCTTTTGACACTTACTTTTGGAGTTGATTGTCGTAAAGCTGTTCCATATTTTGCATTTGATGGTTTCATTTGTTTGAGTGTACTGTTAATATATTCATTTGTTAGTTTGTTTATTCATTTTTGCGGTCATTTCTTCGGCGACTATAAATTCATTCATGGACTTATTTCTTTGATTTATCTTTTTAATATTCATCTATTTATCAATTTATACATATATTTGATCATGCATTTATTCATTTAATCTTCCACTCATTCATTCATTCACCCATTCACTATTTTTTTTTTCAATCACTCGTCCATTCATTCGTTAAATCATGGTTCATTCATTAATTTTCTCTTTTCTCTACTTTAAAATCCTGAAACCATCAATCAAATCAAAACTGCATTTTTCCATCTCTCTACCAAAGAATTTCCATTATCAGCTGTCCCAGTTAGACTATAAGTCAAACCAAATATATTTGACAGTTCTAGATATTGTTTTCACTATCTAAAATAAACGAAACTCAAAGGAATGCTAATATGAACTTGTACAGGAACGATAGCATACAGTCAATATTTACTAACTTTGATTAACCGACTGGATTTTTAGATATACTAGTAATTAGATAAGCGTGGCTTTATGCCAAGCTAAAACTCGCGATTTTCATTTTCACTTCAAATGGCACTGTCACTAGTTAGAACATTTCTTTAATTTTGAATGTCTTGGTACGTACTAAATTAATTTTGTATGTTATTGTGGGAGTTCCAATTTGAATAAGAAAAATATTCGATACTTTATGCATCGAGGCTCGTCTGGAAGCACTATATTTGATTGCGTAAAAATGTTTGCTATATACAACGCTGTCTAAAGTACGACAGACGCTCTTGAAATTTTCATTTTTCTTGTGGAAATTATAAGGAATATTTTAGTGATTGGTAGTGATAAGAGAAATATCTCTGCATTGCTTTTCCAGACCCGACGTTTAGAAAAAAAGAAGGGGTAGAGCGTTCGCTGTTAGCATTTTAATTTCGCGCGAAATTTTACATTTATATCTGATAAAACTCATAGTTTTGTCCGAAAGCATTCTACAACTCATTTACAAATATCATATATTAAATTATTTCTAAAATATTTATGTAGATTTGTGTCCCAAATCATTGGTATAGTCAATGTGTCAATCGCACGTTTTTACCAACGGAGCGTGTGGTCCCGTGTGCGGTGGCGTAATTTTTTCTATCTAAACAGTTATTAATAAGCATTCTATACCACCCTGGTCCAAGTAGCCTGCGAAAGAAGTCCTCTTACATCGTTGTGAGGGGAGGTGATGTCTGTATAGATTTGACGGTTAAGTAGACAGGGTGAACAACGTCAGGACAACTACCTATGCTATATAGCCAGTGCGTACACGAAGTCTAACGCTGTCAAATAAGCTATTTTTTAATTGTTCACAGAGGGTAAAACCTGATCTTAGATGACACAATGCTTCTTGCACTTTCCCAGTGTATGTTAGCCTGATTTTCAGACGGGGCCTGGGGCCTACGCTTCAACCCAGGCCCCGTCTGAAAATCAGGCTAAGTGTATGTGTGACGTAATTAACGCACACCACGGTGAGATCCGATGACTGTACAACGGTCTGGTGAGGATAATAGTGATGATAATATTGATGATGGTAGTGATGATAATATTGATGATGGTAGTGATGATAATATTGATGATGGTAGTGATGATGATATTGATGATGATAGAGTGCACGCACTAAAAGTGTGCAACATAAATTACACTAAATAGTGCTATTTTATGCTAATTCTATTGTTTTCTTTTGTTTACTGATTAGTGCTATTTACTACTAAATAGTGACAACTGTTGCACACATTTAGTTTGTACTCTAGTGATGATAATGATGATCAGAGTCCTTTTCGTATGAGTGGGAAACAGCACCGGATCGTATCGTAGTTTCTAAGAAAAGATTACGATTGTTTGCCGTGTCGTAGTATCGTAACTGCAACGTTTACCAATCATGCGAAAACGACCCTAAGTTGGAGGGTTATGATATTGATGAAAATTGACCGACTATTCTGTACAGTTCAGACACCATACATATTCAAGCGAGATAATAAACTTTATTTGGTGTTTAAAAACCGAATATAAAATACTCCATGCTATTTACATATAGATTCATAATATATAATTTGTGCTTTGATTTTATATTTGTTCAATTCATAATTTGCTATTTTTGAATTTTGCCTTTTTATGGTCGGTAAACACTAGGCGACAAGTCGCAGCGTCGCAGAGACTATCGGCATGAAATCCAACCGGTTAGATCGCCTCAGTGTGCACTGGTTCAACAATCCAACCGGTTGGATTTCATGCCGAAAGTCTCTGCGACAACAATTTCCGCCAAAAATACTTAGTACAGACGGGGGGAAATTGTCGCTGCGACCTGTCGCCTAGTATGTACCGACCTTTAGGGTACAAGCGTTAACCACAGATACACTTAATTGCCCTTATGCATTATGACGTCACTTCAGAATAATCTATTGTATAAACGCTAAGAATCATTGTTGTCGGAGGGGGTCAAATCCATTATTAGGAAAAAGTATTAACTAATTTTAGTTATGGACTCCTTGCAGTTCGTCGAAATGCAGCTCAACCTGGAAGACAAAACAAAGGATTGCAGCTCCAAAGAGAGCAAAAATATTTTGTTTTGTCCTCCAGATGAAGCTGCTTTGATATCACATGCAAGGACTCGCCCCGGGGCTTCAAATTTCCATCTAATATGGGCATGCAAGTAATTTTTTGTTTAATTATAAAATTTTAAGTTCTATTGATTTATAATAGAGTGAATTTCGTAAGTCTGCAAAACAATGTGTAAGAACTATTCTTATGATCTTCTAAGAGAAATGGCTCCTTTGGGATACAATTTTAACAAATAGGCGGAGGTTCCTGTGAAGGACTCTCAGTGTATGGAGCACTGAAAAAACACCGTGTATTGTGTCGTGTTGTATTCTATTGTATAACATTATATTGAAGTGTAGTATCTGTCATTCAGAGTTGTATACATTGAGAGAGAGCCAGAAAATAGACTTATGTGGTTAACACCTGCACCGTATCGTCTGCTACACAAGCTATTTTGAAATTCACATATTAACATTAACGGCTTTATCCGCGATATCAAAGACTGTGGTTTTGACTAAGAGTTGTGGACTGAAAAGTGTTAGGGTTAGTGGTTTTGGCGACTTTAGAATAGAGACTAACGAGTAATAAAATGTTGAAGATGAAAGTGATGTAATGAAAGAGGCGGTGTTGATGTTGAAAGTGATGATGATGACAACTTTGAAACTGATAAAAGGTATGAATGTAATAAGGGACGGACCATTGGAAATGTGAAGGGGGGAACTAAAAAAGTATGGAAGGTTGAAACTTCCCCACCCTTCGGAAGGGTGGGGAAGTTTCAACCTTGTATACTTTTTTTTCGGCTTGCCCATTATGCAAGTTTTTTTTCTTGGCCGGTATAACCCATTGTTTTGGTTCGGATGTTTGCGCTTGTATGTCCCCCCCCCCCTTCACTTTTCCAATGCTCCGTCCCTAGTGGTATCCCATACCAAACCGCGTTCGTTTTTGTCCGTATCAATGACCATATTTGGTAATCTTTCCTAATTTGGAAGTGGTTGTAGATTCTATTTTGGCGATTTTCTGCAATTTACAGATGTAAATTGTGGGATGAAAACTTGCAGAGATTCTAGCGGTCAGACATTTTGATTTTAGTTCAGTGGTCTGGTAATAGCAGGAAACCCGAAAAACACAGGAAACCCAACGAACACCAAAGAACGTTTGATATGGGTAGATGATGACGACTATGACGACGATTTTGTGATGATGATGATGATAAAACTGATAAATGTCACAACATAATGTTTCATTCTCGTACCCAGAGCTCTTTGCGTTTCGAAAAGGCTCTGGGTACAAGAATGCATAATTATTGTAGTGGCAGTAACGAGTAGAGTGCATGCACTAAAAGTGTGCAACATAAATAACACTAAATAGTGTTATGTTATGCTAATTCTATTGTTTTCTTTTGTTTGATTACTGCTATTTACTACTAAATAGCGACAACTGTTGTAAACATTTATTATTTGCAACCTATTTGCTGGAAAGAATTTGTTTAACAAGTACGTGCGCTTTGAATTTTGTATATAGAAAAGCGCAATATCAACTATTAAATTATGATAATTGTTATTGCGTGAAAAAGTATTAGAGTACAAACACTAAATGTGTGCAATAGTTATAACTATGTAACAGTAAAAAAACACTATTTAAACAGAAGAACATATTGAATAATTTGTTGTAACAATTTATGACGACTCAGTACATTGGTTGGTGTTGGTTTGAGATTTCGACGCCAGAGTGCAAACAATTAATCCGTGAAACTTTAGTTATACTAAACAGTGGAATTTTATGGTAATTCTATTGTTTTCTTTTGTTTAATTAACACTATTTTGTACTATTTAGTAATTAGCGTTTCACGGATTTATTGCTTGCACACTAGTGAGTGAATGAATTTATTTACATACTAATTAGTTTCAAATAACGTTATTTAGTGGTATTTATATTGCACACTTATAGTGTTTGTACCCTAAGTACTCAAATTGAAGTTGGAACAACCTGACTCTTATTGTGAAAATACGACTATACAGTTGGTATGCAATAAATGTCTTTGTATGTAACGAGATATCTTTATAGCTTTAAGTAACTCTTGTAGGTAAATAAACTTTTTTTAGATAATATAAATATATCTTAGTTCTTTTGAAGAACTGTAATTGAAACATTTATCATTCCATTTTTTTCTGTAGAAACTTTATAACTACACTTTTGAGTAGTTTTCTTGATAGCTTAGACGCCGTCTACAATACTGTATCCGCTTGTTAGCGCGCATCAGTTTTTACTCCAATTGATTTCTGAAATTCGACTTAAACAGTGCGAGAATTCGAGAATACGACCAGTTCAGACCGCGCGTGAGAACAGCTTTCGCAGCATTCAAAAACCGCGAATTGTTCTACTTGTTGTATGTTTAAAAAAACACGCGTCATAACTTGTACTGTTTAGATCAACATTTACATAGATACTGGCGCCGCCTCCACCAATGAACCCATGTTATCGTAAATTGTTAATTGTAAGAAGACAAAGGCTAGTCGTGCGAGAGTGTTTCTGTCTTTATCGTCAAATGTGGTGTCGATTCTGAATTCAAACCTGTTTCTATGTCATGTTATTGAGCGATGCAGTTGTTCCCGACATCCTCTGCGTACTGGTCGGATATAAAGGCTCGTAACTGGTCGATATCATGCTGTATTTCTTGTACTTTTCTTATACTACTAGTAAGGCCTGTGACGTCATCGGTTAGAAACTCATCGCCACTCAACGATGGCCCTTGAAAAATCAAGTTAATACGCGTTAATTGACCGACAGGAAAACATGCATAAAATTGCAAATGCAAACCCTTCTTTTTAGCTTTCGTAATTGTGATAAATCAGGATAGAAAAGAAGGAAAAATGATCCTGTCCATTTTTTTTATTCTATCGGTGTTGGGCCTTCCTTTTGATGGTCTTAAATAATTAAATGTAGATGACAAAAATGCCTTAGAAATAAGGAGAAAATGGTTAGATTAGTAGCTTTTAAACGCATACCTCTGATTCCCAGTAACAAAGACATGTTAGGATCCTGTCCATTTTTTCTTGCTGAACATAACTGAACTATCCCTTTTAAATCTCCAACACACTTAGAAAACTACACACAAAAGAAAAAGGTATTTAGATGTTAGCTTTAAAGTGAGACAGTGTATTCATCTGAGAATACGGGAGCAAAAGTGGCAATTAATGAACAAAAATCAACGTAAAGGATTCTGGTATAGAGACGGGGGTAAACGTCATCAAATCTCCAACACACTTAGAAAACTGCACACAAAAGAAAAAAGTATTTTGATGTCAGCCTTGAAGTGTGACTGTATTCATCTGAGAATACGAGAGCAAAAGTGGCAATTAATGAACAAAAAGCAACGTGAAAAGGATTCTGGTATAGAGACGGGGGTAAACGTCATCAAATCTCCAACACACTTAGAAAACTGTATACACACACACAAAAGTATTTCGACGTCAGCCTTGAAGCGAGACTGTATTCCTCCGAGAATACAGGGGCAATAGTCATACTGAATAATATCGGCAAAAAAAAAGTCAGTGATCTTTGGTGAAATGAGATTAAATTTAGGTTGAAAAAGTACAGTCCAAACAAAAGCAACGTGAAAAGGATTATGGGATAGGGACGGGGTAAAATATCCAAGAATTCCAACTTCCAACAACAACAAAAACAACGGTACCAATAACAATTATAATAACAACAATCAAAAGAACAAAAACATCAAATAGGAAGACTTACCTCATTCCATAGTTTTCTGCTGAGCTGTATCTTCTCAGTTTCTTGGGATCTTGTCTTTTCATACTGAATAATATCATAAAAAAAAGTTAGTGATCTTTGGTGAAATGAAATTCAATTTTAGGTTGAAAGAGCAATATTCAGTTGTGCTTTCTATCGTGACAATTATCCATTCACACTGTAAAGTGGATATGTGGGGATCATTGTCCTACGGCACTGAGGAAAGTAATATTTTGACAGTTGATGATGGCAATGATGATGATACTGGTCATGGTAATAATGATGGCAATGATGATGATACTGGTCATGGTAATAATGATGACAATGATGATGATACTGGTCATGGTAATAATGATGACAATGATGATGATACTGGTCATGGTAATAATGATGACAATGATGATGATACTGGTCATGGTAATAATGATGACAATGATGATGATACTGGTCATGGTAATAATGATGGCAATGATGATGATACTGGTCATGGTAATTATGATGACAATGATGATGATACTGGTCATGGTAATAATGACGTCAATAATGATGACAATGATGATGGCAATGATGATATCAATGATGATGTCAACAATGATGACAATGATGATGACAATGACGATGGCAATGATGACGTCAATGATAATGACGACAATGATGATGATAATGATGACGTCAATGTTGATGACAATGATGACAATGATGATGGCAATGATGAATATGATGATGGCAATGATTACAATGCTGTTGATGATGTTGGGGTGATTGTCTTATGATTATGATGAAAATACTACAACGATGACAATATTACGATGGTGATGATGATGATGAATGATGATTCTAATCATACTGATGACAGTCCAAATGGCGATAATAATCATAATAAAAATATAAGATCAAAATGCTATTTTCTATAGTATTTCACTCATGTTTGTAAACTGTGTATATCAGTCCATACAATCCCCCAAATGAGCAATTGAAAACAATCATTGAAAAGCACTGAATTTCCTTACCATTTCACAGTCGGTCTTCAGGTTCAAGACTTGTTCCATTAGGTCTTGGTTCTGTACAGCCATCTATGTACAAATGATTATCATTTTATTTTCAAATGTGAGATTATAAGATGTAATAATCACCAAAAATACAAAGAATAAAGTGCAATAATAGAAAAAAAATGTAATATGGGTTTTCACTGGTTTCTGAAAACAATGCTGACTTTGTGAAAAATATGACAGCTACTAATAAAAAAAAAACTAACAAAAACTCATAAAGATCCAGGTCTTTTTATGGGAAAAGCCTTCTGTAAAAGGTCTATATACAGCCCTGATAAAAAACCAATCTATTTATCTATTATTCTGTACTTACATCTTTTAATGATTTCTTTAGCTGTCGCACTGTATTGTCTTTGGATGTTATCTCATCACGCAAAGCTATGACAGTATCCTAGATAGATAGGACTGACATGAAAACTACATGTATAGCAAATGATGATTGTAAAACAAGACCACCACCGCTACTACTATCATCTTTACAACACCATTGTCATCTTTATCGATAGCATCATCACAATAATCTTCAGACCATAAATACCATCATCATCATCATTATCTATATTTTAACAACTTTAACTAGCAAAATCTAACGAATTGAAATTATTATTATCTTCATAATTAGCAACCATCCCCACCACCACTAACACCAAAATCATCATTTTCACCACCACAACCATTATCATAAACACATCAATATCATCACCACCACCACTACCACCACCACCACCACCTTCATCACCACATCATCATCACTACCACCATCATCAACACCACCCCTATGATCAATCAATACAATCAGAATCACGACCATCACCAACCTCTTCCTGCACCAATCGTTCTTCCAGTGCTTTTTGTGTTGTTTGCCCCTGTGAATACAGCGCCTTCATTTTCTTGTGCTTGCCTTCTATTAACTAATAATAATAATAATAACAATAATAATAATAATAATAATAATAAAAATGACAATAATAATAATAATAATAAAAATGACGACGATGATAATAATAATAATAATAATAAAAATGACGATAATAATAATAATAATAAAAATGATGATAATAACAATAATAATAATAATAAATAATAATAATAAATAATGATAATAATAAACAATAATAATAATAATAATAATAATAATAATAAAAATTAACAATAACAATAATAATAAAAATGACGATGATAATAATAATAATAATAATAATAATAATAAAAATGACGATAATAATAATAATAATAAAAATGATGATAATAACAATAATAATAATAACAATAATAATAATAATAGATAATAATAATAAATAATAATAATAATAAATAATAATAATAATAATAACAATAATAATAAATGACTAATAATAATAATAATAAAGGATATCAATAATTGCATAAATACCCACAATCGCTTGTCATTCATTGACATTCATAATCACAACATATTAACAACTGCAAATGTCTAAACAAACCTTTTTCAATCTGTTGAGTTCTGCTTCTAACCGCTCATTTTCCATTTTCAAATCTTCAAATTCAATCTCTGAAACTGGGCCATTTTTCTTGTATTTTTCAAGATTCTTCTCAAGACTATCAGACAAACAAAATCAATTTCACAACAGTGATCCAGATATGATTCTAAGATGGCCCTGGTCAGTCTGAGGTGTTGCTCTCTCATACCATCAGGCCTTTTCTCCAGGCATTTTTGGCTTTCCTTCTTTAACAAAAAGCAACAATTTGATTTTTATGTTCAACTACTATGAAATCAGAATGTAGAGGAAGTGAAATGTGAGCAATTGTGACAATGATGAAGGCAATTCTATTTAAGTCTACTTAATGCCAATTTAAAAAAAAGGTTTTTTTGCAGTCACACTTTGGTGCTATATTGTAAACCTTACTTTGCCACTGTTTCTTTGAGTGCTTTTGATTCTTTGTGGTATTTCTTGGCTTCTTCGGACTACAAATGGAACAATGAATTAATATCAATAATTACTGTTTAACTCAACTCAAAATAATCCAGTTTCGATTTTCTCTCTTACACAGCCTTAGCCTCAATGTGTGCAATATATTCTTTCGTTCAGTAACAGCAATGTAACAGTAATGTGAATCTGCATGTGTAAAAAAGACAATTCAAATTCTGAATGTTTTTTTTGCATGTATTCAAAATTGAGGCAAAGGCTGTGTAAAAGAGCGTTTGAAACTGGATGTTTTCATTCTATCATTTAATAACGAAAACCAGGCATTTGTTGCATCTAATTACCAATAATGCAGTCTCAATAAATAAATGAAGAATTCTTATTTGTAATTATTATTTATAATTATTTTTAATAATTATTATTATTAGTGGTTCTTACCTTGCTAGAGTAAGCTTTATTCATTTGACCAAGTTTTCTGTCTTTACCGGTAATGACATCCTTGAGTTGTGAACACTCTTCACGAACTTCTTTCAGGTAAACAATATTAAGGTGAAATACAGAAATAATGATGACGGTGCCATTTTTTTAGCTGACAGACAGACAGACAAACTGACAGACAGACAAACTATTGGACAGACAGACAGACAGACAAACCGACAGACAGACATGCAGACAGACAAACTGACAGACAGACAGACAAACTATTGGACAGACAGACAGACAGACAAACCGACAGACAGACATGCAGACAGACAAACTGACAGACAGACATACAGACAGACAAACTATTTGACAGACAGACAAACTGACAGACAGACAAACTATTAGACAGACAGACAAACTGACATTCACACAGACAAACTGACAGACAGAGATACAAACAACCAGACAAACTATTAGATATACAAACAGATAAACTATCAGACAGACAGAAAGAATATCACACAGACAGGCAAGCAAGCAGACAGACAAGCAAGCAGACAGACAGACAGACAGATACAGACTGAGAAAATCCATAATCAAGGATATAGTTTTTAATGTGCTCTGGTGCTCTTCTGTGGTAGGGACTTCTGATAAATATCTCTCCAGACCATCAATCCTGTGCCTGATTAAGACAATAAAAACAATAACATATATTTGAAATCAATATCTATCTATTTTTGAAATTATTCTATTAATAGTTCAAATATCATGAAATTTAACCAAAATTAGTTGGTATGTTGGCATAATAAAATTATACTAGCAGGGTTTTTTTACAATTTCATTTTAAAAAGCCAAGCTTTCACACTATTTGTGCATCGTTAGAGCAAATTTACATTTGTTTTGTAGTTACATTTGACTTTATAAAATTTAAACATGGAAAAAAACAAAACTGATAACATTCTGAAACTTACTTCAATTGTAGGTTTTCTTTTTTCATTGCGTCCACATTATTCTGTAGTTCTGTTATAGTTAGATCTTTTACTGATAACTAGAAAATAATATTGACCTATTAATAATACTAAGACATGAAAAATACCAAAAACAGATTATCATTGATATAAAATGATTCATTGATATAGCACAGGAATAACAGTTCTTTGCATATGAGTGAGAAATGGTTTAGCTACAGTGTTGCTGCATTAAAACCTATTAAGTTCTTTAATTTTTTTAATTTTTTTTAAATAAATTTCCAATGAGCATCCCCGATAGTTTTTCCCTTCTGTGATTACATGATGATGATCACAAGAATGGTAATATAAATGATAATGATGATAACACTACTGCTAACCTTAGTATGTAGTGAGTCTACATCTTTGTCTTTAGAAGCTGCAGTGTCCTTTACACAAGCATCCATCTGATCCAGAAGATATTCTGTCTCCCTGTAAAAAGAAACACAACAAATGAATGAATGGATGAATGGATGAAGGAATGAATGGATGCATGAATGTGTGAATGAATGAATGAATGAATGAATGGATGAATGGATGAATAAATGAGTGGATGGATGAATGAATGAATGAATGAATGAATGAATGAATGAACGTGTGAATGGATGAACGTGTGAATGGATGAACGTGTGAATGGATGAATAAATGGATAAATGAACAAATGAATAGATGGATGAATAAATGGAAGAATGAAAGAACAAATGAATGGATGGATGAATAGCCAATGTTAATGAATGAATGTACAAAAGAACGGATGAATAAATCATGAAAGGAAGGAAGGACTGTATAAACTGAAGAAAACCTAAATGAATACATTAAACGAACATAAGAACAAATGAATAAACACACACCTGGAGAAACAAACAAATCAATCAATGAATCAAGTAACCAACTGATGCTTAGTTCAGTGATCTGTGATTAGGTGATAGCAAAATAAGTGATCTATACAAGTGTGGTATATCTTAATCTACACTCATTACCCCAGTTTTCTTTGCAGTCTTTCAACCTCTGTGTTCTTATCATTAGTTATCTGTGATAGCTGTGCTCTTAACTGTGCCATTTCAAACTGATATTCCTGTAGTTTTAGTGTCACTATGCTGTCCTGGTCACAAGACTTGACTAACAATGCATGTTGTAATTTAGCATCCATGCTGAGGTGCTGGTGTTGTAGTTGAGCTATTGTCTTTTTCTGTCTAAAGGAAGTCAATGCGAATAATGTTCTTGTTAGTGAGATTCCAAATATTGAACCAAATTTTGTTTCATCTCATGCTTTTGACTAATTGGGTGCCAGTTTAGTTTGGCGGAAGGAGGATCTAGCAATAATATGGAAGGTTTGAACCTGTTAGCAAGAGAATCACTCAGCCTTAAATAAAGTCAAATATGGACAGCTACAGTAGAATCTTACCCGAATCTCTATTGTAAATTGATATGTGAATGCATTTTGCTTAGGGCGTGACTAGTTTTTGGCAAGTGCTGTTCAATATTTATTGTATATTTATGTTTGTTAGATACATTGTTTGTAACTGTAACCCCGATGATGGCCGAAAGCTTAGTTAATCAAATGTCAAAAATTAACAGGGTAGAAGTATCGAAACTTATTACAATGACTTTAACTACAACCCACAAACACTTATTAGAGCATTGTGAAATGCATTTGTAATTACAAAACATAAATTACACAAAATCATCATCATGTTTGAATTTAAAGAAGATGTTACAGTTGAATGTCACCGTGGTTTATCATGAACATTACACAACAATCCCAGGGACATCTGTGACATTTTCAAATTGTATTTTAGACCTAGGGCTACTCCCTATAGGGGAGCTTGTGTTGGACAGTCTTAGGGGTGCTATATTCACCTCACCCTCCTTTAAGCCTGGTTTCCTTATTGAGAACAATTGAGAACAGTTGCAAGTGATAAAAAAAAATTGATTACAGGTTTTTGATCCTACTACCATTATTGATCCATACACAATCGCTGTCGAAATCGCATCATATGATCAACAAACTCTGGTTTCCCCAAATTTATTTTTTTAAATTGTTTGTGACCACTCTCGACTGTTTGTGATTATATGGAAACCAGGCCTTACATTGATCATCAGCATGATCACTGGCTAATCATAATCAAAAACATACCTATCGATTATCTGATCTTTCTGCATAATCAAGTCATCTTTAGCCTTTAGCAGTGAGTCCCATTTATCTGTATCGTCAGTACTAGTTGTACTTGATGGGGTCTGTGATCGACCAGAGGAGCTTTTGGGTGTAGTATACCCATCGGCATGGGGTGGGATATCGTGTCTCAGTGGGGCAACATAGGCAATGCTGGCGCCTACGACATGAAAACAAATCCATAGTAGTTAGTATATATGACGATACAACATAGGAACCATGCTCATTACTAAAGGTAGCAATGGTGATGGAAAATGGTACAACGGTTTCAATAATAGGTGGCTACCGGCGGTATAGCCCGCATATATTTCCTCTTACTGCTGGTTATTTGTGTCTTAAAAAATATGCCCCCAGACCCCCTAGAAAACATTTGGGACACAGATGCCTACTTCCATTACTCAGACGCTTATTCAAAAAGATAAAACTACTGTGGTCATGATATTCATGATAATGATGATGGTGTCAAAAAGTAATTAAGCCACGGCATGGATGAAGTTAACCACTGGATAAAAGCTATACACTGCATTAATTTTTTTTAAGAATTTATCTGCTGGATAAGAATTTATTTAGTGGATAGTGCTATTCAGGCTTTGTACAACCGGCTTTAGACAAATAGTAATATTACATATTAGCATCACCTTGGTCTAGCTGTGTATTTCCTTGACCTGGTCCCACTACACCAATAGTACCTGGATATAGTTGTGTCGTCATTCTATCAAGGCCATCTATTGACCCATGATAGCTATGCGACAAACCACTATCAACACCTCTGCTGCTAGGCCTATAGCCATTCACTCTCTCATTTGATAGTCCTCCATATGAAGACCACTTTCTTAGTGCACTGTCGTCTAGGGAGTGTGGCGTGTGGTGTTGTGCTTCAATGTGTTCAAGGCTGTTGTTATTGCTTCCTTCGTTTGAGAGTTTGGAAGCCTTTCTTTCTGCTAATAGTTTGGAGTAGGTCTTGGAATGACGAGGTGAGTTACCTATAAGATAATTAGTTTGCAGAATGAGATATAGTGCCATGGGCCCTTGTCATTCTGGAGAAACTAATAATTATTAATTTTAATTTATGAAAATTTTGAAAGGTGTTGATGACAAGGAGAGACAACAATAGGACACAATGTCACTCCAATGGTCAAAAGCAGAATGGGAGGAAAAACACTATGGATGCTGATACTGCGCCTTTCGGTTGAGCTTGGAACGCCAGAGTTTCATTGAATAGTTCACACAAAAGTTACATAGATAAAAAATGTTGTCAAGGGGAGTCTCAATGTTGTCAGGTAAAATCATGAGTACAAGTGAAAAAAACGGCAGACAAGGCCTAACAACGTTCAGACTTGCCTTGACAACATTACTTTTGTGACATCACAACTACAAATGTTTCAAATGAGAAACTAATAGATAAAACTATTGGCGTTCCAAGCTCAACCGAAAAGTGCAGTAACCTACCTGATGAGTGTTTTGGTTTAGGGGATGACGGTTCACTGAATGACTGGTCTAACATCAGATTTCTAGTCACCAACAATCCATCAGATACTCTTCTAGTACCGCTATTGCTAGACAGTCTAGGAGTCTTCCATTCTATTGTTTCTCCATATGGTATACCTATTAGAATACAATTCACAATGTGTGTTATGGAGGGTCATTTGTACAAATTAAGTTAATCACTGGACAGAATTTCTTTAGAGTTTATTCACTGGCTAAGAATATATTTGGTGGATATGCACTATCTACAATTTTCGGTCAAAATACTTCTTGTATACAGTGACATGTTTAAAATATTTTTTGCATGATTCTTTTGATGCACAAATTGCTAATATCTTCATATGGAGATCCTCTCCCTCCCCTCCCCTCTACTGTTTAAAAGTGATGTTATAAATAATGTTCTTGTCCTGCCCAGCTAGTGTAAGAATGTAAAAACAACATTGATATGCAGGGGGAGGGGAGGGTGAATTGTGATATGTAAGACACCAGAGAGAAGCTAAAACAATGTAAAAATACAAGTGTTTTTTAAAGATTGAAGATAGAAAAACTAACTATCATACTTCCGTGTAATCATAGTTTTTTTTGGTGCTCTCTTAAAAAATTATGTTTTGACGATAGCCATATCAGTTCTGCTATTCCATAATACCTATGAACTTAGCGTACACAATATGCAATTAAATTGTACATACTTATGCACTAGTAATCCTATTATTGTCTTTCATAACACAGCTATTGTGTATAAATTTCAATTCAATCAATATAATTACTATAAACGACAACAAATTTCAAGAAAATCATAAAATCTAACAAATATGCGAGCCAAAAATTTGGATTTGGTTACAAATAATTGAACATATACAATGAAAATCATTCATTGGAAAGTGTACGTAGCCATGGAAATGCTGTAAATATGTGCGGCCTATCTGCGACCTTACAATGGAAAATTTTGACACGTTTCGACAGAAATTTATCTAATTTTTTGGATTATTCTTTAAAACAAAGCTGCAATAGTCGTCATTATGTATATTTTTCTCATTTCAACTAGTTGAATAATTACTTCCAATTTAATAAATTAAACAGAATTTTCTCAAACGACTAAATTTATAGATTTTGTGTTTGCTGAAATGTTTCAACTTGAACTGTTTAGAGAAATGTAGGAAAACATAATATTTTGAAAGGATAAAAGCTAATAACTATAACTTCAAACTCAATTATAACTTTAGCTACCAATTCCCGCTTAAAACCGTTAGCCATATGGCAATAATACATTAAAATTTAACAAGATGAATCAAGCTCAAACTCGGAGTTGACTTCTGGAGAAGAAATATCGACTTTCATGTCCACAATCTTGCTCATTTCGCTCCGAAATGCGAAATGTTTTACATGTTTTACAAATTTTGCTGTTAACTTACCATCGCCGAGCTGTTCGAAGCTTAAATCCGGTAAACTAGAAAACATTATTGAGCTAATTAAACATTAAAACCCGCAGCACAACAAGAAGTTTGATCGATGTGACCCAAACTGGATTCGAGGTGCTGCGAAAACTGTCCTGCTTGCCTTACTCTTCACTTGAAAATCTCGTACGAAATAGTTTTCTTCAACCACGCAACTTTTATTTGAACAGAGTTTGAGCATGTCAATTTTGCATAAGTAAACTTTGCCTGAATTTCAAATAAGCCCGCTTTTGATTCGCAAAGATTAATACAAACATGAGCTGATGATTCACAATGGAAAACTGTCGAGAAAGTCAACCAAACTACAAGTGGTTTGACAGTAACAATATCCTTGAAGAAAAGTACATACAAACCTTTAGCAATTGGAGAAGACGGCGAAGAGTTTTTGTACATGTTTTCTTGAACTGAAAGTGACTTTTACGAGGTTATTTATCATGTAGTACCACATGTATATGTAAACAGATTTATGGGGGCCAGTGTGGTTCAAGGGATAAATGACGTCACGGGCGCAGAAATGAGGCAGGCGCGCAATGGAAAAAAAAAACCGCGAAAGAAGAAGAGCACGGAGGGAAGGGAGGGATGAATGGAATGGAATGGTAAGGAAGTGAAGGGAACTGAAAAAGAGATAATGGGAAGGAAGAGAATGGAAGGTCAGTATTAAAGGAAGCAGGTGAAAGTAAATGAATGGAATGGAAGAGAAGAGGAGGAAAGGAAGGGAAGCAAGGCCCAAGAACTAAACCTGGAACCAAAATAATCAAATATTTTAGTCGTTAAACGGAGACAGTAGTAAAACGTCATCATCACGCTACTTGGCTTTTGGACTACAACCTTCGGTCCGGTTAGGGGGGTCTTAAGATTCCGGTTTAATACCTGATAAATTCAAATTACCTTTATAAAATTCCCGATATCCCTAAAGCCGGAAATCGCAGTTCAAAGGCCTATAAGAATATTGAAGCGCACAAATTAAAGCTAAAAAATGGCATTGCAACTGATCCCACATCGCAATACGTTTTTGGCTCAAGATGTCAGATCTCTATACGTTTTTGTTTCCTTGCTGAACATCAACTAACTGAAACTGAGTTAGGTACTGTACACATTTAAAGAGGTACATTACTAATCTATAATACATACAGTACCTGTATTCGGAAGACCAATTGGAAATTCCATGAGATATTTTGATAGTACATCGCGATCCATCGTCACTGCTGGTTCTGTATAACTCCTGCATCGCAAACAAGTTGCATTTGATGGAAGACTTGTAGGCTGGAACTCAAATTTCAGAGGAAACATTTTGCGCAGACGCCTATACACACGCGCAATTTTCACCCCGTTTCTTGATTTCTTTGACTTTTATCCATCGACAAAAATTCTCTTTGCGTTAGACGACCTAGAGGTCCTGAGTGACTTGTCTCGACTTCATTGAACTTTATAATTATGTAGCTGGCATGAAGTGGTTTTAAAATGGCCTTTTTAAAGGAACATGGACTACTTTGAAAGTACCTTCCGAGCTGGACGAGGTCTGATACCGAAAAATGCTAGAAATGTGTTTCCTTTCCTAAATCGTAAACAACAAATACTTTGTAAGCGAAGAAAGCATAATGACTCTAGTCTGTAATTACCTGTTTGATTTAAAATAACACAGGGATTAAAATGGCGAATTTTGGTCTCAAGGGACTCCGATCGATAAAGATTGTTGATCGCTTTTTAATTAAGTAAGTGGGGGCAATTGATGTGGCTTAAAAAACATGGATAGTATAAGAGATTAAACAGACAGTAAAGATGTTGTAATTTTTTATTTAAGTGAGACCTCTTCTTGATTATACTTCAAAATGCATGGTGAATTCTTAAGGGCTGTGAAAGGCGCAAGTGAAACTTACTGTTGATTAATTAAAAAGTATTTAATTGAAAAAGTTCAGTCCAAATATTAAGGTAGGCGATATATATAGCGGGAGACTTTATAATGCATGATTGAAATGAATGAATGCAGTTCTATTTTGAAATGATCAATCACTTTGTATTGGACAACCGTGTTCAAATACCACTTTGCCTATCTGGACTTTCGATATATTCCTTCAATATTGCAATTTGCATCATGCAACTCCATGATATATTAATAAGTCTTCAATAGGAAAACACCATATCTGGGGCGGAGAGAGTACAGCATTAGTGACGTAACAATAAAGCTTAGC
Source organism: Diadumene lineata (assembly GCA_918843875.1). NCBI lineage: Eukaryota > Metazoa > Cnidaria > Anthozoa > Actiniaria > Diadumenidae > Diadumene > Diadumene lineata. Next base: position 3,795,557 of record OU974082.1, read on the forward strand.
TTACCTTCAATGAGCCTACGACCGTTTTCGATCCATACCGGAATCGAATGTTGCGATCGTTCTCGATTACATGGAAACCAGGCTCAAACCTAAACCTGCACTCTCTGCGCCCGTGGAATAGTTTTTTCCTTCAGTGTGCATGGTCTCGACGAACAGGCAGTGCGGATGCAATCCTGTTTTTATAAATGAGTGCGTCTTTTCATCATCTGTCGATCCTCTAAACGTTTGCTTGCATGATACAATACACCTCTAAATCAGAAATGTCTGCTCGATCCGGGATCCGAACCCTCAATGCCATGGAGCCAAAAGAAAATGAGATAAGAGAACTTATCCCCCATACTGGGCTTTGCACACATCATCATCCTCCTTAAGTCTATTTATTGTTGACGAATTATTTTATGAACGGGACGTGATTGGTCAGCATGACCGGAGGGGAAAAAGACGATTTTTGCGCTGGCGTCGAGGATAAAGAAAGAGTTATTTCCAGTGGTTATTCCTTAAATAATAAGGTTTTAGCGGGATCAGGAAACAGGTTAAAAATAGCCTGGTTTCTAAAAATAGCACTTTCGTGGTTCTTGATGGAGTCCGGGGATATGTTCTTAGCTAATCTCTATGTAGCCATCAGAAGTCATTCCTTGAGGATGTTGAGATGTTCACTTGGCGCCCAGAGAAGAAGGTGGGATAAGCTCGATTCTTTGCTCTGTATCAATGACCAGCAATATTTTCTGATTTTTTAATGTAGATTGGCATATATTTGTTCCCGTTTGTCCTTTCACTTCATGCAGCTGAAAGAGGCCACCAAGAAGCCGACTGGATACGTGCGCACTTTACCTCTCTTTCAAAGATTCAATTGGGCTTTTCTTAGATAACCTTTTCCAATCCCCTCCCCCGCTATCTACCGCTTTCAAAGTTATGATATTAAGGCGCATTCGTCTGCAATCAAACTACACAGCGGCGATTATCGCATAGCGCAAAGTACGCATGATATTTCTGTGCTCCCTTTTGATTTTCAGCTTTCGCCGCCCCAGTGTATCGTATATAAGTGACCCTAATGATCTTTTAGTCTTTTCAGTGTTGAGACGGTCCATTTCTTTATTGAATGGTGCTATATCCTTGACATGTACACGACGTTCAGACATCATTGCATTCTTGGTAGGATTGAAAGGGATTTTGTAATCGACAATAGGGCGTTGACATTGATCCCATCATTATCAATGAGCAGCTCGAGCAGCGTTGACTGGAGTTTGACATTTCGTGGTTTTATCCTAACGAAAACACTTAGAAACTCATGAAAAAACTGTTTTAAATTTCCTGATAGAAAATGTAACGCAAGTCGATGTAGGCAGCAAACACTACCACACTTAAAAATTATGCGAGCCCAAGACTTAGTGGCGGATCCAGGGGGGTGGGGGGGGTCGATGGGTTCCACGGGACCCCCTTGAGCAAAGTGCGCCTAAAGAATTATAAAGCGTTTTTAGACTTTTTGAAATACGCTAAATAACAACATTACATTTGTTATAGCCTGCGTCACATCCGCAATTTCTCACGTGAGAACTTGCGGATGTGACGCAGGCTACATTTGTTACAGTACGGGCGGTACCGTTTCCTACTCAATACTCAAACGACTCTTTCTGAGAAAATGTGAAACCAAAATGGAACACCCTTTTGAAAAATCCTGGAACCGCCACTGAACACTCGATGAAACATTAATTACATCATTTTACAGCATATTCCGAGTGACAAAAAACACACATTTCATAACTTCAATTCTCACTTGAAGTACTGAATAGAAAGACTTGGGCAATTTTTATGTTTTTCTCACATTTCCGAGGGAATAAAAGGAAAACAAGCGAGTGAATAGTGTTTGAGTGGATAACTTTAATCCAGACTTCATACAATCGACCCCAGTTGTTTTAGCGACTTGCATAACATGGTTTCAAAGATCGATTTGTCAAAGCATGGTCATGCTTTATTACAAGGCTAATGTCATTAAACATGGTATTAAATACTTTGATTGTAAATGATACGTTGAAGTTTGGACATGGTTTAAGTATGAGGTCAATGCCATTAAACTATGGATGAATTTTGATGGTATATGAAATTCGTTGAAGCCCAGACTTGCTTTAGTACTGGTGAGATTACAACCATTTTCTTTGAGGTGCGATCCTTTGAAGCTAAAAGTCTCGTTTAAAACCTAGCATTTTGATGGACAAAGTATTCACAAAGTATTCACCGTGAAACAAATGCGACAGTCTGACTCGCACTTTGTCAGCTTTTTGATTGACGTCCACCAAAATGCTGGTTCCTAGATGAGACTTTTGACATCGAGTGTCGCACTTCAACGAAAATGTTTGCAATATCATTTAACTGTGAATATATTTAAAATAGCGTTTGTTCTATCTTTATCTTAGTGTCTTTTGCGTCTGGTTAATCCCAATGAAGATCATCCTTTGTCAACGAACTCTGTAAATTCTGCATTCCTTTTAACACCTTTAAATTGCCATCCGCTTGGATCCCAGGTCTCTTGTAACGATTCTCCACCTCGGCTGTCACACCCTTCCCTCTAGTCTTCACGGTCGTAACAACTTGAACTTCTCCACCATTGGCTGGTAGATACGCGCTTGAGCTTCTCTGACGTACCGCTGAACGGGGACGAGGCTTTGCTGTTTTTGTTGTTGTTCGTTTGCTTAGTTGTCGTTTTACCATTGCTATCTGTTCTCCTTTTGCCTCCATTCGTTTGACAAGATGTTCTAGTTCACGTTCTAAGTCCTCTCGTATAAGCGAGTCTTCTGTTTCGTTGATTTGACGACCAAGTTCTTGATGCTCGCTAATAACAAAAACGTGAAACGCATTAGATTTTGTATGCATGTTACTATTGTGCTATTTAAATAATTACTGAGTTATAATCATTATTATTACAAGCAAAATACATGCACCAGTCACTGAAACCCCACCTCTATCTGCAGGGGCGGATCTAAGCGGTGTTTCAACCCCGCTCTCCCCCCCCCCCCCCCCATGAAAGGGAAATTTCTTCTCCAATAATTCTTGCATGATATGGGGTCCTTAACGTGACAGCCCCCTGTTTGAAAAAAATACTGGATCCACCCGTGCTTTACCCAAGTGGAGTAGCGGTTTTGGAAGAAATAATAGTTGCTTTACGCACCAGCTTTTCAAACACAAGCTCTGGGTTCAGGAATGTATTTTACATCATCAATTCTCCTGCCTCCCAGTCAATTGAAGCTGGTAAAACACATATAAATTCTGGGGAAAAGGTGTTGTGTTTGGGGTGAGGTGAGGGCGAATGAGTAACTTGTCATAGGTTGGCATTGGTAGACACAAAAACCTAATGGTTTACAAAGCCCCCAGGATCTTCTTATAACCAACTGTCAAGTTTTAAATCAAAACTGTAAACTGTATCTATCATTATTGAATTCTATGTTAAATTGTATACAAATGACCAATAAACTATAACTATATTCACAACAACAGAAATGTCAGACGTACAAGCTCATGTGACCAAACTCGTCCTGTAATCCAAGTAAAAGATCTTCTAGACTACCCGAGTCACTGGTCGATGTAGACGTACTGCTTCGTCTGGTTTGTCGTTGTGTAATAGCATTACATAGTGCTGGGTTATGGTTCTTTAGTAATGACAGCGCTTGTTGGATATTGGCTCCCACTGAGTGAGATCGCGTTGCTGACTGAAGAATGAAAATAAGTTATCAAAGCTGACAAAGAAAATAAGTTATCAAAGCTTTTTTCAGTAAAAAAAAAACACAGATTTTTTAAAGATGTCATGGTGACTGGGAACCTAAACTAGTGACTTGCGAAGTTATTGAGAATGAGAAAAATGACAACGACGAGTTTGGACTTTATTTTTGTTAAAAAAACATGTGCAATCAGTCATGTTGAGACATGTACGTCAACCAAGTTTATGGCAACTTTTTGTCTTCGCCTGTTATCCTCTGATTAATTTAGTAACTTGAGATTTAGCATAACAACAATTCAACATTTTGAAACATTAAAACAAGCGGTGATTATTTTTTTCACTAAACACTTATTTGGTTTTAGCTGTATCTGTGGAATTTCAGCAAAATTTAAAATGGTTTTTACTAACTTGGGGTCTCTGTGCTATGTGTTTGTAATACAGGGTCTAGGTCAACATTACCTTGCCCACTACAAAGGGTATGTTACCCAGCTCAAGGTGAAAGTGGCCTGGAGGGTTCACAGCCGGTGGTGCCTTCATTTTAGGTTTGGCTTTTAACTACAAACAGGATTTACAATGAGAGATTTAATGGTGGAAAATTAGTAGATGGATGGATGCATATTAAATAAATAGATGAAAACTAATATAACAATCATGATAAAAAATGAAAACCAAAATGAATGAATACATAAATGAATTAATGGATGAGTAAATGAACAAATGAATGAATGAATGAATGTCAGAATAAATGTCACAATAAATGATTGAATGAATGTCAGAATAAAGAAAATGAAAGAATGACCAAATGAATACCTGAATAAGTGAATGAATGAATGCATGGAGAAATAAATGAACAAATGATTGGAAAGATGGATTAAGCAATATTTCTTGGACCAACAGCAGTACCTTCTTCTTTTTCTTTTTTGGTCTTGGAGGTGAAGTAGCTGTTTCTAAGAGAATTCGATTTTTTTCTGATTCTGTCTGGAGCTACAATAACAAATTGGAGTTGTCTTTATATGATTGTCACCATTTCTTCACCATCATCAATCATCATTTTGGTATGTTACTATTTCATCTTTTTTAAGTAACTTTATAAAAAGTTTTACAGTCCTGCTAATTCAACCGGGACCACGTCTTGTTTATCAACCAAATGCCCTGCTCAGCCAAGATTTCTCAAAAGAATCTCTTCAAGCACGTGTTTCATGCTGTCCAAATGTTTGGGCGAATAAACTAACTTGCATACCGGTTATTACCGGTTTCAAACTGGTATGCAAGTTAATTTATTCAAAACTTGGCCACAACATTCGCACACGCTAAATATTTTTGCGCCAAAGCCATTTTGAAAGAGACTTAATGTCAGTGATGCTTGTTGGTGTCATTGTGCGCATGCTTGACAGAATGATAAACATGTTCTTGCAGAGGTTTCTTTTGAGAAATCTTTGCAAGCAGGGTAATCAGCCCATTGGCATCTTTGTAATTTGATTGTCAGATAAAGACACAAATGGATGTCTTTTGTTGCTTGTCTTAAGAGTTTCTACCATCATCTTACAGTTTACCATGATCATCAACTTTGTTATAAATTCATCACTAAAGTATGTACCTCTGCAGTTTTGTCTTGTAATAATTTCCTATAATGTGCCTCGCTTCTTAGCTTTTCTTCTAAATCCCTAATTTTATTCTGAAGAAAAAAAATCAAACTAATGCTTGAGTATCGTTCAATGAAGATACAGGGTAAAACATTATGTCTGTATGTCTACTTTAACTATAATAAGATTTTGTAGCACTAGCATAACCAGCTTTTGAGCACTATTATAACAATCTTCTTTGAAGACTGATGTTTGACTTTATACAATTATTGACATCTCATTATTATTTGACATTCCTGTCATTGACAACAGAATATTGTGAATACAATAATCTGTAAGTTGCAGGGATGTTAGAACAAAATTTCTAAGGTGTAGAGGGGGTGGGGGTGCCTCGCATGGAACCTTGGTTCCATTGCACCCCTCCTTTTGTTCACTATATTTATCTTTGTACTTTCCTTATTATGTTTAGTTATTTGTTAGTTGGCCAATAAAGTTTCAATGAGTATTGAGTAGGAAACTGTACAGCACTTACTGTCAGTAACAAATGTAATGTACTATGAATGATGCTATTTAGCGCATTTCACAAAGTCTCAAAACGCTTTACAATTATTTAGGCTCAAGGGGGTTCTGTGGACCCATCAAAGCCCACTGGATTCGTTCACTTTACTGTGTATAATTTAATATCTTTATATATTTACAGAAGCACAAGATACCTCGGCAAGTGAATGAGATGCTGTTAGCTTCATGTGATCTCTCTCTAGTCCAGTAAGTTTATAAAGCTGTCCTTTTATGTCTTCAGACGCCTGTTGGCTGATCTGTTGCGATAGCATTGCCGATCGTTGTACTGCGTTATCACGATCCATTTCAGCTGTTTGGACCATTTTACGCATGTAATCTAGTTGTTTTTCTAGCAGTGTGCATCTTGATTCAGCAGATTGAAGGTTGTCTTGAAGGTCTGACAAATGTACGGTAATCATGACTTGTGAGTATATATTGATCTGAGGTTTTTTTTGTAATAATATTATAGCACATAAATGAACATGTGAGTAATTTGTGGTCATTGACTAGCCTAAGAATTAATGATCTAAAATCAGACTGGGATGTTTAACTATGACTGTCTGGGGCCAGTTACATGAAGCCTGAATTCGCTGGTTTCATATCATTCCTTATGTTTTTAAATCATCAAAAATTTGAGAGCATATTTCAAGAGAACATGTTAAAATGAATAAAGTAGCATAGTAATGATGTTTATCTTTGTGTTTTTAATGAATTATGCTTTGTTTTTGAAGACTAGAACCCAGTCCCTTTTTCAATATGAAACCGGCTAAATCCAGCATAACACCCTATCCATAGGATAAAATCTATAAAATATGATGCAGTATTATGTTAATGATGGTAATGATGATGATTATGATGATAATGGTTAATGATGATGGCAGTGATGAACATGATGACGAGCTAAGTTGACAATGACAGGTCACCTTCATTCTGTTGGCTAATGATCCCTTGAGTAGCTGACCTAGCATAATGTTCTTTCTGTAATATGTCTTTGTAGTGTTTAGATTCCTTGGCTAGTCTTTTCAAGTTGTCTTCTGCATCAGTTCTTTCTAGTTCAAGTTTTTTGATTTTTTCTTGTAGCCCCTTAAGTGCTGAGATCACAGCTGCAGATAAATATATATTTTTTAATTTAATCAGGGTTATTATTTTTATGTGTCAAGACATTTGTGTGAGACTGCAATAAATCTTGCAATAAATCTTGAGTTAAGATACTGTATCCGGTGTTTGACTGACTATCAAATACTTTTTTGTGTTGCAGTTCAAATGTGAATATCTATAGAAAAATTGTGATGATTACTTAAACAAGCATACAATTTCTGTGGCAGATTTTCTATTTTCTTTGCTAACAATGAGTACTGATCATTTTAATACAGATTATTAAAAGAACATGGGTGAAGGACCCCGTCACACTACCCTTAGATCCACCACTGGATTCTTTTTTTTTTTTTTTTTTTGAAAATCAGGATTATAAAATGACTGTGATGCCTACCCCTACTGTTAGCCTGTGGCATTGTTCCCTTGGGTGTAGCCATGCCCTCTGCTGTGTATTTTCTAGCATTGGGAAAGTCTCTATATGATGAAATTGAACTGTTTGCTTCTGAACGCAAACTAGAACGATATTGAGAGTCACTCGTTCCTTGATAGGGTCGACTGTATGGAGATGAGTACTGAATTAAACAAACAAATATATTCAAAAATTAACAAAAAAGACATGCAAAAATAATTAATGATTCAATGATTTAAAATGTTCATTTTATCTATGAACAGTTGAATGTCAAAAGATAAGTTATACTGGTCACAACTAAATAATAGTAGAGACCAGAAGTGATGTCCTTAAAATAAATTAAATTAATAAATAAAAGAATGGAAAAAATTAAACAAACAAATTATAAAGACAGATTTAGATATTATTAAGTTTACATAAGTCGACTTCTAGTAAATAACTTACATTTACAATATATGGATAATTATGATAAAGATACAAAAAAGACAAAAGGACGCAGAAAAAGGGTGTGAATGTTGAATAGACTTATAAATAAGCTAATCATTTTCAAAATATCTCCATCTGCGGTTCACAAGTTTAAATAACATAAATAGCAGTCCAAATCAACCATTTTAAACAACTTCAAACGCCCTGATCCAATAATTATAGGTGATTATTAATAAATCATTCAATTTTCAATCCCGAAAGAATTAATTAATAGACGACAACAATTGTTTTCGAATTTGATCGGTCGCATTTTGAAATCCGCTTTGATAATAACATTTTCCACCATTTTGATAATTTGAATTCGATTAATAGTCTTTTCTGGACAGCAGAATTTCAATAATTCAAAATTATCATAACATGTTGACTGCAGCTCACTTGCAGCAAAGTAACAAGTAAAAATAAACAAAGAATGACTTTTGTTTATAGTTGCTGTGCATACAAGACGCCATTTTGAAAGCGGCAAAAAGATCAACTTACCCCTCCACTCTGGTCATCCATGGCTCTTTTCGACCACCAGATCGTCCAGAAATGACACTGAACTTCCTCTCTGTTTAATCAGAATTAATGTTAATTAGAATAAAAGTAGAAAATTTACAAATTAACAAAGCGAAGCAGCGCTGTTGTTTTTTCAAAAGTCCGTTTACCTCATGCGAGTACCGCTGGATGGGAAATCCGAGGCTCAGATTTTTATGAAAAGGATTATATATATTATTATATAGTTAATATAAAAAAAATTATAAAAGTACCCTGAAATCAAAAATAATACTAATAACAAAGATATTCTTTCTAAAACTCCATTAACCTATAAGTTCGATATCAGAAGACTTTATTTCTTTACATTTTCGGCGGCAAAATTCGAATCCTCAAAAGCATTTGGCAGGCCACAAAGGCTCACGGGATACAAGATGGCGGACAAGATGACAAGTTTTTGAGTTCTCGAAAAAGTTGATATTTTTCCTTATAAAATAAGAATTTCTCACAATGTGGAGGACAAGATTAGGAGTTCTATCTCGTATGCCAAGGATTTACCGCATTAATTCGAGGTACCTTACTAGTAATGATAAGCTATGTTGTAGTTAGGTAAGAGGTGATGCAAATGTGCGGCTTGCACGTGAATTCACTCCATGCTAAAAAATAATTATAGGCTAAACGACATGGACAAAGAGCCCTTTTTTCTTAATTTCATTAAGATATGATGCTTCTTGGAATTTCTCCAGAATACTTATTTTAAGATCCATGCTTGTTTGTGTAGAACGATTATAAAACGACACTGACTTACATAACTTGACGACTTACATAACTTAGTGCTAGTGGGACTAATATAATTCTAGCAAGTAACAAGAATTAGACTGTACTTATAATCGCTGATTATGGACATATTTTGATATAGATTTATTCGCTGAGGTAATTAAAACTGACGATTTCTTTAAAACGAATGCAAACAATTTTGTTCAAAGTGGAACAAGACTAACCCATGTCCCCTCGGTCCCCTCATGTCCATCTACACTGGAATATCTAATAGAGAGCAAAAACCAATAACAATTATTATTATGACAGTTAAATAATATTATTAATATAGACTGAAATATACATTTCACTAGTTATCTTGATTCTGCATGATTAGATGAGAACATTTAGCAGGGACATATCTGACCTTCAATGACGTCAAATGACATAGTGACAATTTAGTATGATAGAACCCCTATCCCCAATGACAAATCCTTGATATATGACTTATTTACAGTAGGTAATTCATGACAGCATATGAATTTGACACATGATAAGAATTTTGTCTGTAGGTTTCCTAGTTGTTGTGTATTGCTATTCTAGTGCTTGCACACCTATTGTACCACAACTACATTATGCACATAGTGAATAGAATTTAAAAGAAAAGGCTTATCTCCAGTGTAATATCAAATATGCTCACAAGTAAGGTCACAATAACAGAGAAACAAAAGGAGTATTGTCTTAAAAAACGACTCACTATTGTGACCTCACTTGTGAAGCATAAATTATATTACACTGGAGATAAACCAAAGAAAAAAAAATTACAAGTTACAAGTTGCACAATTTGGTTTTATCTTTTTAGGATACTGTCAAGAAAATTGTGTTCTGAGCAGTTGAAAGAAGCTGAAAGCAAGCCATCAGTACTTGCGGTTGCTGGTAATATGTTGTTTATTGTTCCACAAATTATATATTTATATATATATTTATAAAATTCATGAATGATTAATGAACCCAGAACAATAGAAAATCACTACCGTGAAGGCATCTATATATTTTATACAGAAATCGTCCTGATTTGCATAAGGTTTAGCTTGAAATATCTCGGCCAAATTAACTCTAATTTCAAAAACATTACTCTAGAATAGCTGCATTAATCTAGGCATTTTATAAGTAATATACAATATTTGCGTCCGATCTGTATGGAATATAAAATGTTTCGCCTTCGGCCTGACATTGTATATTCCATACAGATCGGCTGCTCATATTGTATATATTACTTATTTTATTTATATTTAACATATATTTTTGTTTAACTCTAGAGCAATTTAAACCAGGTGATCGTCTCCATGGATACACTGTCAACAAGGTGAGCATTTTAAACTTTTGATACAGGGCTGTGTTTGCATTCTATTTTATAAGTATGTATTTCTTCCCACTAATAGGTTGAACCAGTATCAGAGCTGTCCTTGGTGTCTATCCAACTTACCCATGATGCCACAGGAGCACAACATCTTCACATTGCCAGAGATGATGCCAATAACGTATTTGGGTAAAAATATTGTAATTTAAGTACAGTAATATATACAATAGAAGCAGCCGATCTGTGTGGGATATACAATGCCCAGCTGCAGACATAACATTGTAAGAAACTCCCAATATAGTACAAGTGTTCTGTGAAAGAAAATTGAAAAAATCTTGATTTGATTTTGAGAAAATTGAAGGTAAACTTTATGCAAATCAAGACTAATATGTATCTCGTGTATATGCCTTCATGGGTGGTGATTTTCATTGTTTTTGCCTTATGAATTATTAATGAGTATTGTAATAAATTATATAAATTCCATGAAAATCCTGATTGTTGTTTGTATATCTGTTTTTGTGTAGTGTTGGGTTTCGTACTACCCCAATGGACAGTACTGGCGTACCACACATTCTAGAGCACACTACGCTATGTGGCTCAGAGAAATTCCCATGTAGAGACCCATTCTTTAAGATGTTAAACAGATCGCTAGCTACATTTATGAATGCATTTACAGGTAAAAATTCCTAACATTGTGAAGATGCAATTGTTACTCTCCTATTACTCTGGGGAATGCCTCAGTATCTCATAAGAATACATAATTATATCGTATTAGATGTTTTTTTCATATAATACAAGTGGATATTTTGAGAGTTGCTAAAGTATTTAAGCAATGAGCAAAATATCCACCAATATTACATCAAAAAACATCTAATGAGTTATTTATTATATGACATATGAAAAAGTTTGTTTTTTTCCCAAGATTTTTCACTAATAAAACGCAAATAGATAGCAGAAGTCTATAAAGAGCGAATGATTTTTAAGCCAAGAATCATGTGCTCACTAAAACCAGTTTCACAAACCGATTTTCTACCGTGTAATGCAGCTTTCAAAGGTGTAATATGGCTGGGTATTTCATTGTCTTGTCATTCTTGGTATATTATTCACTACTGATGTACAACAAGGGTACCAATTCAATGGATTTAAATGTTACAAGTATTGTCTGGCCTATTTCCCTGAAAGGTTTTTTTTAAATGTTTATATTTGTTTTTGTTTGTCATCAGCAAGTGATGTTACCATGTATCCGTTCTCAACTCAAAACTCCAAGGACTTTCAGAACCTGTTAGCAGTGTATCTTGATGCTGTCTTTTATCCACAGTTGAAAGAGTTAGACTTCTGGTAGGATTGTAAACTTTATGTATGCAAGAGGTTTTCAGGGTTGGCTCAGATTTAGGAGTGTTTCTTCTCCTCAGAAATTATCACTGCAGGGCCCGGTTGTTCAAAGCTCGATTAGTGCTAATCCAGGGTTAACTCTATAGGTTTTCTTAAGAGTTAACCAAGGATTAGTGCTAATCGGGCTTTGAACAACCCAGCCCAGAGCTATAACCTCATATATTTCTCAATTGCTTGCCCAGTGTTTCTTTGTGTACTATATTAATTTACATAAACCTAAAACTCTAATTTCTCCCTACAAAAAAAAAAAAAAAAAAAAAAAAAAAAATACAATAACTTAAGTTAGGTTAAATTAAAAGCTGTGTCAGATTTACAGATACTAATCCTTGTTGCGGTCTTGTATCTGTAAATCTGATGTAGCGTTCTTTTTCATTCTGTTAACTTAACAAATTATCACAATAAAGTTGTTGCTAAAATCATTAATTTCTCAGGCAAGAAGGTTGGAGGCTAGAGAATGAAGACCTTTCCAACCCATCCTCTCCTCTTGTCTTCAAAGGTGTAGTGTTCAATGAGATGAAAGGAGCTATGTCCACAGCTGATTCTATCTTTGTCCAACAAGCACAAAACAAATTACTACCAAGCCATACTTACAGTTACAATAGTGGCGGTGATCCACTGTGTATTCCAGATTTGACTGTAAGTAGCGGGATTGGCTTTTCTGCGAGTTACGAGTTGAGTTGAGTTAGAGTTATATAATAGAGTGCAGACACAAAAGGTGTGCAATATTTAGCACTAAACAACACTAGCGAAACAAAAGAAAACAATAGAATTAGCATAAAAAAGAAATAAATACCGCTGTTTATATTGCACACTTTTTGTGTCTGCACTCTATTATAAAACTGAATTTTTGAATTTTTGCCGTCATTTCAATGTTTTCGTGATGGAAAAGCAATTTATGGATTAAGAAAGGGATTTGAGGATAACTCAACTGTAACTCAATCTTAACTCTAACTTAACTCTAACTCAACTCTAACTCAACTCAACTTGTAACTCGCATGTTATCCTATCTCGTAAGTAGCTATCTGTATAGCAAAGTGATGATGATGGTGATGACAGCACTTGTTGATAATAGATTACTTTTTCACATGAGTGGGAAACAATGCAGTTACAATACTGAAACAATATGGTAGAAATTGCAAATGTTTCCTTGGAAATTACGATTATGATGCTGAGCCTTTCAGTTGAGCTTGGAATGCCAGAGTTTTATCAAGTAATTTACACAAAAGTTACATAGATCAAAAATAAATGTTGTTAAGGCGAGTCTGAATGTTGTCAGGTAAAATCACGAGTCAAGTGAAAAACATGGCAGACAAGGTCTAACAATGTTCAGACTTGCACAGGAAAAAAAATGTGATTCCCAGAATGGGTTTATTTTGGTCTTGTTGCACTTCCTAACAATAACCAAAAATAAACCCATTTTGGAAATCCCAAATTTGAACCCAATGTTGGATTTTGTAGCATTTTCCCAACCATAACCCAAAATAAACCCATTTTGGGAATCACAAATTTTTTCCTGTGTTGCCTTCACAACATTACTTATATGACATCACAACTAGAATGTTTCAATGGAGAAACTAATCGATAAAGTTCTCAGCATTCCAATAAGCTCACCTGAAAAGCACAGTACATTGAAACTCATAATGTTCTTGTGTCCTTTACAGTGGGAGCAGCTTAAACAGTTCCATGCCACTCACTACCATCCCAGTAACGCAAGGTAATATAATCACTGACAGTCATTTTTGTTGAATGGTTGTCAAGCAAAGCAAAAGTGTCACTATGGGCGGAACTGTGGACTTGCACAGTACAAAATAATAATTGTGATTTACAATCAGCAACTGGCATGTTCAGCATTCAGATGAACAAAAGAGAATGCCGGTCATTTCGATCCAAAGTCAATTCGATCCACGCACTTTCGGTCGATTCGATCCACACCACAAGTCGATTCGATCCACACCATAAGTCGATTCGATCCACATTTATATTTATATTAATATTGGTTGAAATGGAAAGATTTAAGTTTTAAAACAATTTATAAAACTATTTGTCAAAGTTTTGCAAATATGAATTTTGTTACGAAGTCGGGCTACGGGTACGTCACCCGTACCCCGACTTGATTTGCTATTCGTACGGGAGTCAAAAACATTTTAGATTTTCACAGTGAATCTTTATCTTTTTGCTAAAGAAAATATGATATAATCATTTAGATGGGCTAAGCGATTATTATAAGCTGAGTTAAAAGATTTTAGAATGATTTTAGGAGTCTCTAAATAGGTGACAAACGAAACGTTTGCGACACACTCGCGAAATGTCACGCACTTTGAAAACTTCGAAAAATCTCTTCCAAAAAGTTTTGCATGCTAGGAGACATCTGGAAAATAAATTCCAGCTCTTTTAGTCTGAATTTCCAATAATATATTTTTTGTAAACACAATATTTCGGCGTCAGTCGGCGGAAAGGTTTTCTATGAGTCGCGTACCCAGACGTCCATTTGCTATTCGTACGGGAGTCAAATTTTAATATGTAAATTTTCGTACTGATCCTCGACTATTTCGCTAATAGAAAAAGATTTCCTTATTTAGATGGATTTGGCGATTCTTTTGGACTATTATGCTAAACGATGTCTTATTGATCGATTGACTGAGTGATTTTCATAGGTTACAAACTCTGAGAATTTACGACATTTACATCGTGACTGACATGTATCGCACCTCAAAAAACTTCGAAATAACCTCCTCGAATTTTTTTTTTGAATCACCATGAAGATGTTTAGTAACTGATGTTTTGGACATTAGTCCTTCGTCAGAGTAAGTCAAATCTCTCCAGTAATGTGTTTTGAAATAGGTAATGGCTGTAATAATTTTAATCAGGGCTCAAACGTAGGGCAGGTCAATGTAGATGGATAAAACTTATCTTGTAGTTGTATACAGTCAACTCTCGCCTTATGGACACTCCAGTATAACAGACTTCTTGCTCTTGCGGACCTCAGATCAATCCCCGTCTCAAAGAATGGAACCAGCTCTTGCAAATGCGGACTCTCTCTATTGTGGACATCCTAGGGTCCCTAGGATGTCTGCTATAATGAGATTTGACTATATTTAAAAATAATTATTTTTGAAAATTTTGACCTTCCAAAAATGGGTAATGACCCACCAAAAATGCATTTGAAAGGGTCACCTATGTATGTCAAACTTTTATTTCAAGCCTTGTTAAAGTACTGTTTGCTTATCTGATGTATAGGTTCTATACCTATGGTGATATACCGGTTGAAAAGCATCTTCAGCTCATCAATGACCTGGCATTAAAGCACTTCACTCAACTAGATCCTGATACTGACATACCGCATGAAAACAGATGGCAACAAATGGTTAGTAAATAGAGGGAGATGGTTAAGAAACCTATTGTAATTATATGTCTTTGTTTCACTTTGCAAAATGATGATTCTACAAGTGTAACAAATAAACAATATGCATGACAAAAGTGATGACATTCAACTTTATAAATTTCAAAATCGCTGTAAAATTTTTTTGATTTAATCTGCATTGTGCGCTGAAGCAGTACCATTATTGCCTACTCCCCATTTGTTTTCAAGGGGGCGGTTCGCCATTATTTTGGCCTTGTATATGATAATTTTGGTTAATGATTACTTTATGATGTACATTTTCTAATACTGTGCATCCTTGCTTTGACTGTTTTCTCCTCTATGTATCTTCAGTGGAAATAGCTGTAAATAGATCCATTACACTACTGTTTTAACATATTTTCATTCATTCATTCATTCATCTGTTTAATTCTTTATTCATTTAGCTGTTCATTCATTTATTTATCTAACAGAGGGAGTCTAGTATATCTGGTCCTGTAGATCCAATGGCAGCAGAACCAAACAAGCAAACCATTGTCAGCATGAACTACCTTATTAACAGGTAAATAAACTCAATCAACCACACATTGAATTGCACAATCATCTAGCCAGGCAATCAATCAATCAATCAATCAGTCAGTCAGTCAGTTAGTCAGTCAATCAATCAATCCACAAATCAATCAATCATTCAATCCATCCATCAATCAATCAATTAATCAATCATTCTGTCATTTAATCAATCAATCAATCACTTAATTAATTAATCAATCAAATTTTACATGTGAAGACATAATTAATATTAAAATACAAACAGTATATTCAATGAATGATGTGTGGATAAAAGGTTTTTCATTGTTTGAAATCAGTTATAAATTATGAAAGTAATGCCATTGATTCCTGCTTGTTTCAGTACTACAGATCCATTTGAAGGCTTTGTGATGGGAATCATATCTTCCTTACTTCTTGATGGTCCTACTTCACCATTCTATCAATCACTGATTGAACCTAACATAGGGTCAGACTACTCACCAGGAACCGGGTCAGTATGAAAAATTGGAAAAAATCCAGATGAAGGCCACATGATTAAACAACACCTGGTACCATCCCACGATTATTTGTACATGAAGAATCATATTTTTGAAAACAAGTTACAATAATGAATAACCAAAAAACCTTTAACATCTGAACTTTTCGTTCATATACGATGCACTAATTCAGATTCACATTCCTTCTTTAAAATAATTAATTTGGAAAAAAATGTGTTTTAACTAACATTGAAAAAATAAATTGTGCTTGTATAATGGATTTACAAAATATGGCAAGTGTTTTCAAAATCGTCCGGTGTGCCAGCGCTCATGTGTTGATGCCTCAAGCCTTTCAAACTGGCGTTCCTTGCATACACATGCAGTTCACCTAGATAACTGCTCAAAGCACTACTGTTACATTGATTTCGAAGACAAAATGCTTACATTTTTATTATGAGTTTTGATAATCTGCACCCATTTGCATTAAGCCTTAATAAAGTTATCCACTGGATAAAAGTAATTCACTGTATAGCATTTGTTTAAAATTTATCAGCTGGATGAGGATTTTGATATTTTGCAGATTTGACAATGGCACCAAGGACTGTTCTTTTTCTGTTGGCTTGAAAGGAATTCATCCTGATGATGTTGATAGAGTGAAAGAAATAATCAAACAGACATTTCATAAAGTTATAGAGTAGGTGTTTATGATGAAACAATAGGCCTTTTCAGTTGCACTTAGGCCTCAATAGCATGCTAATTATTCTTTTGAATTGGGCTGCAGTCTGTGTCAATGTGAACAATGACTTTCCTTCAAATTCAAAAGAATAATTAACATGCTATAGAGGCCTAGGTGCAACTGAAAATCTGTTTTAAAAAACAATGTTGAGTTTACTTGGGGAATTAAGGTAGTTCGGGACCCTTGCTACTGCGCATCCTGCTCGCGCATGTGAAATCAAATAAAATTTATTGTGCGATTAAAAAGAATTTTTTTTGTTAATGCCAAAATATGGTCATTCTTGAACTTTTTGTTAAAAAATAATATCATAGCATTGCATACGGGCCTCAAAAGCAACTAGTGTCCATTCCCGCGCGTCCAAAACATTGAAATCACGTTTTTTGCTTATAGCTCCAAAATTAGCACGGTGACACCCAATTATTTTTCAATTTTTATATTTGGCATAAACCCAGCTTTAAAATTTTTAAATAAAAAATATATGGTCTTCGAGACTAAAACATGGTAATTTTGACTTTTTTGTGGTAAAGTGTGCAAAAAATTAATGAAGCTCTTCATTTAAATCTCCGTAAAATATCTCAGTCGATGTCTTTTCCAACAAATAAATTCATGAGAACTATAGCGAAGGGAGCATTTTGTCAGACTCTTATAGCAAATTTGTGAAAAACTTTCAAATTTGTTCGCAAGAATTTTATTTTCAACAAATTTGATGTTACTTCTTTTAGTTGAAATGGGGCAAAAATGGGCCTATTACCACCCCCACAGTTCCAAAACAAGCACGGTGACCCCTATTTTGTATTTCATTTCTGTTTTTTATATGTGTCAGTCCTTATTTAGAAAAAGTTTTAGAAAATTCTATCGGCGGGAAGTGTGGATCCCGAACTACCTTAAGCTAGCTTAAATGTTCAGCCTTAATATCTCATTCCCAGCTAGCAGTATCTGATAATGGGCATTAGGTAAGGTAATATTAAATCTGTCAATCAATCTAATGTCTGTCTTTGAAACAAAGGAAAAGTTTGTAAGTTCATACTTACAAACAAAGGACTAACGTCTGAAATGTCAGTTTCTACAAAAGTCTTTATAGGTGAATTAACTTACAAACTTCCTACTGTTTCATTAGAAACACTGATACAGTCATTAGAATGCAAGCGCTAAATGTGTGCAACAGTTGTCACTTTTTAGTAGTAAATAGCACTAATTAAACAAAAGAAAACACTTTTAGTGCATGGACTCCACCCATTTTTAACTAGTCATCATTTACTCTAGTGTTTGCATGTTTCATCCATATGGTAACAAACAACTCTCTGTCTTCTAGGGAAGGTATTCCACAAGAGAGAATAGAAGCTGTTTTACACAGAGTGGAGCTATCTATCAAGCACCAGAGTGCTAACTTTGGGCTTGGACTTATGATGGTAGTATTCCTGTTAATACCTTTATAAAAAACACTCATTATTTGCATTAGGCAATATTTTAACCCTGGTCCCTCTGGTAATTGCAGGAAAATATACAATTCATTTACTAGTGTTTAAGTAAAGGCATTTATCAAGCTTTAGGGGGGGGGGGGTACAAAAACAATGGACACTACTTTATTTTGTTTTACTTTTTACTTTGATAACTCACCCCCCCCCCTTTTCAAATCCTAGGGTTTGCTTCCTTAAAATGCCAGCCTATAAAGAAAGTCTGGGGCCTGCGGTATTAATAATGATTGGTTCATTAGTCTACACATTTCTCCTAAGAATATACTTTACATTCATAGGAATGGCTGATTAATCTCCTCATCTGTGTTGAGCTTGTATTTAACTAACTAGTCTTTTATATCTGTAGAGTTTAATGCAGCCTTGGAATCATGGTGGCGATCCTACAGTATTCTTACAAGTTAACCAACATATCAATAAATTGAAGGTACACTTGTGAGATTTAGCTTTTACACCGTTGTAAAAGAAGGCCAACATCGATAATACAGTTGTCATATGTCAATTGAGGCACATTAGTGTTGTGACTTCTATCTCTGTAATGACAAACTCAAGTACTGCTAAACTATACTCAACCATTCTCTATGGTTCTCATCAAGAGCATATGATATTTTTTTCTTGTTCTTTATTTCATTTTATACATGGAACTAAACCAATTTTATTTATACAGGAATGTCTCAAAGATGAAAATTTTCTGCAAAATAAAATTAAGGATTACTTTAAAGAGAATAACCACTGCTTGACACTTGTCATGAACCCTGATGTGAGTATTTTTTTTTTTTGTTTTGTCTTGTATTTCACTGTTCCTTTTTTAAGATCAATCAGCAGCATGATCAAAGCTACCGACTGTCTCTCTGATTGTTGCTCTATTTAAAAGTCTGTGCCGTGATGTCGTACAAGCTCAAAATGCTTAACATCATTCTATAATCTGTAGTACTTTTACCTTGTGTGTAATATCTTCTCTTGTTTGTTTCTAATATCAATAGAATGAGTATGAGGCTAAGCTTCTTGAAGAAGAAAAGAAAAAGCTGGCTGAAAAGACTTCATCATTGAGCCAGCAAGATAAGGATGTTATTCACAGTAAATGTAAGAAGTGAATGAAATAGAGTATTGAAGTCTAAGGTCATGAAAAAGTGCAAGGTTCATTTTAGATATTTTGATTCCTGATTTGTATAGAATGTCTAGAAGCTCACATTTCAAATTTCATGAAAATCGGTTCAATACTGGCTGAGATATGACCAGCTGAATATGTAATTACAACATACACTCTGCATTTTTGCCTTGGTTCTAAAAGTTTGGAACCAAACCAAAAAATACAGAGAAATGTATGGCGAAATTATGTATTCAGCTGGTCATATCTCAGCCACTATTGAACCAATTTTCATGAAACTTGTCTCCATTCAATAGTCACACATAAAGGAAAATTAATTGGTTGATTAAGTTGAGAGTGAAACAATACAGAGGTGAATCCAGAATTGTTTCCAGGGGGGTGCATCATCTTCAGGAGGGGGTGCACTACCCAGTAAACATGAAATACTGAGGTAATGTTGGAAAAATATTTGATAAAACAAGGACTCTAGATCCTACCAGGAGGGATTGTGCACCCCTCCCTCCCCCCTAGATTAGCCACTGAATATTGTCAGCAGGTTTAGGATTTGCAATTGAATGACGTGAACATGCGGGAAACTCTTAGATGAATGACTCAAGGCACCATTCCTATATTCAACTGACCAATCTTGGTACATGTCAATCGTTGTAATTATCACTGTGTTTTATAGGCGTGGAGCTGGCTGAATACCAGAATGCAGTTCAGGATGCTTCATGTCTACCCATGATGCAATTGGCAGGTTGGTGTTATCCCAACAAGTAAAATGAAATGACAGTTATACGCGATCTGCATTATGGCGTCATTTTACTACGACTACCAGCATACTTTGTGAATTATCTTTCATATTCAAATTCTTAATTAATCCCTTTAAAGATAAAATGAACAATCAGTGCTAATTGCACTACAAAAGAAAGTAAGCAAAGCATTCTGGTAGTTGTAGTATATGAGGCCATAATGCAGATCACCTTTAACTCAGCCCCAAATTTTATCAAACTATTCACTGCTCAAAATAGGAAAAAAATGTTGGCCTCCCAAAGTTTAACATTTTAACTTATGGACCATTGAAATTTTCACCTGTTGTTTTTATTTATTATTATTATTATTATTTTTTTTTTTTTTGTGGCTTCCCATTTAGACTTCCAAATAGTCAATGTGTCTGCTATTGCGAGTTCAAAATTGATGAAATGTTTGATTTGATTGATATGTTGTTTTGTCACCAGATATCGATCCTAAAGTGAAACCAATTGTCTTAAAAGAATATGTTATAGCTGGAGTTCCTGTGCAATTCTCAGAGCAGCCAACCAATGGTGTGACGTACTTTAGAGCAATTTCCAGTATATCAGATATCACAGATGAGATCAAACCATACCTTCCTCTATTCTGTTTTGTCTTGACCAAGTATGTATGAACACTGCAATTAACATGATGATGATGACGGTCTTGGTGATGATGGTTAATGATAGTATAGATGATAATAATGGTTGTGATAATGCCAGATGGTGATAAAGATGATGTTGATGATAATGACAGTCTTGATAATGGTGGTGACGATGATGATAGTAGTGATAATGATGGACGTGATGATGATGATGACGATAATGCCAGATGGTGATAAAGATGATGTTGATGATAATGACAGTCTTGATAATGGTGGTGACGATGATGATAGTAGTGATAATGATGGTCGTGATGATGATGATGACGATAATGCCAGATGGTGATAAAGATGATGTTGATGATAATGATAGTCTTGATAATGGTGGTGACGATGATGATAGTAGTGATAATGATGGTCGTGATGATGATGATGACAATAATGCCAGATGGTGATAAAGATGATGTTGATGATAATGACAGTCTTGATAATGGTGGTGACGATGATGATAGTAGTGATAATGATGGTCGTGATGATGATGATGACGATAATGCCAGATGGTGATAAAGATGATGTTGATGATAATGACAGTCTTGATAATGGTGGTGACGATGATGATAGTAGTGATAATGATGGTCGTGATGATGATGATGACGATAATGCCAGATGGTGATAAAGATGATGTTGATGATAATGATAGTCTTGATAATGGTGGTGACGATGATGATAGTAGTGATAATGATGGTCGTGATGATGATGATGACAATAATGCCAGATGGTGATAAAGATGATGTTGATGATAATGACAGTCTTGATAATGGTGGTGACGATGATGATAGTAGTGATAATGATGGTCGTGATGATGATGATGACAATAATGCCAGATGGTGATAAAGATGATGTTGATGATAATGATAGTCTTGATAATGGTGGTGACGATGATGATAGTAGTGATAATGATGGTCGTGATGATGATGATGACGATAATGCCAGATGGTGATAAAGATGATGTTGATGATAATGACAGTCTTGATAATGGTGGTGACGATGATGATAGTAGTGATAATGATGGTCGTGATGATGATGATGACGATAATGCCAGATGGTGATAAAGATGATGTTGATGATAATGGCAGTCTTGATAATGGTGGTGACGATGATGATAGTAGTGATAATGATGGTCGTGATGATGTTGGTGATTGTGATGATAATGCTAGACGCTGATAATGATGGTGTTGATAATGGCATTCTTGATAATGACAAATATCATAATGTTGGTGATGGTGGTGATAATAAGGTCATGTTAATGATGATGATTTTGATATGTATGATATTAATGATGATGATGAAAGTTGTGATAATGATGGTGACTATGACAATCAAATGTTGATGATGTTAAGGCCGGCACACACTAGGCGACAAGTCGCAGCGACTTGTCCCCGCGACATGTCGCCTCAGTGTGCACTGATTCAGCAATCCCAACCGGTTGGATTTCATTTGGCAAGTCGCAGCAACAAAATTCTGTCGCGGCGACAACAATTTTCGCCAAAAAATGTTTGTACACACGAGAGGAAATTGTCGCTGCGACATGTCGCGGGGACAAGTCGATGCGATGTGTGTACCGGCCTTTAGTCATGTTAGTAACAATATTTTTTTATCCAATGTATCTTTCATTCATTTTCCATCCATCCATCTGTAGTCAGTAATCTTGAATGTCAGATTTCGAAACTTGAATTTAACTCCGAAACTTAAATAACTACAAAAAATATAGGCATTTAGAACGATGGTTTTAAAGTTTCTAATTTCAATTTGATGGCGTTTTCCTTGATTGTGTAGTTGTTGTGTTTATTAAGACTCGGAAGTAGTGTCTAATCATTTTAAACTTTGATGTGAGCTTTTTTTTCTCTTATCAATATCTTTTTTTTACGTCAAAATACTAGTAACAAGTAGCGAGTGAAACGAGTGCCTTTGTTTTAGCGAACTAATTAGTACTCGCAACTCGCGAGTAACGAGTCGGAACGCGTACTCGCGCTCGCGAGTGGATGCAGCCTTACTCGTTACCGGTACTGTAGAGTCATTTTCACATTCTGCTGCGATACAGTAGATAATTCAAATGTTTTCTTTCAAATTACGGTTACGCTATGGTTTAGTGCTGTTTGCCTCTCATTAGAAAATGACTATTGTTATTGTTGTGTTATAGAATGGGCGCAGGTAATCTAAACTACAAGGAATTGTCTCAGTTGATAGAGAGACGTACTGGTGGGCTTTCAGTAGGGACCCATGTTTGCTCCCACCATACAGACATGAATACTTATGAACAGGTTAGCTATACCGTGATGTTGTTGATGATGGAAGTGTTTATGGTAATAATGATGATAATGATGAATGATTATGGTGGAGTTGGTGATGGTGATGATGATGTTTATAATGATTGATGGTTATGATGATCTTGGATCACTGTTTTATCAATAAGAATAAAACCAAACAAGTAAAATAATCATGTTTGTGTTTTTATTTCAGGGTCTGCTATTCTCTTCGCATTGTCTGGATGAGAATCTACCACACATGTTTTACCTTTGGGGAGAAATCTTTGCAAAGTATGTTAATGCTGTCAATCCTTTTTTTTCTGTATTGCTTGCTTTCTTCCCTCTTTCATTCCTTCCATCGTGCTTTACTTTCTTCTTTCTGTCCGCCCATCCTTTTGTTATTCCTTCCTTCCTTCTATCCACTCTTTTTCCATTCCTTTCTTCTATCTACCCTTCGGTTCTTCCTTCTTCCCTCCCTCTCTCCCTTCCTTCATTCCTTCCTTACTGCCTTACTTTTTTCCTTCCATCCTTTATTCCTGTATTCTTCTCTTTTACCTTTCTTCCGTTTTTTCTTCTTTCTTTCCTCCCTTTCTGTCTTGCTTGTGTCCCATCCTTGCTTTATACATTTTTTACATCCTTCTTTCTTTCTTATTTTTTTCCTTTCATCCACCTTCTCTCCTAGTTGATAAATACCATTTTGATACCTTCGCTTTTTCAGCCCATCATTTGACGACCATGATCGTTTGCGAACCTTGTTAGCAATGTTGGCTTCTGATCTGTCAAACTCCATAGCTCACGCTGGTCATTCTTATGCCATGAGTCTTGCTGCAAGTACGTTAAGCCCTGTGGGTCATCTAGGAGAAATATTTGGAGGTTTATCACAGGTATTCTTACCTTAATTACATGAAGACGCCTAAGCAAGTCCACCAAAGTTATTTTTAAACTTCTTATATTTCTGGTTGTTCACCATGATCAAAATTAGTTTTCTGAACTCCCAAATGCATCATCTTAAGTTCAACTTCTTACAGGTATTTGCAGCTGAATAAATGTCTTCATGACTGACTCAGTAGTTTCCAAATCAAAAGTTGACTTAATGAAGTGTCGGTTCGTTCAAAGTAAATTTCGCTTGGTTAATTTGCCGGTACCAAACTTTCTCGGGCTAGTCAAGCTATAAAGACGCGCCGAGCTATAAAGATGAATTCTATTAAAAACCTAATTACAAATAATTTCCATTAATTGATATGAGCTTCCTGATGGCCTTCGGCCGTGAAAATTCCCGTAAAAGTCATTACAAAATATGTGTTTGAACAGTCATTTACCTAAGTCTTTTGCAGGTCGTGTTTATGAAGAAGACATTAGAAAGTGACGATCTTGATGAAGTAATACAAAAATTGAAGACAATAGCCGTACATGTACTAGAGGGCACTCAGTTCAGGTACAAATGTGGGATTTTATCTTAGTCATTGAAACCATTATCAACAAAATCATCATCGCAGTTGTCATTAGCATCATAACGGTCTACGACATGTATTTTCACACAGCAATTTTGCGCAAAGGAACATCAACAACGAAAGAATCTCGCGCACACTGCATGGCCGCGCACGTCGCGTGCAATTTTGTGCAAACGCCAATCAAAGCGCGTCGAAAGAATGCGGCGGTTGTAGATGCGCGCACAACACAGAGCGTGTCCTTGAGAGAGATGCCGTGTACAGCAGCATTACGTCACATTCCATTCATTCCAATCGTTCTTAGAATGTCTTCTGAAATTAACGGTTTGCGCTGCCGTTACATTGAACTGCGCGCGCGTTTTCAAACAAGTTTTATTTGCGTGATTTTTCCGCGTGCGCGCATCCCAACTAAAAAATCACGCAATTAAAACTTGTGATTACATAAATAAAGTACATTGGTTGATTACAGACATTTGTTCCAGCAATAAAATGTCATAAAGCTAGCATTTTCCAGTGAATCTAAAATTAGAGATCCTGAAACTATTTAGTTGGTTTTATCTTATTTATTGAATCCTGCCACAGTCAAGTTGCTTGGTTGAGTTATGCTGCTACGGCCGAGTCTAACTCCACGAATTTAAAACAAAGTCATCAAATACTGAAAATAAACCTATAAACCTACCATTTTTGTGTGAAAAGACCAGATTATTGCCATCATCATCATGAATTAAACATCTATTAATCATAGTATATAATCTCCGTATTTATTCCCGTAATTAATGTATGATGATTGTTACTGCAGTTTTCCTTTTTCTGCGAATTCAAACCTCACTCGAACGCTTGTCTCCATTTGTTGTTTTTGCTCCCGTCAATCAAAATTCCGAATTTCAACGAACTGCTTACGAAATTCGTCTAAACCCGCCTACTCATACCGACGTTTGTATAACTTAATCATGATTGGTTTGTTTTCATTCGGGTTGAAATCGGAGTTTTGATTGACCGGAACAAAAACACCAAACGGCAGTACGGGTTTAAGTTCGCTGAAAATAGAAAATTGCAGTACGTTAACGATGTTTGGT
Organism: Diadumene lineata; assembly: GCA_918843875.1. Taxonomy (NCBI): domain Eukaryota; kingdom Metazoa; phylum Cnidaria; class Anthozoa; order Actiniaria; family Diadumenidae; genus Diadumene; species Diadumene lineata. The sequence goes on from OU974082.1 coordinate 3,821,277, forward strand.
GCGTAGATGTGCTGTAAACATGGTCCCTGAGAGTCGACTTGCTGTAGAGAAGGCATTGGAAGGCTATTGTGATTCACTACCTGGCGCCTGGACAGACACATCTGGTACAATCAAAGTAAGATTATGACAACTATGATGATAATAATGATGGTGATGACAATGATGATGGCAGTGATGATAACGGTGGTGATGATGATAGTGGTGATGATGGTGGTGATGATGGTGGTGATGATGGTAATGATGATAGTGGTGGTGATGATAGTGGTGGTGATGATAGTGGTGGTGATGGTGGTGGTGATAATGATAGTGGTGGTGATAGTGGTGGCGATGATGATGATGATGGCGATGAGGATGGTGGTGATGAGGATTATTACTGAGGATAACGATAGTGTATAAAATCAATTATTTCGTATGTCTATTGTATTTTTAGAATTCTGATTTTCAAGTCAATCCATCCAAGGTTCATTTCGAGTTACCATTCCCCGTAAACTATGCTAGTCAATGCGCCAAGACAGTCCCTTACAACCATGAAGATCACCCAAAGTAAGCATGAAATGATTTCTTGGTTATTATGTGTATTGATTTTGTCTTCGTATGGATTGGATTTGTCGCATGCGGTTTGTTCCATACGGCAGGTCGTATGTCGAATATAATAGTGCGTGCAAACACATCTTCCGCACCCCTTCATTGCAATAAATAACCAAAAATTCCACACCACGTGGATCGGCCTTAAGAAGAATTTTGTTTCGTGTCAGGTTGAGAATTCTCGCCAAGCTGTTGTCATCCAAGTTTTTACATCGTGAAATACGGTAAGACCAATGAAAAATGTATATATTCATGTATCTAGTTACTCTTTCATTATAGTAAAAAACGATAAATATATTGATATCTATTAATATAATTGATATCTAATATTTAAATTAAAACAACGAATGCGTACTAGAGCTTTCAATCTCTTTAAAGGTTTAATATTTCGACTTTCCTTTACAGAAGGAATGTAGCGAGAAAAAGTAAAATATCGTATTCATTCTAATATTATTCTGAAAAGAAAAATCGAAGTATTAAACCATAAAATCTACCACCAATTCTTTGGTTTGTATAACTATGTTTTATTTATATAGCCGAGCTTTCGCGCTAATCGCGCATCTTCAGGGCAAAAATGGATGTGTTTACAATTTGTACCGTATTTACATTTTGCGATTAGCGCGAAAGATCGGCTTAATAAAACGTGGAAAACATCTAATTGAGAAAACTATGTCCATATTCCAACCGATTTTAGACATAACTATGAACCTTTTCGTTCTGACATGTTTGGTGATGTTTTGTTTTTTCCAGAGAGAAAGGTGGTGCATACGGTGGTGGTGCCAAGCTTGGTGGAAGCGTCTTCTCCTTCTATTCGTACAGGTTGGTACTTGTCTTAGCAAGGAGAAGGATCAATGTAGTCCTCTATGCAAATTACAGTGAATTCCACTGAGAGTCAAGTCGCCCGTAGTCACTTCGCCCGTATATTTGGTCAATTGTCTCGTACATTTATTATAGTGCTTTTATGCTATATATGCTATAATTAAGAGCCTAATTACCAAATTTTCTAAAGAGTTATTCCACTCTTTTACTATGTTAATAGAGATCCCAACAGTATTGACACTCTAGAGGCGTTCTCTAATTCAATCCAATGGGCTGAACAAGGACAGTTTACAGACCAAGACATTGATGAAGCTAAACTAGCCGTGTTTGCCTCGGTAATGACAATAATGATGATGGTTACCAAGAGAGTATGAGATAAGAGAACTTATCCCCCGTATTGGGCTTTACTCTCTTCAGGAGATCATTTCATTCTATTTTTAAACTGAAGTTATTACGGGAACAGAACGTGATTGGCCAGATTTGAGGAGTCGCGGTCGCATCGTCAAAACATCTCAAGACAAAAGTGCGGAGATTGTTATCACGTTTCTAAAAATAGCACGACGAGTAGAGCCCCTGATGGGGTCCGGGGATAAGATCTCTTATCTCATACTCTCTTGTGGTTACTGATGGTTTTGTTGTTGATGGAGGTGATGATAGTGATGATGGTAATGGCATTTTTATCTATGATGGTATGATGATGGTAATGATGATGGCAGTGATGATGATGGTGTTGATCATAAGTCCCGTTAAGTCTGTTTATTGTCGCCTAATTGTTTTAAGAACGAGGAAATAGACAAATTTTGTGCTGGTGTCGAAGATAAATAAGAAGAGCTCTTCAAATTTTCAAAAGAAAAACTTAACTGCAATGCTGGATATATTGACAAGTTCTCCAGTCGTCTTTCTCTTGAGAATAAGGTTTTAGCGGGATTGGTAACAGTTTCAAAATAGCCTGGTTTCTAAAATAGCACTAGCGTGGTTCCTGATGGGGTCGGGGGATAGGTTCTCTTAGCTCATTTTCTCTTGGTATAGGTCGACAGTCCAGTCTCACCAGGAAATCGCGGCATGGCTTACTTTAGTCAAGGCATCACAGACGAGATGAAACAAATACAGCGTGACAGATTGTTTGATGTAACGCGTGACGATCTGGTTGACGTTACTAGACGGTAAGTAGAGCATTACCGTATTTCCTTTGTTCATGTTTCTTTTCGTTCACTTTCTGTATTTCTTTCGTTATTTCTCTTTCATACTTCCTAATGTTTTTCTTTTGCTTTGTGGTCACTAGGTACCTGTCCTCTCCAACGAGCTCGACTGCTCTCTTGGGGCCTGAGAACGAAGTTACTGCTGCAGACAGTACATGGACAGTCCGACATGAAACACTGTGAACAGCCAATCACAAATGGCTGTAAATCGACTAATCACAAATAGCCATAAATCGACCAATCACAAACGGATATAAATCGACCAATCACAAGTGACTATAAGACATCTGGGCTGGGTTGTTCAAAGCTTGATTAGCACTAAATCCTAAGTTAACTCTTACGAAAACCTATAGAGTGAACCCTGGATTAGGGACCGTTCATTATTTATGGAAGGGGGGGGGGGGGGGCGGCTTGGTGATTAATTACCAAGGAACCCATTTTTTTGAAGACCCCCCTGGCAAGAACAAAATAAATTTCGGGATCCCCCTCATATTTACCTTATGAAATTTTTAGACCCCCCCCTGATAGCCAAAAATTTATTTCAATACCCCCCTTTTCAGACTTGGAAAAAATTCAAGACCCCCCATTTAATCACCCAGCCCCCCCCCCCCCCCCCCCCTGCCATAAATAATGAACGGTCCCTTAGTACTTATCAAGCTTTGAGCAAAAGCGATCGATTACAATTGGGACAGAATGGCAAGAAATTAAGTTAAGAAAGAAAGAAAAGAAGAATGGAAAGAGAGAAAAAAAGGAGCGAAGGAATAGACAAAAACAAAGTGAGTGAACATAAACAAAAAGGAGCCGTGGGTTAAGTAAAAAATAGACATTGAACATTTTACAATAGCAGCGTTGATAAGTTAAGTTTATTTGCTCTGTTATAAATATATTTATATATTGATATTATGTACCCTATATCGCCTCAATGTTTTCTATAAAACAATTACAATAAAAACACTCGAGTTCTCTTGTATAAAACTATTACCGTATGACACATCTGCTTCAAACAGGTTAATATTGGAGGTTGACTTACACGATGCAAATTCTCGCGCCCGAAGTTTTACTAAAGAGTTTACGACAAGTCGTAAGGCTCTGCGCCTCTTATAACTAGTCATACACTCCATTGAACTCGCAGTCTAAGGTCCTATTCAGAAGCCCCTATCTAAAAGGGACAAGTCCTTTATTTTCTAATCCAAAGGAACACAATCAATAGAAGACTAATCCTTACCATAGCTACCGCACCCTATCAGATGTGAAAAGGCCATTATCTGGGCCAGATACAAGACCTATAGAGGGGGAGAGGCCCTTGTGAATTTCGGACTAAACGTTCTATTGAGACCGTAGAAAAGCCAAACATTTCTTATAATATCTGGGGCGAATCCAAGAATCAAATAGAGTGGAGATGCGTCTGAAAATGTCAGACAAAACTTTCTATCCAATACATAGTAGAGCAAAACAATCCTTAATGTTTACTTCGCGAAGGAGGGCGGTCCCTGCGGTCCTCCCCTGAATCCGTCCCTATTTAGAATGTATTACGACTAGTGGTAGAGTGCACGCACTTAAAGTGTGCAACATAAATACCACTAAATAGTGCTATTTTATGCTAATTCTATTGTTTTCTTTTGTTTAATTAGTGCTATTTACTACTAAATAGTGACAACTGTTGCACACATTTAGTGTTAGCACTCTAGAAGATGTAGAACGTTACAACTTATCGTATACAATAAACCGCGCTCGTTAAACCGCAACGTGTCAATCGACCTTTATATTTCCTATATACTCTTTTTTTTTTAGGACCAGCCTATAGAATTATATGTACAATATATTCCTTGATATTATAATTATAACTCATTATTGACGAAAACAATATAAACACAGTACTGACAATACACCAAACTGGAAAAACTAGATGTGGTGTCCTGATAATGCTTCAATGACAGAAGCTAGCCCAAAGTGCACAGGATTCTAGGAAAACTCATCCTGTAGACACCAACCTTGAATCACAGTTGGGAGTAATGTCATTTTAGTGACTTTGATTTTCTTACATCTTGACGTATTAGTAATATATTAATATTGTTTGTATAAATATAGTTTAATGAGTATTGTCAACTAATGCAGAATTTAAATTGTGTTCTATTACTGTAAAAGTGGTCTATTTCTGTGAAAGTGGTCTATTACAGCGATTCAGCATAGCCCTCGCTATCGGGGTGACTGCACCCATATCTCTCCTGTCTGTCTGTCACACTAATTACAGCACCTTCACCGGAAATCACACGTCCTTCTTTGTTATGCACTTCCTTCACGTCTGTACCACGTGATCTTACTTCACTGATGACGTCATTGCTAAAAATAAATCTCTCCAAACGAAGAGTTTGTCGGCGGGAACCTGGTATCGAAGAGAAAAACATCGGAGTATCGGATGCTTGTTTTGCGTCCATTTTATTGTCAATAAGATTATTGATGTACTGAAGCAGCGCTTCCGGAGCGGATTGTCCTATTACTGAGAGAGCTGCGAACGGCTTAGACCATCGTGTGCGCGTCGTTCTCTTCCTTTGGTAAATTTTCTTCCATAGTTTGTGCCGTTTTTGCTGTCGTCGGAAAATCTCACGGACGAAGTTTCTGAACCAGTTTTGCCGTGATTTATTTAATATTCTGTAGTGTCCTCTTATTGGTGTGAACGGTGGTGGTACTATTGTGTCGAGGTCGTTTTCAGTGTACAGTCCTCCGATGGATAAAGGCTCGTTTCCGTCTTCTCCATCTTCTTCTTTCACGACTAATTCTTCTTCCAAACCATCTCGTTCTTCTTCTTCCTCGACTGATTCAAAACCTCTCTCTTCCACTCTATTTTCCTTGTTCTCCACACCTTCGTCTAAGTGTTCTTTTCCAACTTTCTCTTGAACTTCTTCTCCAATTTCATTATTCCAGTGTCGTCGTAACTCCGGTCGCAAATTAAACGAATTTCGTCCTCTTGCCGAGAAAACGGCTAACCTTTGCAACCCGGTCCTTGGAAGTCGACTTTTGGTTAATACAAAACGTTGCGTAAGATCAGCAGTTCTTCGCATGACCGTAGAGCTAGCTGTTGTTTGTAGGTGCTTTGGTACTGTGATTAATCGGCCAGGGGATCCCCATACACCTCTAGGACCAAGCAATGGTCCCATTTCAAACTGTGGCTTTTCTGTTCGCTCCGCGGTAGGTCGTGCGATTTTTACACTCGAGGAAGCACGATTCAATTTTCTTTTCAGAGGATTTTCTGCCACGGAAAATACTTTAACATTCTCTGTGGCTAAAACACCGGAATCTTTCTCATCTCTCGGATATCTTGTAGGCGGTCGATTGTGCCCTTTTGCCGTGATTCTGTGGTCAGCAATTTTTCGCTCAATTCTTGGAATTTCTTTGGTTGGGGTTAGGTGTCGTTTTTGTTCTGTAACACGAGTCATGTGGTCAGTGGACTCCCAAATGCCTCTAGGACCTATAGGTCCCAGTTCGCGCTTCGTCGAGCCAGTCGTTGGTGCATCTGTCACCCTCACTGGCTTTTCTACCTTTTCTTTCGCAATTACAACCTTTTTTTCTTCTTTTAATTTCTCTCTGAATATAATCACAGGTTGTTGTCCCGAGGGAATATGACTTCCCGGTCGAAGACTGCCGAGAATATCCTGGAAGACAGCACCAGAGTGAGGCAAAGCAACACCTTCGACAAACAGCCCAGTCCCCCATGGGTTGCTATTGGCAGTGTGGGCCATGGCGCAAATGTTACCTTGGTTGTCAATAGCTACGATCCCGGAAGAGCCTCGTTTTAGTTCCCGATGTTTGTCGAAGTTAGGCAGCTCTGATAATAGCTCTGTGAAAGATTGTTTTATCATTTCAACACCTTCCGAGTTGGACAGGTGACCCCATATAGTATCCGCTGATCTATTTGACAGCCGTCCTTTTACAGTGGCATCGACTTGAAAGAACTCTTTGATAGTACCCACTCCTTCTCGTTTTATGTTCAAGTAATCGGAAATAAATTGACTGTATTCACTAATTGACATCAGCGCATGTAGCGTAGAAGAATTCGTCAAGTAACTATCATTTGCACTGCCTACTCCGGCTTCCTTTAACAACTGAAGCATTTCTATCAATTCCACTCCACCCCACTTGGAACCGGTGGTAGTCACGTGATAACCACTGTACGTGGTACTCGCAGGCTCAAGCCATTGTGGTTCGTACCGGGATAGGTCACGTGATGTGATTTTTCCGCCGTGGTTTCTTAATGTGTTGATGAATTGTCGCGCCCAGTTTCCTTTGTACATGTAGTTTTTGCCGTGTTTTTGTAAGTTCTGAATAAAGTGAGCGAGTTGTGGTTGTTGGAATAGTTCGCCAGGTTTGTATGGTGATTTGGTGTCGGGGTTTGTGAAGATTGCTTTACCTAGAAAAGAAATCGCATATTTTAACAAATCATCGGCAATATCTTCTCTAAGTAATCGATCGTATAGCATTCATTACCATCAACAGCATCTTAGCCGTCATAATCACTCTCATCTTACGTTAATCAAAGCCATCAATATCATCAATTATAATCAACATCGACATTTTCACAATTACACATAGTTAATAGAGGGAGATGGTTAAGAAACCTATTGTTATATGTCTTTGTTTTACTAAAGATCGTGCACTGTCACGCTTGAAAAACTTGTACTAAGAGACAGAGTTATAACAACAGGTTTCCTTACCATCTCCCTCTATTAACTATGTCATTACCGTACAAACAATCCAATTATTGTACAACGTGCGTATACGACCTACCTTCCTCTGTTTTCAATAAGGTCTCCTCATAATATCCTTGAATCATTTTACTCAATTCATGTGGCATTTTGATTCCCTTTTCAGCAAAGTACAATGCGGGCTCAAGCAAAGAGCTCAGCGGAAACTTCGCAAACTCCGCAGCTTCGTGCATGCCCGCAATGAATCCTGGAACTAGAACCGAGTCTCCTAGCGTCTCCATTGTAGGTCCTTCTCCTACGTTTCTATATTTGGGAATTTTCCAGCCAGCGTCGAGATTGTGAGTTCTTTTAGTCACGTGATCATAGTATAGGATATTGGTGACACCAGCGAAAGAGACTTTTGAGCCCGCAGTCAAGGAGACCTCTAGAAATGCACAGACACTGTTATTAACGTGAGACTGAGATAGTTTGATGGATAGTTGGATGAAAGGATTGGACGGTGAGCAAGTTAGTGTGTGAGTGAACGAACTAGTGTATGAGTAAGTGAGCGAGTTGGTGAGTAAGTGAGCGAGTTAGTGACTGGGTGAGTGAGCGAATTGGTGAGTAAGTGAGCGAGTTTGTAAGTAAATAAGCGAGTTGGTGAATGAGCGAGCGAGTTATTGAGTGAGAGAGTTAGTGTGCGAGTGAGTAGGTGAGCGATTTGGTGAGTAAGTGTCCGAGTTGGTAAGTGAATAAGCGAGTTGGTGAATGAGCGAGCGAGTTAGTGAGTGAGTGAGAGAGTGTGCGAGTGAGTTGGTGAGTGAATGAGCGAGTTGGTGAGTTCACGAGCGAGTTAGTGTGCGAGTGAGTTGGTGAGTGAGTGAGTTGGTGAGTGAGTAAGCGAGCGAGGAATAACTGATATGGATGGCGAATAAACAAATGAATGGATGGATTGATGAATTAACAAATGAATGGATGAATGGACCAAAGAATAAATCAATGAATGGGTAAGTCGCCAGGGCTGACTGAATGAATCCATAGATGAGACCATGAATTAACTAATGTTTATAAGTTAAGAATATCAAACGATAGTGTCATTAGGGCAAACAATAAAGCCTGTAGCATGTGGAGACGCAATTAATTTGATGTTAAAAAACTCCAGCTATTGTATATTTTTTAAACATTACAAAAACTATAATCTTCATTACGGATATACCCTGCTGACATAAATGAGGCATTTAAAACTATTCCAGGGTCAAACGTCTACTTATATCTATACAATCGTTAAAGGGTTTAATTGTCCACAAAAAGTCGACAAGCATTCTTCGATTGAAACGCAGTGCTCACACACATGGGCCCTAAGGCGTCCATTAGTGTTGTTTTGCAATTGACGGTTCTGGGATCAAACCATAGCTACCATCAGTCATCGATTGTTGTCGTTCATTGTCGTTTATCGTTGCACGTCAATATTACTCTGCGAACAAAGCCACTTTCCTCCACCGCCGAAAAGCGAGAGAAGAATTGCTCTGCCGATTCCCAATAATCACATTCAAACATCGTCTAATGTGATATATGAATAGCCCTGAAGCGTGCTGACGTTTTACCCCCGTCTCCATAATAGCAGTTAAAAACCTTTCATATTCAATTTTTTCTTTCCTTCGAGAATACATGAACATTAGTCATAATTAGAAAACAAAAGTAATGTGAAAAGGATTCTGGTCTAGAGACGGGGGTAAAACGTCATCACCGTTTAGGCTTTGTGACTCGGGCTAGTGAAATAGGTTGATTTCAGCAGAGGGGGGGGGGGGGAGGGGATAAATTTCTAGTCAGTTTATAAGTACTCTTATTGAACTAAATGTCACGCATGTGGCATCGCTCAGATAGAAAAAGTATATTATAGTAGTTGTTAAAGATTTAGTGTCGTGCTGATGTCCTGGAATCCTCGAGAAAGACTCCCAACGTGACATTGGCAATGGTTAATACTGGAATCTAGTAGAGATCCTATCAAGGTTTTGCTTAGCCAACAACGAACTTGAACTCCGTAGACAGAAATAGATATATGTAGTATTTATAAAATGAGAATGAGTGTTATCGATAGATATAGATACGAGGCGCCTGCGGCTCGACATTGTATATCCCATACGGAACGGCTGATCATATATCAAGTTTATATATTTTTCCGGCAAAAATTCATGAATTTATTAATTCTATGATAAGAAAATAGAGTTTAAAGTTTAAGTACATTAGGGTCTTTATCAGTAGTTATGGAACTCTTCATCATTTCCCTCTAATTAATATTGTTAAAGGACAGGCCAAAGTATTTTTAAATATTGCACCAATTATAAGTATTTTACATATAAAAAATACGACAAACAAATTGTTAATTTAAATGTGTCTTTGAGTTAAAAACAATAGATTGTTTTGATGTGACGTAGTTATAGTGAAAAAGCGCATCAAAATATAATATCAAAATTAGAATCAAACACGAGTTACGAACCGCAAATGCAATATAAAAAACTACGGTCTCAACGGCGTTAACATTTAGTGATCAGAGTGATAAAAGTTCAAAAAAACCGTCAGCCGTGAAAAAGCATAATTAACCGTTAACCCTCCCCATTTATACCGTTATATATAAATAATGTAAGGGACATATCATTGCATATCCATATTAACCCTTCATAACGACAATCAAAAGCTACGTGATATCCTTTTAGCAAAGCAGCCATTACATGTGTAAACTCGGTGACTTTTTAACACCAAATTACGTATACTAATTCTTTGGGACTAAAGAAGTTACGTAAAAAGGGCCAAGGAATTGACTCAATTACAAATACCTTGACCGAAGATGACTTGATGATAGAAGTATTTTCTTTATCTCAGACAGTATTATAAACGCTTCTGTATACGGCCTTTGTAGCCTGAATATTTTTTTGTCGCAAGAGATACCCTATGTTTACGATATAGTTTGTATGGAGTAGCGGGAAATTAATATATACGGCTAGAAAATTAACTTTGGACATAACTAGAGTGCACGCACTAAAAGTGTGCAACATAAATACCACTAAATAGTGTTATTTTATGCTAATTCTATTGTTTTCTTTTGTTTAATTAGTCGGCTATTTACTACTAAATAGTGGAAACTGTTGCACACATTTAGTGTTAGCACTCTAGTTGCGCTATCAAGTGACGTTACACAAAACAGCGTGACCTGGTAACAACTACATCGATCGCGTGAAAGTGCAGTGCGCTATACATATAACGTGACGTATCGTGCTTGTAAGGTCTTTATACAATCAGGGTGCGGTCGATGCTAGATCATGCTCTCCTCGCCACAATCGCACTCAGTTATCATGACCTGATCTCCGCAGGCAGTATGTGATGAATAACCCCTAATAACATCGAAATAACTAACCCTAAAGATATGCCTACTTAAAAAATAAAAACAAATAAAAACAACAACAAAACACAAACACGCTCATTGTTGTTTTCCTCATAAACACTCGTCTCCTCTCAAATATTGGAAATGACTCTCAATGTCGTGTCAGTGTCCTGGAGCGATACGAGCTACACAGGAAGGAAGAAACATATATCCCGCATGGTACATGCAGTGCGGTGGAAGGAGGAGCACTGGCCGCAACGCCATTTTTTTTGGAGGGGTGGATAGAGTGCTTGCCATATGATAGTGTCTACCCTTCAGATTACTTACACCCTCGGGTCAATTGTACGAAGTCTGGACAGCGCTATCCACCGGATAAAATACTATCCAGTGGATAACTTCTAAACAAATTCTATGGGTGGACAGCTTTTATCCGATGGATAACTTCAGTATCCGGGATTCGTGCAGCCGGCCGCTGGTTGCATGCCAGAGGTCCGTGACGAGTGGGAGGGACAAAGTCCATCACGGACCTCTTGCATACAGGGTATGTTTTCTAACGAAGCCAGTATAGAAATTAGACCGTTTTTGGTTGTGTTGCCCCTCCCCTGAGATTTTTACATCTTAGCAGCACAAATGTAAAAGGCGAAATAAAACGTCATTAGAAATCTGAATGATATTGTATCTATCCTACATAATATCTTTTGTTGTCTCTAGTTTTTCCCAGCTTTTGTTTGTTCAGTGTTGTTAAGTTCTTGTTGTTGATTGTCCTCACACTCGGACCATGGGGTTCTCAAGTCTAACATGACAATATGTGCAGACTTTGCAAACATTCAAGCACCGAAGCAAACAAGCACGATTTGCTTCTGATAAAATCAATGCAAATACAAGTCGTTACAGTTCATGGCATTACATTAGCAGCATACATGGTTATCTAACAACTAATGAAAAGTAGGCCGGGACACAGCACTTAATAGTTTTCGTTAAGGTCCCAAGATATGATCGTGATAAGCTAGAGAATGCGATCTCAATTGCATCACGCTAATCTTATTGAATTTTAATTAAAATCGGTTTGTTCTAGTCTGAACGTCGATAGATAGTGCTAAAAGGTAGTTACGTGCAGGTCATACTTTCTTGTGTTTAAATAATCCTAATAGATACGCCAAGCAGCCCTATTTCTTTTGCAAGGGAGTCCCCACTAGAAAGGCCCTTTATCACTCTTGATCGTGATGTAAAAACACTGCAAGTTTTCAGTGTTGTGACCTTGCTTTAAAAGAGATGATGATCGCCATTTTTAATATCATTTGAGGTTAGAATGAATTAAAGTCATTACATCGATGTTGAGTGACAATTTTCGTCATTTGTCAATGCATGAAACTGCCATCATTTTGCAACAATTATATGCACGTGAGAGCTTTGTTCATCCACATAACGTTAACCATGGTTCATCGAATAATTTTACTGATTCGTCAGGTTCCATGCAGTCCAAACTGTTTTCCGAAAAAGATATCCTATAATATTTTCAGTTTGTACAATTTTACGTCGAATTGTTTAAGATGTAGACGCCATGACGCAAATCAAGCTATTGGAAACACCGCACAGCCCTCTCTGAACAGCGCTTTTTTATTGCGACGCATATTTCGCATTCTTATGCGTTTTTTCTCATGAATTAATGATTTTTTTACGTGCTTGCTCTTTTGTTTTCTGCCTTTTCCGTTTTATCTTTACTCTGCATGAAATTTTCCTTTGGTTTTTGCCAGAGTTTGTGGATTACATAGGAGTAACAACCGGTTTTGCGTATCGGAAGATGGAAGTCGCCACGCAAAACCACCAAAATTTGAAGTAGAAAAATCACTACCAAAAATAGTCTTATAAACTGCAGTGACAAAAAGATACAAAATTATTTCAAACCGTGGAAAAGTGGTTGAAGATATGACAAGGTTTTGAAAGAGTTACAACTAAATTTCTTGTGAGCCGTCATTTTGATTGCGATGAGTACGGTGTTTCCGGATTCAGATTTCAAGCGCACTTTCAAGAGCTGTCTTTAATTCAAAAGCACTCAAAAGATGTCAAAATAAATTATAAAAATGCTCTGTTGTTTTCACGAAATTCAAAAATGTGAATGCTCCTAGTAAGCGTCATTATATAAAAGGTGTATAATATCGTTTGAAGCCTGGTTTTAATTTTTTAACAGTTTTAATTATGAACAGTTATCGCCCTTTTCATCAGATGTGCCGTCAGAATTTTTATTAAAAATTTGATTAGCTTTCATTAATTAAATCTTAATTGCTAAAACATTTGTATTTCAATAATAGAAAAAGGAACTTTTGTTCATGTTAACTCACACTAGATCTATCAAATAGCTCATTTTTAAAACAAAAAAGAAGAATTATTTGTTGCCGGACATTTTGCGGCTCGCAAACTCAAACAATCACAGTCTAATCAGTGTCATCACCGAATTATGTTGCAAGAATTGACACATTTATGGTGAAAAATTGCTATTTTACAAAGTTGATTCGGGAATTCATGATTCTACATGAGTTTTAAGTGAATAAATTTAAGTAAACAAGAAAAAATGACTTACCGGCCATTGCTGTTGTTAGACAAGCATCCATCGCGTTCCCGCCATTTCGGAGCGCTTGTGTTCCCGCGTGAACAGCCAAGACACTGGTAGTTCCTGAAACTAACCCTTGCTTCTTGGTGAAAACCAGCGGTTTTGGACGAGGATTTTTTCTCAAAGAAATAGTTTCAAGTCGGCGGAATATTTCAGCATCCCATGTCGAAGGAGATAAAGAAATTCTAGGCTTTTGTAAAGGTTTTGCACTCGCTAAAATAGCCACGTATAAAAATGTGCTCAATGTGAAATACACGCCGTAGTTCATGATTACGTCCTCTTTGCGTGTTGTCTTTCATATTACGTTTGGCCAGTTTGGCAGTCACACTGGCTATTTATATGAACGGTAATTCGATACTCTGAGTAAACTTTAGACACTTCAACTCCCTGGCCGGCGAGAGGGTTGCACGTTTGCCATATCCGTGAAAAATGTCTATCGAAAATGGGAATTGCGCCTTGAAAGAATACCAACACTCTTTCCATACTCGTCACGTAGTTTCAATAAAATAATGTGTATTTTCATACAACCAGAGGAATTTGTTTCTAAATACGTTTCCGGATAATCAAGCTGGCTAATTATTAAATCGAGTTAATTAATTTTTATTCGGCCGAGTTAAATATATTCATGACATGTCACATAACTGTCATAGTGTGTTTGAACTCTGTCGGCTCAACTTTCACGGATTCAGTTTCTCTGTGTTCCACTATGGGTCTCTCAGCGAGGGAATCATCATGTTTATGATGTTCAGAAGGCTTTTAGGGCCTTATTTTACGCTGGTTTGGTGTATAAAATGAAAACAGAGCCCAGTGGTGTGATGTCGTTGGACGATAGCCATTCTTCGTCTCCTTCACCCACGAGTGATTCTCTTCCTCCGAGTGTAACACACGTATCTAGAGATGAGCTTCGTAAATTCCTAAAATGCAAGCGAGTTGGGAATTATCTTCTGGGCAAAACTATCGGCGAGGGTTCGTTTGCCAAGGTGAAACAAGGCTTTCATGTCCTCACTGGCGAAAAGGTTTGAGCAACGCTCTTGTTTATGTTTGAATACTACACTTTAGTTGATATATAATGTATATGTATCCACTAATTCAATGTGGAAATATCTGGAGTGAAATCACGCCACGAATGAGTACAAATCATGAAATCAAAGATTATTATTCGGACGGAGATTACTAAAACATAAACATTGAATACATTAAACTAAATTGATACACTAAAACTACAGTTGTTCATTTCACATGCCTATGTAAAGTATCACTATTTTGATGTCGAGGTCTTTATTTAAGGGCTAATTCTCATGAACTATTAATATTTTGAGCGGGTTTGGCTTCCAGAAATGCGAAACATGCTCAAGATTTTATGTTGATGTAAGCGCGCTTTGTTTGTTTATATTGGTCGATAACATTTTTTCACGTGTTTTTTAACGTTAACTAATCAATTTCAGTGTCCAAACTTGTCATTTTGACTCGTGTAGTCAAATGTCCCCTCGAGATTTTAGCCGTTTAAAGCTTTTTTCTCTTTTCAAAGCTACAAATCCGTTGTTGGTAGTCTATAATTCAATTTGTAAGCCCTAAAATCTCGCCTTACAAAAGATTAATCATCACCTCGTTGTCTTGGGCAATTAAAAATTCCGTTTGGGTGATTTTTACTCCTAAATTTCCACTTCATTTTAACAACTCAGAAATTATGATTAATGCTCATTTGAGGATTGTATTCAAATACTTTACTAGGTCAAGAGTTTTAAGTATGAATGTCATTTCGGATTTTTTTGTTCTTTATTATTTAGCGTCTGTACGCAAAAATGCATTGACTTTTAGATTATACAATGGTAGTTAAACCTCGACGCATGTGTAAGATTCATAACATTCCTAACGACTGAGTTTTAATGCCTCCACATTCTATACGATTAACTTGTAGTGTAGATCTTTTATGAGAAGTTATTTTGAGATTTTTTTTGTACACTTCGATGAAATATCGCTGTATGTCAACAACAATTGAACCGTGGATTAACGTTTTTATTACCAGCATGTAAATCTCTGTTTTCTCTGTGTCTGAGTCATTATTTTATCTCTCTAATAAAAGATTAACGTCTCAAGCGGAGATTTGAAGTTTTGTTTTAAACGAAGTTTACAATTTACCATTTTATTACAAATGTTTCCTTTGAAAATGACTTGGTTTTTACAGCTGGCTGCATTGAGATTTTTCAGGTTTGTTTATAAACACTTTGACCCATCCACACTTGGTTGGTGAGCACTCTTGGCCATCCCTCAAAAGGATATGACTTCGGAAGGCTTTCCGACGAACCAAATCCGAAGCCGACGGCTGTATTCCGATTATTTCCGATCAATTGAATTGGGAGATTCGTACTCATCAAGACTCCAAAGTAATTTTACAGATATCTATGCTGAATTCTAAAACTTACAACGCAAAAGTTTCACTAAATAAAACATATTTTCATGATTTGAAAGCTTTTTAATTGAATATACAGGCCGTTTGACCGATCATCTTATACTTAGTAAACAGACAATTAGTTTTAACACTGAACTAGAAAGATAATTCAATGTGGTCTTTATAAAACAATAACTGAGATTCTATATTCTTTTTATTATGTCCTCTTTAGCAATTATACACGCATTATTCAATCTCTAGACCTAAGAGACGTTACCTGAAACATTATTTTCGAATAAGGCAGTAAAAAAACGACAGAAAAAGAAAACGTAGGAGCCCACACAATTGAAACAAAAAAAAAAAAAAAAAAAAGAAAAGAAAAGAAAAGAAAAAGGTTTGACCCCCATCTCCGCCCCCCAAAAAAATTGCATAAAAGACAAGCCGAAAAACATTCAGGCAAGGTTGAAACCTCCCCATCCCCCCTCCCATTAGCATTAATTTCTATACGGCTGACAGAGCTGAAAAAAAACTTATAGTTTTTCTGTGGAAAACCAAACGGAAAAGTGTTGAAGAATCCACCTTTGGAGGGATGGCCAGGCGCCCTTGGTTGTCTGTGCGATTGATCGGCCATCCGCGAGAAGGAGGTTTTCAGCAGAAGTTAGGTTTTTTAGTATTGTTTTATTTATTAGACAAAATTCAATTATTATTATAAATAAATACATAAATAAATAAATGAATAAATAATTAAATAAATGTAGGGGAAAAAGTCAATCAAAACGATACAAAGTTCAATTTATTCATATTTTATTTCTAACAAATCATGAAAATACGTTTTATTTAGTGAAATTTTCGCGTTGAAAGTTTTAGAATTCAGCATAGATATCTGTAAAATTACTTTGGAGTCTTGAATGTACGAATCTCGACCACGAATCTCCCAATTCAATTGATCGGAAATAATCGGAATACAGCCGTCGGCTTCGGATTCGGTTCGTCGGAAAGCCTTCCGAAGTCATATCCTTTTGAGGGATGGCCAAGAGTGCTCACCCACTTGGTTAGCCATTAATTTCAACCAGGATGCTTTGCGACCTTGTGGACAGAGCAGCCGTTTTCGTGGTCAATGAAAAATTAAATTCCCTCGAATTATTGGTGCTTGCCAAAAAGCAGAATCTGCTTTACTTAGAGCTTTAATGTTTTTTTTTTGTATGTGAAAAATTGAATGGTTATAATATTAAAAAAGAAGATATTCTTTATCACCTAAAAGTCCAGTTTTGAATTCTCTTTTATACAAGCCTGAGCCATCATTGTGCTTTAATTTTTTGGTGTTTTTTTTCAGACAGAGAGTCCACATTTCCACGGGCAGTTGCTAAACAAAAGAATGTATAACATGCATTTGAGGCTGAGGCTGTGTAAAAGACAACTGGAGACTGGACTATTCAAAAAAAAACTTTGTCTGCCAAAAAATTATTTTATAAAAAATGTGGAATTCAAAGAGACCATTCAGCATGATTGACAGTCTTATGTAATTCTAAGTTTCTAAATTTATTTATTTATTTATTTAATCTTTTCACTAAAAAGTGTCAGGAGTACTGACACAGGACAAAGCCCCAATTGCTCGTCAGTATCCTCTAAACATTTAAAGATGAAAAAGAGATTTAAATTTAACATTAGTAGACGCAACAAACATTGAAAGATAAAAAAAAGATTAAATAATTATATATTATAAATATTAAATATTATTATTAATAATAATAATAATTAAAGGCTATCTTAGGGAAGGCTATGTTGGCTTGTACTTAGGCAACTTTTTTGCAGTTGGTTATAATGCATTCTCGTTTTGTTTGTCTTTTGTTCAGGTTGCAGTTAAGATCATTGACAAAAAGCAAGCCATGGAGGATCGTTATGTGTCTAAAAACATGAGACGCGAAGCCAAGATACTGCAAATGGTTCACCATCCAAATGTCATACAGCTGTTAGAGGTTGTGGAGACAGAGAATAGGTAAGATAGCTGATGAAAACAATGATGATGATGATGATTATAGTAGTGTTAGATAACTAGGATATTGATGTCAATGTTAAAATGATTTTATTTATTTTTTATTATGGTGAAAATGACGATGTTGGTGATACTGTTGATGATGATGTTAGGTTATGATGATAATGATGTCAATGTTAAAATGATGGTGATGATGATGATGTTGGCAATAAGATGATAAGAGATGATGGTGATAATGGTGATGCTAATGATGATGATGATGATGTTAGGTTATGATGATAATGATGCCAATGTAAAATGATGGTGATGATGATGATGTTGGCAATAAGATGATAAGAGATGATGGTGATAATGGTGATACTGATGATGATGATGATAGCTGTTATGATGATAATGATGTCAATGTCAAAATGATGATGATGGTGATGATGATGACGACAGAGAAGATGATGACTTGTATGGTTTCAGTGATGATGCTGATATGATGTTTATGGTAATGGCGGCGATGTTAGAGTGATGACGATCCAGATCACCTTGATGATGCTTGAATACTGTTTCAGATATTATTTAGCATTTGAAGTAGCTGGTGGTGGCGATCTCATGGACTACATATGTTACCGTAAGAAGCTCGGAGAGGTTGAAGTACGTAAGTTTATGCGTCAGATAATATCGGCTGTTTACTACCTACACCAAGGTGGCATCATACATAGGTAATTTTAAAATGTGTAATCAGAAGAATTTCTTTCAAAAAAGCATGGACAGAATCAAATAAAAACCATGTTGTGAGACAGTTCTTAAATTAATGTATTTGGAGTTTGGAAACATTGTCTTAAGAAATTTTGTTAGAATTTGAAGCTCAAGAAATGGCATATTTTTTTTGTTACTTTTGGGATATTGGCTTAAAGTTATATATGTGATCCTAGATCTCTAATAACTTGATCCCAAATTCAGCTGATTCCAACAATCCATGTTAATCTTGGCCACCAATCATGATTCTACTGTCAGAGTCAATTTTTTTGTGATCCCATTCACAGAACTGTGATCCCTGATCCCAAGACTGTGATCCCTGGTCCTGCATACCTTATCACTTCCCTGACATGAGGTTTCAAGTTGCATTCTTGTTTCCAGGGATCTGAAAGTTGAAAATCTTCTGTTAGATGATAGTTATAATATCAAGATTATTGGTTAGTAGATCACTGTTAGTTGTGATTCCTATTTTTTTATTTTGCATTCCCCTTTTTATTTCTTCTTGTCCTTCCTCTTCTCTTCAAGGGCAGATTCCGCCAAAAATTTAGGGGGGAGGGGGGGATTGACCGAATTTTACTAATGAATAAATTAAGATATTGTCTATTCCATCTTTTTTTGCTGAAGAAATGGGAGGGGGGATCCAGCCCCCCTTTGCTATCTTTGCTTTCAACTCACTCTTTCTGATGTCAGAGGTGTATCTGTGGGGAGGTCACCCTTCCATTTCAAATTCATTTCTCTATATTTTCAGATTTTGGTCTAAGCAACACAATAAATGTACCTACCTCAGGAGAACGGTCCTCAACCAGGGATCACTGTAAGACCCAATGTGGGTCTCCGGCATATGCAGCTCCTGAGATCCTGGGACACCTCACGTATGGGACAAAAGTTGATGTATGGAGCATGTAAGTAAAGATTGAATTGCATTGTGGACCATTCATTTTTTCTCAGGGAGGGGGTGGGGGAGTTCATAGGAGCTAAAGCATTTTGTAGGAAATCTTTTTTGGTCTTTGGACTTGAAACTGCATATGTCTGAATTTAGATTTATTTTTTCAAAAATTATCAAAAACACATCTTTTCAAGTTACTGTGTTGCAACAATATGTAAATATCATATCTTAGTATTATTATTATTATTATATTATTATAAGTATTTGTTTTTTTTAATTAGACCAACATAAGTTTTTAATTTTACTGATAACTATTTATATTATATTCTATTGTTTTAAGTTGTTCTATTGTATTTTTATGTAAAGCACATTAGATCATATATACATGTAATTTTGCGCTATATAAATAATCAATTTATTATTATTCATTTATTATTTAAATATTTAGCTGGAGGAACTACCGATGTTAAATATAGATCCTGTGCATGTGACATCAAAGCAGCCCAATCTGGAGGTCAAAACAAAAGATTCTTGCTCTCTTGGGAGCTGAAATCCATTATTTTGTCCTCCAGGTTGAGCTGCATTTCAACGAACTGCAAGGGGTCTATAGTTACCTTTACCTTCCCTTGTCATGACTGGTTTGACAACTGGACCCTGATTTATGTTCTTTAAAATATTGATATGAAATATTGATATGTTTGATAAATAAATAAATATTAAATATATTGATATATGAAATATTGATATTTTTTTCTCAGTGGTGTCAATATGTATGCTATGTTGACTGGCAAGCTGCCATACACTGCCGAACCATTCAATATCATTACACTATACAATAAGATGGTTAAAGGCGACATGAACCCTGTACCCGACAGACTGTCTGCTGGTATGTACGACTTTGCACTTGACACTCTATACTTTCCTGTACCATTGTTTTTTTAGCTGCAATGAATTTGTTTTTTGGAAGTGTAATGGACACTCTTCCTTGCTTCAATGACAGAGATTTTTAAAAAAACAAACCTGCAACATATATTTACAGCTGTTCAGCTCGATAAGCATGCTATTTTGAGCAGCTTTCACCTTAAACAGGTCAAAATGTTTTTTGTTGTTGTAATAACTTGAAACAGGACAGAAGGTGTGCTGAACCAGCTCTAAAGTTCTGTCAACTAACCAACCAAATCCATTTTTTTATTTGACATTACACTCCTAGATACATTAGCTTACATTTATTTCTGCATTGAGGTTGTTATTTGATACAAACAGTCTTTCTCAAGACTTCTCTCAACTGTGCAATCATCCAGATGACTTCACCAAGTGTTCAAGAGCATCAGACTACACTCTCACCTTAATGATTGTCCTACTGTCTTGATTACTACAATTCTATACACATGTTTTGTTTCAATTTTGTAGGATGTAAAGATTTAATGCTCAAGTTTCTTACATTTGATCCGACTGAACGAATCTCTATAGAGGAGGCCATATGCCACCCATGGCTGAGTAAGGGGTTTGACGAGCCTGTCCTGCAGCTTCAATTTCCTAGCTACATACGACCTGATCAGTTAAATAATGATATAGTAAATCATATGTGTGATAAAATGCAGTTTAAAACTAAGGATATCATAGAAGGGGTGACTAACAACAAGTAAGAAATATTGATATTGTCATCATTGTCATCATCATCATTGTCATCATCATCATTGTCATCATCATCATTGTCATCATCGTCATTGTCATCATCATCATCATTGTCATCATCATTATTGCTATCATCATTGTCGTCATCATTGTCATCATTATTGCTATCATCATCATTGTCACCATTATTGCTATCATCATCATTGTCATCATTATTGCTATCATCATCATTGTCATCATCATCATTATTGCTATCATCATCATTGTCATCATTATTGCTATCGTCATCGTCGTCATTATTTTGTCATCGTTATTGCCATCATCATTTTCATAATCATCATCACCATCATCAGCATTATTGCCATCACGGTCATCAACATCATCATCATCACCATCTTTGTGATCATTTTTGCCCACGTCATCATCATTGTCATCATTGTTGTCATCATAACCATTGCCATGGTCATGATTGTGATAATCACTATTGTCATCATCATCATCACTGCCATTACCAACACCAATGATCTAAATGGTTATTAATCACTAGTTTCATCATTATCATCATGATCAACTTCCTCAGTAGTACTATAATTATGAGATATATTATATCACCATCTGTAAAACCAATCAACATTGACCTAATCTGGTCTTAATTCTTCCACTATGTTACTTTTTATTTGCCTTTTCTTTGACTGTTCGGTCACTAAATAAAAACATTTAGGTTGTCATTATTGAACCTCGTCCCCAGGGCCACTCTGTTCGCTCTTTTTTTCAAAATGGCGGTCGCTCACACATTGACCCTGGTACCGGCTGGTTTGACACGTGACGGCAGCCATATTGATTTTATTGGTCACGTGATCAAAATCTCCAAAAATCTTGGAGATTTTGAGCACGTGTCAAACCAGCCGGTGCCAGGCAACCTCGTCCCCAGGGTCACTCTGTTCGCTCTTTTTTCAAAATGGCGGTCGCTCACACATTGACCCTGGCACCGGCTGGTATGACACGTGATCAAAATCTCCAAGATTTTTGGAGATTTTGACCACGTGACCAATCAAATCAATATGGCCGACAGTCACGTGTCAAACCAGCCGGTACCAGGGTCAATGTGTGAGCGACCGCCATTTTGAAAAAAGAGCGAACAGAGTGGCCCTGGGGACGAGGTTGGGTGCCAGGGTCAATGTGTGAGCGACCTCCATTTTGAAAAAAGAGCGAACAGAGTGGCCCTGGGGACGAGGTTGGTCGTTATTAAGATTTATTGCATATACATATTGAAAGCACTCTATCTGTTTTAACTTAGGTCCAATGCTGCGTCATGTGTCTATCACCTTATCAATCGTAAACTACAACGCTACCTCGACAAACACCCCAACCACACTCGAATGCTACGACGGGCAAAGTCACGAGACGACGAGACCGACGCCATTCCGAAGAAACAACGAATAGATATCGACACGGACAGTAGTCTTCTAAGACTGGAAACGTCAAGGTCGATTACGTCACAGCAGCTGAGATCTGGGGCTAACTCGTCGCAAGGCAGCCGTGGTATTAGGATAGGGACTGGGTCAGGAGCATCATCGCAGGGTAGTCGAGGGCCACGTGGTCGTTTGGCTAGTGATAGAGATGGTACGGAGCTTAAAGGTAAGCCTCTCTCCTAAAATATACCACCATTAGATATTTGTAGGGAGGGGATTGGGCTAACATCCGCAAAACACTCCGTGCACAGCCTCGAGCTCCAACAGCAAAAAAGCTGTGCAAAACACGAAATCGTGCAAGACGAGAATAAATAGCGCGTGCGACCGAAGAAACAAAATTGCTACAAGAACAAAATGGGCCACCCCACCCCCATGAAATATCGTCATAGTCTCATAGTTCCATAGTCTCGAAGTTGAGGAAACTCACTACCCCTCTTTATCATGAAGGGCGGATTTAAAAACAATATCCTGTACAGTTTATCTGACCTCCTCCTCCGACGGCCATGATCCTTTGCGTTTAAACAATAAATTATTTTCAAGTGACGTCACAGTACATCATAATACTTATTTCGTTTGTGTTTCAGGCTCAGCTGTGGTTCCCAATGCCAGTGATCACTACCTAGCAGTCCCCAAAGGAGACGTACAGACATCAGGTGCATTCAACCAACTCTCTATCGATATAGAAGATGAAGACCTTGACGGTATAGTAGAAGGATATGACCCCGTGAATAGAAAAATATCCATTCCTTATGACTACCAATCAGAACGGAAGCACTCAAGAGCAGACTACTACCCCTCCCCCCTCACTATCAGAGAACATCAACCTACAACCCTTATTATTGACGACAACAATAACGATGACAACGTCGATGGTGTAGCTGACGACGTGTTTGTCAAAAATAATGAAGTCAAAGATGGTGACGTCACTGAAGCAAAGGACGCTGGGAAAGATGGTGAAGGAAGTAGCGACAAGGATGTCGGGATGGCACCGACGATTGGGGAAACTGTTGTTAAGGTTGTTTCGCTCCCAGTCTCTTCACAGTTGGAAACGTTGATGGGGCCTGCGGTGAGTTTTAATACATCGTATTTTCTACATACATGCAGTAATGTTTGTTGTTTAATGTGTTTAAGTCTCAAATAAGAGTTAGAAGAAGATAATATTAGTAGTTATCTATAAAGTGCAAATACAAGTCTGTTCGTAAAGATACCACTTACTATTGTCTTTGGCTGCCAATTTCAATTAGTTTTTCTGTTGTTGTTGTTGTTTGTGTATGTGTGTCATTCTGTTGCGTTTGATAGTCGCTGGTGTAGTTCCTCATGGAGTACTGTTTTTACTTTTGATTTGCGAATTACAAAATTTCTTGATTTTGTTCATAATTCATGTCACTCCCCATTTTCCTCATTGTGTAATAACTGATCTGGTTTGTCGTTATTACAACAGGATTCTGCACAACAACGACGTAAAACCTCTCTACCATCACCATCACCAACCCCACTGGATAACACAGAAAACCAGCCCGTTACGAGATCAAGACGTGCTTCACTGCCAAGCAGAACCTATCCCGTAACACGTGACCCGAGTCCAGTACGGAAACCAAGCCAACCGTCAGAACCTGTGACGTCACCACCAGCAATAGACCCAAAGGGTGTGTATGGTCTTGTATGTCAAGTAACAGCTGTCAATCCAAATGAGATAACGAATGTTACTGAGCCTGCGCAGTTGATGTTACGTAGTACCTTGAGTCCATTGTCAGTTCATTGCAGTCCAAAGCCCTCGCGGCGACATTCGACCCCTGTGAATCCGACTCAAGAATTCTACGAAGAGGTACTGGGTTTGAATAAACAGACTTCACCTCGAGAAAGTCCAGAGGCACAACCGAGTTCTCAAGAAAACGCAAACGGAGCAAAATCTTTATCAAAACCGTTCGGTTCGCCGGGAAGAGCAAGTCGTCAGTCGACGTCATCGACATCAAGTGACGATAGATCTACTTCCTCAAATAGAACGCGAGTACTTCTTCCCGTTACACCTCGCGAACCTCTGCTACCTAACCTCGGTCTGAAGCTAATGACGAAACACCCTCCAATTGAACCAATCAGCCTTGCCCCCCTGACTACGAGGAAACTTAGTCTTGATAGCAAGACAAGAAACGAGAAGACGAAAGAAAGGAGGAGACGTCGAAATACAATAATGAACCCACCCCTTCACGGGAGACATGACATAGTAGAGTCACACAATCTTAACAAACAGTCACGTGACGAAGACCTGCGTGATGTCACCAGAGAATCTCGTAAAATCAGTAACGAGTCACGCGATCAAAGCGTTGACTTTGATACACATTTAGTGAATGGTACTTCCTCTTTGGACAAGGACACCCTTGAGGTACCACGTGATGAGTCACGTGATAGTGATTCAAGTAACAGTTCTATAGGGAACTATTCCGGAAGTAGTAAGGTCCGCGCTCGCGTGACGATCAAAGAACGACGTCAGACAACTGAACTAGACATGAGGGCCATTCGGCAGGCTCAAGTACGCTGCAAAGTTTCATCTGACGATGTAACGCGTGACAAGGTAGCGGAGTCACGCGATCAATTGCGTGAAAAAGAATCAGAATCACGCGAAAAGTTACATGACAAAGCGTCAGAGTCACGAGATGAATTGCGTGACATAATATGGGAACCACGTGACAAAACTAAACATTCATGCAACGGCAAAGTCAAACCACGTGTGACAATAAAAGAAAGAAGGCAAACGACAGAGTTGGACACGCGAGCCGTCCGTAACACGAACAGGATTCAATTCAAAATAACTGACACGCACGAACCACGAATAACGATACCTCAATCACGTGACATCCCCAAGAAAATGACGCGTGTCGAGGAGTTAAAGACCGCTGAGCGACGTGTCAGTGTACCCGAAAAATCACGTGAACAGTATCATGAACAGAACGGCAGTCTCGTTAGAGGGTCGAGCGTTCCGGTGTTAAATCAAGATAATAAACCTAATAAAATGAACTACCTGGATACAACAAGACATAGACAAGGTCTCATACGAACAATGTCCGATACTAACACTAAAGAATTAGAGCGACTTGCTGGTAAAGAATATTACGATGACAACCCGTGGAGAAAGCATGAAAAGACAATTCAAAGAAGTATAGCAATGAGAGCTGAGATGGCTAATAAACGAGCTGAAGGAGGAAAAAAGAGTAAGCCTTCTCTAGAGCGCGCGAGACGACATACTGTCTCTACTAGTTCGCCTATCACCACCACTACTAAGCATAAAGTTGTAAGTTCACCAAGAACTCTGAAGAAATCTCTAGTTTAAGTTGGCTTTTACAGTGAGGACACTCCAACCGTGAACACTTTGTGCTTTTTTGATACATTTTTTTTACGTGTACCCATCGAATGCATCGATTTGAAAACCTTTTGATTTTGATAACTCGGTGCATTTGAGTTCAGTCCTCATTTTTTAGAGGATTTGAAGCAGGAAGCAGTAGAAAGCTCGGGAAATAAAAACCTAAATAAACACAAGTGTTAATGGTTCGAGTGTCCTCACCATGACAAATTACAACGCTTCTTAAAACACAGCGTACCGAGTCAACGCGAAACTGACCAAAAAAGTCATTTTTATGACGTTTAAATGGAGATTTACCTGTGTTGCAAGTGATATTGTTTTCTAGTGGGAGATTCAATTTTTACCAGTGGTAAAAAAAATGAAATTTTGTAGTCGAACGTTTCATAAATATTTTTGAAAGAGAAATTTCTATTTGTTGAGGAGATACTAAATTTTTATATCAGAGCAAGAACTCGTTAAAAAAATACTGAAGTAGTTTTCATATGATCAGTATCGTATCGTAGTTTCTAAGAAAACTTCCGAATTTTCTGCCGTATTGTAGCGGTATAGTAGCCGTACCGTTTCCCACTAATGTGAAAAGGACTTTATCAAGAACATTTGGTCCAAAAGGTTTTGATCTGCAATATAACGAACATGATGAAGAAGTTTAAAAAGCAAAAAACGGAAATCACTATGAAATATAAGGTGATGGCTCAAGGAACCGAGCCTAAACAATATATATAACATAAAATAGGTATATATTTTGAAGTTATCATAAAAAAATAAATTATCCTCACAAAATGTGTGTTTGATTGGTTCATGAAACAGGACTGATTTTTACAATTCAGAGTGTGATCTGATATGTAAAAGCTGACATGTTTGATGAATAGGCAATCTTCATTATGGCGTCATTTTACTACGACTACCAGCATTCTTTGAGAATTCTCATTCATATTCAAATTCTTGATCCCTTTGGAGGTTAAAAGAACAATTTGTACTACAAAAGAAAGTAACCAAAGCATTCTGGTAGTTGTAGTATATGACACCAGCTTCCTTATATCGGAGGACGGAGGTGGTCGCGCTAACTTTTAGGGGTGAAAATCATAGCCTGCGTAGCCCGGCTCTTGGGGTGGGGGAAGGGGAGAAGGGAGGGGGACTGGTGACGAGGGGAAGGGAAGAAAGGAAAGGAGAGCCTGCAAGCAACCCCCGTGATTTTTGGTGGTTACGTTCGCCAGTGAACGTAAGCATCTGATTGGTTGCTTCCCTGCCAATCAAGATTCTTGACAAGAGAGATTGCATTTCGACTTCCGTTCGAGAAATCCTTCATACAAACAAGCAAAATGGCGACGCTAATAAAAGCTAAACCTGAGCAAGAACAAGCTGTAAACAATCTACTGAATGGCAAAGACCTCCTTGTTGATATTTTCGAACGCAGAATTTATCAAAACTTCACAACTATCAAGCATTACGATAATAACGAAGTAGTAGTTCTGTATAATATCTCCGTCACTTCAAGCAATGAACGATGTTGGTATCCTAGAATAAGATTTATCTATCGGTCATTTGAAGTCTTCCGAAGCTAAGGTGCATTTCAGTTCATTTCATTGGCTGAGCGAAGAGAGTCTTTGTCGCAGCTACTGCTTTGTTGTGTAACTGTTATTATCGTTCGTTTGCTTGAAGATTTTGTGGCTTCGACGAAGCAACAGTAGATTCGAAAAAGACAAGTAAATATGGTCGTTAAATATCTTCAATTAGCTAATAATCTACTAAGTATAAGTGTGTTTTGTAGAAAATGATAACAAATAATATAATAGAGGTCAAACCCGTCTTTGTTTATAATTAACTGTTGTGTTCACTGTTGTGTGATTTGTTCTCTCCAGAAATTATTTGCCTGAAAAAGCATTCAATCTTTGTTTGCTGGATTTTGAATGTAATCAAATAAAAACTTTCATCATCAACATTGTTCCAAAAACTGGCAAAACGTTTGTTTACATCCGGTGAAATCTGATTGGTTAAAAACATTGATATGCTAATAAAGCACCAGGTAGGCGTACACACAAAATCATGGGGGTTGCTTGCAGGCTCTCCTTTCCCTTCTTCCCTTCCCCTCGTCCCCAGTCCCCCTCCCTTCTCCCCTCCCCCCACCCCAAGAGCCGGGCTACGCAGGCTATGAAAATCAGAGATCTGGTACGTTAGGGTCTCATAGAGGTTTTCAAATTATCAGAATTGAACTTGGTACCTTTTAGGGTATTCACGAATATTCAAGGTCTCGATTTTATGATCATTATATCCGATTGTTCGTATTTGAGTTGGTACCTTTTAGGGGTAAAAATCATGTATTATCACGCCCTTCTGGATAGAGCATTAATATCATTTTCAAAAATGTCGACAAGCATCCCAGCCCAAAGGTCGAGAGCTATGCTTATTTTTTTATGAGAACGATCAAACCGTTTTGAAGATTCCATCCATTGCATGGATATTTTCAGTCCCGACGAGAAGAAAAAAAAGTTTTGTATCCCGTGTCCCTTAATTGATTTAAAATACACAAGTAAACAATGACAAATTTACAGTGCTATACGAATTTATTTTGAAGAATGAAAAGATTTCCCATCAATATCGTTAAAACACGACATCCGGTCAATACCTTATGTAGACGTAGCCAACATCAAATGTACATCAAATCACTAACCTGTTGCACTAATATTTCCCTGTATAAAGTACCTGCCTATGTCTTCAACCTCTTTAGCGGTAATCGTTCATAAAACAGCATATAGGCTTGGCTCCTAAGCACCTTCTCTTCCGTCACCATAGTAACACGTGAGTCACTGACGTAATACCACTGGCCCAGCCCAGGCTCTTGGTGTGTGTACTTGGCTCCATTGTCTTTGACCCATAGGTTACGTATGTATGAACCAAGGCCGGCGATGCTGGTTGACTCTGGGGGAGGAGGGTGGGCAGGTTTGTGTTTTAGTTTGATGCAGGCGGTGTAGTGTCCGCTCTTCAAACCTCCGCTATGTTCGACTATACCAACTAAAGAGTACAACACTGCCTTGGAGGAGTCTACTGGAATCTAGTTTAGAGGAAGTTGATGGTCATCGATTTAATTTATGGTGGTGGTGGTTGTAATGATGATAGTGATGGTGGTGTTGATGGAGCAATTGTGATGTGGTACTATTCCTATCACTCCATCACAACTACCAACATCAGCACCACAACAATCATCACCAAAACCACATATTACAACCACCTACAGTATCATAATAACCCCTATTATTAATAGTAACATCACCATCATCACCACTCTTACCAGCTCCATTATCAGCATCACCATCGCCATTATCATAACCACCATCATCGTCACTATGACCATCATCCTAATCATCACTACCACCATTGTCACCAATCATCATCATCATCATAATCATCACAACCATCATCATCATCACCATCATCTGCGTCACCATTAGACCACCATGTTCAATACAATACCATCATCATCATCATAATCATCATCATTGTCATCATCGTCACCATCATCATCATCATCACAACAATCATCATCACAACCACCATCACCATCATCACAACCATCATCATCACAACCATCATCATCATCGTCACCACCATCATCATCATCTGCTTCACCATTATGTCCAATACAATATCATAATCATCGTCATCATCATTTATATCATCACAACCACCACCATCATCACTTTCTTCACAACCACCATCACCATTAGTCTCACCTGGGTCTTTGCACAGCAAAACGGTGCTAGATCCAGTACTAAAGGAAAGTCCACATGTTTGGCAACTTTCTTCAGTCCCATCCCTACTTGTTGAAACCTTTTTAAATGCAGTGTTAGTATCGGTGGTGTTGATGATATAAGTAATTGTTTAGATGCTTCTGTATAGACGTTCTTGTTGGGTTTGGCTGATGTTGCTCCCGTGGTTGATTCGTCTATAAAAATATGAAAGATCGCAATAAAATCAATCAATCAAATAATCTCTAGTATCAATCAATTTTTATTACAAGTTATATCGAAGTCTTACAAATATGCATGTCATCATAAAGTTTAACGAGTTCCAGAAAGTTAAACAAATACTGACTGATTTGTAGGCCTTAAAGAAATGCTCAAAATTAGGGAGAATGTATCATTTTGGTAACAATTTTTGGACGCTGCCTTCAAACCCCATGCATTCTCTGTTATTTTGCCACTCAACCAATATTTATCCATACAAGTTGAAATTTAGTTGTAGTACTAAAAATGGTACAATCTTTCTACTATCAATCTTTCATATGACCTTACTTCGAGTAATATTTCAACTCAGCCCCAGTTCCTTTTTTGAAATCCGGAAAGGAGAAGAGCGTTACGATAGGATCAATGATTTCTGTTTTTACACTCTTACAATGACAGAACACCTTGAGAGATTATATACCAAAAGTCTAAAATAGTCTAAATAAAAGTTTTAATACCTGAGGAGCTGTTTTCTTCTTCATCATTTTGTCTTTTGCTGAATTCTTCACATAGAAACTTATTTCTTCCTTCGAGAACTTCAGGTGAACAGAACTGCTCCAAACACGACTGAACTGAACATTCCCCTGGGGAGGGGTCGTAGGGAGGACCAATTGTAGAAACCTTAGGAGTGTTGGAAGTGCACTCATCTTTATCTCCATTGTTTGCCTCAGGGGAGGGGGTATGAGGAAAACCTGTGGGGGAGGTGGTCGAACAGTTGTTGTCTTTAGTTTTATATTGTTCCTTATCACCAATTTCATGGGATAATTTTTCCAAGTTTGGTTCAATAGTTGAATTTTCTATCTCAATTTTCGGATTTTGTTCTATCCTAGAACTTGTGCTCTTATTATTTTTATTGACATTATTATCAAAATTTGAACTTTCATCCATTTGTTCAATTGTTACTCTATTCTTCTTTTCTACTTCACAAGCATCAGAATTTTC
Organism: Diadumene lineata; assembly: GCA_918843875.1. Classification (NCBI taxonomy): domain Eukaryota; kingdom Metazoa; phylum Cnidaria; class Anthozoa; order Actiniaria; family Diadumenidae; genus Diadumene; species Diadumene lineata. The sequence goes on from OU974082.1 coordinate 3,851,963, forward strand.
CTCTGAAGACTTCGCACTTCTGATGTCCAACTTCTCCAAATTTTCAGCTATCGTTTCTACACTATCTAAACGACTTTTGTCACTAATCAGTACTGAAGTTGAAATTTGTGGCGTATTTTGTTCTTGTTCACTATCAATAGCCTGATTTATGTCCCTTTCTTTATTTTGCTGAATAAGCATGTTGTTTTCTTCATTTTGCAGATCATTTGTGTCGCTTTCTTTACCTCCTAGTAGATTATGACGTGGACTTGCACAAGGAGGAGTGTTATTTTGAGTTGCCTCTGATAAATGGTCATGATGTTGAGACAAAACGTTCCTTTCCAAAAGAACAGATTGCTCATCTTTTGAACTTTCTTTCATATCATTATAATGTTCAAAACCATCAAAATCTTTGCTACCATTTTTCACGATGTTTTTCTTCTTAAGATCGATATGATTTTCTTTGTCATTTTCTACGTAATTTAGTGGAGATTTATTGTGAATTTCTTCAAAAGATTTTTCTTTCAAGCTGGCTTCTCCATTTTTTAGTATTTTCCCAATGAACGCTTCTTTGCTTAAACCAGAGGAAATCTTTTTCGCTTCTTCTAAAATATCAAGATCTTGTCGTCTACATATGTCGACATTTTCGTCAGCACTCATTAGTTCAGTTTCCTCTTCATCAATTACAGATTTCTCCATTCCTGCGTTCAATTTTGCCTTTTCTCTATTCTCTTCTTTTGAAAAAGGATAAGATTTACTTTTTTCTTCAACATTTCCATCATCATTAATACTTGTATTTTTGCTGTTTTCATTGTTCAAATTTTGTAATTTTGTGCTGCCAAGCTCATCACAAGTTCTAAAATGAGTAACACCCTGGCTAGATCTTTCGGACAAATTCTCTGCATTACTGGAATTTACAAAACTGTTTTCTCCTTTCAAAACATATGTTTTATCACATTTGATTCCAATATCGCTAGTTTCCTTATCCAAAACAGTATTTTCTTCTCGATTTTCTTGTCTAAACAAATTTTTTGTTTCGTTCAAGTTTTCTTCTGTTGCTTCTGATAGTGGATTTTCCTTCATTCCTTGATCTTCTTGGATTTCTGATTGCCTTTCAAGGACAAAGTTTCTTTGCTGATCAACATTTTCGTTTTCAGTTTTATTGTTTACATCAAGGTTTTTTGTTTCTTCTGAAACATCATTGACATTTCCAATTTTTTGAAGAAAATCATTGCTGGAATTCGTCATTTCTTTATATCTTGTTTGCAAGTTTTTGCAGGCATCTTTTTCTTCCAGTGCCGACACTGTATCGATTTCGGCATTGATGTTGTTTTTCTGGTTAAGTTCATTGACATTGTTCTCTGTTCCAGTATCCTGCTCTTCTTTAGGGTTTTCTGTTTCAGAAGTTTCGCAATCGTTGTCATGGTTTTTGTTGTCAGTGGTTTGACTGACATCTTGTGAACAATCAGATGAGCGACTGAGAGTTCGTTGCTTGCCTTTCTTGCGTCCATTTTTCTGGAAGAAACAATATGGTACCAACGATAATAAAGACAATATGGCGGTGATTGTGGCATTGATCAAAGTTCGTTCTATGAATAGACGATTTACATGATGACGTAATGTACTACCACTACCAGAATGCTTTGCTGACTTTCTTTTGTATCGCAATTAGTGCGAGTTGTTTTACTTATCTCCACAGGGATTAAAAACATTAATATGAAAGAGAATTCGCAAAGGATGCTGGTATTTTGTAGTAAAATGACGTCATAATGCTGATTGCCTATTTCAAGGGCTTTTCAAGCTGAAAATATGGATTTTACAAAGAGTAGCATTTTCCCATAACTTCGATTGTTAACGACCTAACAACAATAATTTTTTTTCTTCTTTTACAGTAGATTAAATTGCAAACTTGTGACTGCATTAAATTCATTTTTTCAGGAGTTTTCGGTATTATTTCGATTTTCAAGGGCTTTTTATGCATGCAGTTAAAAATATCTTTTTCAATTCCGGAGTTTGTCAAGGGGTACCATGAACCCTATCAATTTGACGGTGGCTATGATGATGATGGTGATAATTATGATGTTATAATGATGACGATGGTAATAAAATAATCAATCAATCAAGCAATTAATCAATCAATCAATCAATCAGTCAATCAATTAATCAATCAATCAATCAATCAATCAATCAATTAATCAATCAATCAACAATCAACCAAACAATCAATCTACTAATAATATACACACCCTCTTTGCTTCTTTAGCTACTTTTTGTTGATGTTTACTTAATGTTTGAGGTGTTTTTGTAGTCTCCTGTTTTTCTTGGACAGTGTGTTTCTTCTTGCCGACAACAGAGACATTTTTGTTCGCCTTATTCCTCCCTTTTGGCTCCTAGTAACATGCAATGATATTGATGATAATGGTTACGGCAAATTTGATGATGATAATGGTAATGATGATGATGATGATGATGATAATGATGATGATTATTATCAGTGGTGGATCTAGGTGAGGGGTGCAGGGTGTGCACACCCCCTCCTGGAAAGATGTAGAGTCCTTGCGTTATCCCATGTTTTTCCAAAATAACCTCAGTATTTCATGTTTACTGGGTAGTGCACCCCCTCCTGAAGATGAAGCACCCCCTCCTGGATACAATCCTGGATATTGATTAAGAAATGATGATGATGGTGGGGGCAAAATGGTGACAATGACAATTACAACGTTGTAATGATGACTGATTTGGTGTTGATGATGATGATAACAATTACGATGAAGTTGGTGATGGTGATGGTGATGGTAAGCCCGAGATGTTGTGACGATAGTGATGGTGATGATGATGGTAAGCCCGAGATGTTGTGACGATAGTGATGGTGATGACGATGGTAAGCCCGAGATGTTGTGACGATAGTGATGGTGATGACGATGGTAAGCCCGAGATGTTGTGACGATAGTGATGGTGATGATGATGGTAAGCCCGAGATGTTGTGATGATAGTGATGGTGATGATCATGGTAAGACAGGAGATGTTGTGACGATAGTGATGGTGATGATGATTATGATGACCATGATGGCAATGATGATGGTAAAGATGATTAAAATAATTATTGCAATGAAGTTGATGATGATTCGTGTTGATGACAATGGTTATGATGATGATAATGATGTCTACGATAGAGCAAATGAGCCAAACATCTGACTTAAGGCTGGTGACACATGATCGAAAACGATCGAAAACGGTCGCAAACGAGCAAAAAAAAAATTTTGAATATATGCAAACTAAAGTTTTTCGATCCTACGACCGTTTTCGATCCATTTCGATCGTCTACGATTATATGGAAACACCTTTTCCGATCGTACGATCGGAATGTTGCGATCGTTCTCGACAATTCTCGATTATATGAAAACCAGGCCTTACCTGCGGTTTTACAAGTGACAATGAGAGATCAAGAAAGTTTTCTGTTACTCTAGATTCCTAAAAGAAAACAAACATGGTCACGCTTATTTTTACATCACAAGTAATGAGTGAGGTTTATACACTGAAGTTGGTCGAGTGGTTGTGGTAACGTAACGTAACGTAATATAATGAAGGTGCTTATATAGCACTTTTCAAAGTCTCAATGCGCTTTGCAATTTTTTCCTATTATTCATAGTATGTGATCCGGTTTTACAAGCATGAGTTTGATTAGTAGTCAGTATGTATTAGTGTAGTCCTATCACAAAGGATGGTCGTGACCTGTGTCCTTAGTTCATTCTTTTACATCCCCCGTGAACTTTCATATGTTCAATAAGCATTATGGATGCAAAATTGTCTATTTGTCCCGGGGGAGGGGGGTACTCCCTTAAGATCTGCGTAGGGGTGTTGCGCTGGGATCTTGTAGTGGTAAGCCTGTTTATGACAAAAAATACCTAACTTCCATACCCTGTTTATGACAAATTACAATTGTTTACGAACATTATATGATTTGTATAAATATATCAATTCAGACACACGTGCTGCTCTTATTTTTTTTAAAAAGTCAACGTTCTTATTCCTGGCGATTTCCTGAATGCAAAATAATTTCTCTCATTTTTTGGGCCCTGAGTATGACAGTAAGTTTGGATTAAATCGGAAATAGAGTAGAATTGGATACCCTGTTCATAACACCAAGGTCGAAAAACCATACCCTGTTCAGCGGATCATCCCCGTATAGTCGATATAGGGTAGTACCCACCCCCCGGGCTATTTGTCCCTCTGTGTTTTCTACTTCATCGTCATTTTTTGTATCTGGTTCTTCATATACAGTAGTTGAATAATTGCGTACTACCACAGTTAAACAATTACAGAACTGTTTAATACGTACTTACTTTAATTCCTTTATTTAATGTACAATTTTATGCCACACATTTGCCAGACATTTACAGTTATAGTTGCAGTTTCTTGTCGAACAACCAAACTAGTTTGAGCCCACACATATATTTTTGTATTGTATATCATGGAACAAAATATCGCTCGAAAAAAAACATTACTTTGCTCTACAACTACCCTGCGAGCAGAATCTTTTTTCGCCTTCCCACGAGAAGGAAAACAAGACTCTGCTTGCAGGGTATACAAACTTTTACCTCTGTAGAAGACGAAGGAAACTATTCAGTCATGATAACCAAATGTCAAAGTTTAAAGATTCAAAAGGTTTATTTGTCTTTGTCAAAAGTAATTGAAGCGATCATAAACCCTGCCGACTTGTGAAATATGCATCCGGGCTCATGGACTACACTATACAAGGAACAGTGGTATTAAACCACAAGAACAAAAACGCCGCTTTAAAAAAAAAAAATCAAGATAAGCAATTCCTTACTAATCAATCGTCAATGTCCATGTTGACATCAAATGCAATGACACGACAAAACTTTTTTTCTCTAATATTGTTCATGTTTAGTTAACAAGAAAGAAAACACCTCCGCCAGCTGTAGTACAAATCACTTGACCGTCGATCAGTACGACTACATATGATGGACCATGGGTTAGTTTAGTTGACTGACCTACATAACGACCATCCAATGTGAACTTTTTTATGGCACAGGTACTTTTACAACAGACTAATAGATTGTTGTCCTTGTCAATAGCCAGACCCCCTGGACCTTGCAACTGGCTGTCAGAGTGGTCCTTACCAGCAATTGTGGATATTGTATTAAATGATTGATTATCTTTCATCTCTATCACATGAACTACAGAACTCCAGTATTCACTAACATAGAACAGTCCATTGTATCTAACTGAATGAGTCGAGTTTGCTACCCTAAACTGATACAGATAGTCACCATCCTTTGTAAACACTTGTACACGATTGTTGCCATTGTCACATGCAATGATGTTTGAATCATTGTCAACATGAACACCCGTAGGATATTTAAATTGACCATTGCCGCTACCTTGACAACCAAAGGTTCTCACTAGTTGTCCTGTAGTAGTGTTCACTATACATATCCTATGATTAATATTATCAGCAATGACTAAATCTGTTTCGTTGAGAAATGCTAAACCATGTGGACGATTCAACTGTCTCTGTCCACTGCCTTTACTACCAAATGTCAATAGCAAATCCCCCTCTATTGTAAAAACTCTGACACAGTATTTAGTCCAATCTGCTACAGCAATCCTACTGTTTGTTTTATTCACTGCAATACCGGAGAAATGCTTAGATCCGGTATTCAATGCATCTTTGAGTTTGGAATGTCTATTGATTACATTGATTTGCTGAGGCTTTACAAGCATCACTAAAGGACTATTGCAAACAAGATTACCATGAACTTTGACATCTGCTGTCAGCTCACCCGAAACACGTGGTACAAACTCCACTACAATCTCACCATCTTCTGTCATCTGCATTTCTCCTACTTTTACGTCATTTTCTGGTGTTAATTGTATGGCTACATTTTCAAGTGGTTCTTGTGTGACTTCTCCTTCTGATGTTTTTAGTTCCACCAAGAGGTTTTCTTTCCTCGTCGCCTCCAAATCAGATGGTACAACTTTAACTGAACTCATTTTTGGATCAGATTTCTTCAAAGATCGTACTAGTCCCAGCCCATACTTCACTTGTTTACAAAGTTCTTCATTAGGTTTAAAGTCTATTCCTCCAATAGTTATATCAAATGGGTCGAAGGTGAAGTTTTGAGAGGATTTATTTTGGAGGCTGTCAATCATTTCACTTGCTGTGCCATTTTCCATGAAGTACTTGATGTACTCTTGTGCTTGTGTTATGTGACTTATTATGCGCAAATTGTTTTCAGCCTTTGTTATGCTCTCCTGAATTTCATTCAAAAGTTGTTGTTCGTTGTTCCTGAGTGTTTTGATCAATTTTTCAGTGAGTTCTTTCACTTGTTTTCTAGCTTTTTGTCCATCCCTTTTCAGGGTTCTGGCTATTTCTTCTTGTTGTTTCTTGTCCTCTTCTTTGCTACTCATTTCTTCGATTTGCTTTAGGTTTTGAGACATGGTGTCTTTTACGATGGGTATGATATCCCGCAATGCTTTTGTCTTGTGGTTGTGATGTTCAGTCATGCAGAGGACGCAAATTAGCATATCGCAGTCTTCACAGTAAAATGCCACATTTTGATTGTCGTGGTTTTTACAAAGTGGCTCTCTATTTAGCAGCTTGTCGATGTCTTCCTTGTTCAAGTCCGACAATGAAACGACTTTGTGATTTTTGGTAAATTTCGAATGCGAAAGAAAACATTCCTCGCATATTGATTGATCACAGTCGAGACATTGCCATAATGCTTCAGGATGACTCGACGAAACTGAACAAATCTTTTGATTTTCGACAAACTCCAAAACTTTCAAGATTCTTGAATGTACAGGGCTGATCTGTAGGTCTTCAACGTCGTTTAGATCTTGTAGTAGAGTGTTTGAATCACACTGAGGGCATTTGAAGATGTAATCTTGTTGATTGACTTCTGCACTTCTCTTGATACATAACTTACAAAACACATGAAAACACTGCACCAACTTGGGCTCGATTAATGTGTCCTTGCACAAAGAACACTGCATTTGCTTTTTAAGATCTCCAAGACAAGATTCCATGGTGGTTAGTTGCTGTTTTCTTACAAAGAATTTTCACGTGAATTTTCAAGGTGTAACTTCTGGGAAGTCACGTGATATTTGCTATATTCTTCCGAGAACTGTCTATTTTTGTCTCTTCGCGGAAGAAACGGTTGATTGCGTGATTACGTGACGAGATCATGATGTTTAGCCTTTACATCAAAAACAAAAACAACCTCAAGGTACTTTAATATAGTCTCCTTCGCATCCGTTTTCGGTCTGTTAAAAAATAACTGGAAATTTTTTCGAACAGACCGGAAACAGATGCGAGGGAGACTAACTTTAACTAGACGCCATGTAGGCGTTTACTCGAGGTACCTTATAGATTCTTCTGAAGCAGTTTGATGAAAAATCATGTAAGCAGTTAGCTCTTGTACGATAATTTCTGCGATGGTTATATAGGAAATTTAGAGGTCCAGCCTGTAGGTGTTTACTTGTGCTAGTTACACATGAATCTTGGAGAACAGAAGTACTTTTTAAAGTAGATAAATAGTAAATGACTTGAATGCATAAAACAGGGTATGGTTTTCCAACCTTGGTGTCATGAACAGGGTATCCAATTCTACTCTATTTTCGATTTAATCCAAACTTTCTGTCATACTCAGGGCCCAAAAAATGAGAGAAATTATTTTGCATTCAGGAAATCGGCAGGAATAAGATCGTTGACTTTAAAAAAAAGATAAGAGCAGCACGTGTGTCTGAATTGATATATTTATACAAATCATATAATGTTCGTAACCAATTGTAATTTGTCATAAACAGAGAACGATCAAACCGTTTTGAAGATTCCATCCATTGCATGGATACTTTCAGTCGAGAAGAAAAAAAAGTTTTGTATCTTCGTGTCCCTTAATTGATTTAAAATACACAAGTAAACAATGACAAATTTACAGTGTTATACAAATTTATTTTCATGAATGAAAAGATTTCCCATCAATATCGCTAAAACACGACATCTGGTCAATACCTTATGTAGACTTACCCTACATCAAATCTACATCAAATAACTAACCTGTTGCACTAATATTTCCCTGTATGAAGTACCTGCCTATGTCTACAACCTTTTCAGCGGTAATCGTTCATAAAACAGCATATAGGCTTGGCTCCTAAGCACCTTCTCTTCCGTCACCATAGTAACACGTGAGTCACTGACGTAATACCACTGGCCCGGCCCAGGCTCTTGGTGTGTGTACTCGGCTCCATTGTCTTTGGCCCATAGGTTACGTATGTATGAACCAAGGTCGGCGATGCTGGCTGACTCTGGGGGAAGGGGGTGGGCAGGTTTGTATTTTAGTTTGATGCAGGCGGTGTAGTGTCCGCTGTTCAAACCTCCGCTATGTTCGACTATACCAACTAAAGAGTACCACACTGCCTTGGAGGAGTCTACTGGAATCTAGTTAAAAGAAAGTTGATGGTCATCGATTTAATTTATGGTGGTGGGGGTTGTAATGATGATAGTCATGATAGTGACGGTGGTGTTGGTGGAGCAATTGTGATGTGGTATTATTCCTATCACTCCTATCATCACAACTACCAACATCAGCACTACAACAACCATTACCAGGACCTCTACTATCATTATAACCCCTACTATTAATAGCAACATCATCATCATCCCACTATTACCAGCTCCATCATCAGCATCACCATCGCCATTATCATAACCACCATCATTACCACCATCGCCATCATCGTCACCACGATCATCATCCTAATCATCACTACCACCATCGTCAACAATTTCATTATCATCATTATCACAACCATCATCATCACAACCATCATCATCATCACAACCATCATCATCATCATAACCATCATCATCATCGAAACCATCATCATCATCACAACCATCACCATCATCTGCGTCACCATTACACCACCATGTCCAATAAAATACCATCGTCATCATCATAATCATCAGCATCACCATCATCGTCACCATCACCATCATCTGCTTCACAATTATGTCCAATACAATATCATAATCATCGTCATCATCATTTATATCAACATAACCACCACCATCATCACTATCTTCACAACCACCATCACCATTACTCTCACCTGTGTCTTGGCACAGCAAAACGGTGCTAGATCCAGTACAAAAGGAAAGTCCACATGTTTGGCAACTTTCTTCAGTCCCATCCCTACTTGTTGAAACCTTTTTAAATGCAGTGTTAGTATCGGTGGTGTTGATGATATCAGTAATTGTTTAGATGCTTCTGTATAGACGTTCTTGTTGGGTTTGGCTGATGTTGCTCCCTTGGTTGATTCGTCTATAAAAATATAAAAGATCGTAATGAAATCAATCAAATAATCTCTAGTATCAATCAATTTGTATTACAAGTTTATATCAAAGTCTTACAAATATGCATGTCATCATAAGGTTTACCGAGTTTCAGAAAGTTTAAACAAATACTGACTGATTTGTAGGCCTTAAAGAAATGCTCAAAATTAGGGAGAATATATCATTTTGGGAACAATTTTTGGATGCTGCCTTCAAACCCCATACATTCTCTGTTATTTCACAACTTTAAAAAAAGATTGAAACTCAACCAATAATTATCCATACAAGTTGAAACTTAGTTGTAGCACTAAAAATGGTACAATCTTTCTTCTATCTTTCGTATGACCTTACTTCGAGTAATATTTCAACTCAGCCCCAGTCGCTGTTTGAACTCCGGAAAGGAGAAGAGCGTTACGATATGATGATTTCAGTTTTTACACTCTTACAATGACACGGAACACCTTGAGAGATTATATACCAAAAGTCTAAAATAGTCTAAATAAAAGTTTTAATACCTGAGGAGCTGTTTTCTTCTTCATCATTTTGTCTTTTGCTGCATTCTTCACATAGAAACTTATTTCTTCCTTCGAGAACTTCAGGTGAACAGAACTGCTCCAAACACGACTGAACTGAACATTCCCCTGGGGAGGGGTCGTAGGGCGGACCAATTGTAGAAACCTTAGGAGTGGTGGAAGTGCACTCATCTTTATCTCCATTGTGTGCCTCAGAGGAGGGGGTATCAGGAGAACCTGTGGGGGAAGTGGTCGAACAGTCGTTGTCTTTTGTTTCACATTGTTCCTTATCACCAATTTCATGGGATAATTTTTCCAAGTTTGGTTCAATAGTTGAATTTTCGATTTCAATTTTCCGATTTTTTTCTATCCTAGAACTTGTGCTCTTATTATTTGTATTGACATTATTATCAGAATTTGAACTTTCATCCATTTGTTCAATTGTTACTCTATTCTTCTTTTCTACTTCACAAGCATCAGAATTTTCCTCTGAAGACTTCGCACTTTTGATGTCCAACTTCTCCAAATTTTCAGATATTGTTTCTACACTATCTGAACGACTTTTATCACTAATCAGTACTGAAGTTGAAATTTGTGGCGTATTTTGTTCTTTTTCACTATCAATAGCCTGATTTATGTCCCTTTCTTTATTTTGCTGAATAAGCATGTTGTTTTCTCCATTTTGCAGATTATTTGTGTCGCTTTCTTTACCTCCTAGTAGATTATGACGTGGACTTGCACAAGGAGGAGTGTTATTTTGGGTTGCCTCTGGTAAATGGTCATGATGTTGAGACAAAACGTTCATTTTCAAAAGAACAGATTGCTCATCTTTTGAACTTTCTTTCATATCATTATAATGTTCATAACCATCAAAATATTTGCTACTATTTTTCTCCATGTTTTGAAAGTTTTTGTCTGTAGTAGAATTTTCTTCATTCTTCTTAAGATCGATATGATTTTCTTTGGAATTTTCTACGTAATTCAGTGGAGATTTAATGTGAATTTCTTCAAAAGATTTTTCTTTCAAGCTGGTTTCTCCATTTGTTAGTATTTTCCCAATGAACGCTTCTTTGCTTGAACCAGAGGAAATCTTTTTCTCTTCTACATGTCGACATTTTCGTCAGCACTCATTAGTTCAGTTTTCTCTTCATCAATTACAGATTTCTCCATTCCTGCGTTCAATTTTTCCTTTTCTCTATTCTCTTCTTTCGAAAAAGGATAAGATTTACTGTTTTCTTCAACATTTCCATCATCATTAATACTTGTATTTTCGCTGTTATCTTTGTTCAAATTTTGTAATTTTGTGCTGCCAAGCTCATCACAAGGTCTAAAATGAGTAACATCTTTGCTAGATCTTTCAGACAAATTCTCTGCATTACTGGAATTTACAAAACTGTTTTCTCCTTTCAAAACATATGTTTTATCACATTTGATTCCAATATCGCTAGTTTCCTTATCCAAAACAGTATTTTCTTCTCGATTTTCTTGTCTAAACAAATTTCTTGTTTCGTTCAAGTTTTCTTCTGTTGCTTCTGATAGTGGATTTTCCTTCATTCCTTGATCTTCTTGGATTTCTGATTGAGTTTCAAGGACACAGTTTCTTTGCAGATCAACATTTTCGTTTTCAATTTTATCGTTTACGTCAAGTTTGTTTGTTTCTTCACGTTCTGAAACTTCTTTGACATTTGCAATATTTCGAAGAAAATCATTGCTGGAATTCGTCATTTCTTTATCTCTTGTTGGCAAGTCTGTATCGATTCGTTGGTTGGCTTTGCTTAAATCTTTTCCATCTGTTGCCGTGATCGTATGCACTTCGTCATCGGGTTTGCTCTTATCTTTTTCTTCAGATACCGAGTTAGTATTGATTGCTTGGCTGTTTTCGCAGGCATCTTTTTCTTGCAGTGCTGACACTGTATCGATTTCGGCATTGATGTTGTTTTTCTGGTTAAGTTCAGTGACGTTGTCTGTCCCAATATCCTGCTCTTCTGTGGGGTTTTCTGTTTCAGAAGTTTCGCCATCGTTGTCATCGTTTTTGTTGTCAGTGGTTTGACTGACATCTTGTGAATAATCAGACGAGCGACTGAGAGTTCGTTGCTTGCCTTTCTTGCGACCCTTTTTCTGAAAAAAAAAAAAATGGTGATGATGATGGTATTGAATGGTGATGATTGTGATGTTGAAAATCATTTTGTACTTTATCAATCAATCAATTAATCAATCAAAAATCAATCAATCAATTAATCAACCAAACAATCAATCTACTAAAAATATGCATACCCTCTTTGCTTCTTTTGCTACTTTTTGTTGATGTTTACTTAAAGTTTGTGGTGTTTTTGTAGTCTCGTGTTTTTCTTGGACTATATGTGTTTCTTCTTTCCGGCAACAAAGACATTTTTGTTCGCCTTATTCCTCCATTTTGGCTCCTAGAAACATGCAATGATAGTGATGATAATGGTGACGGCAATAATGATGATGATAATGATGGTAATGATGATGATCAGTGACGGATCTAGGTGAGTGGTGCAGGGGGTGCACACCCCCTCCTGGAAGAATCTAGAGTCCTTGCGTTATCCCATATTTTTCCAAAATAACCTTAGTATTTCATGTTTACTGGGTAGTGCACCCACTCCTGAAGATGAAGCACCCCCTCCTGGATACAATCCTGGATACGCCCCTGATGATGATGATGATGTAGAGGATGATGATGATTAAGAAATGATGATGATGGTGGGGGCAAAATGGTGACGATGATAGTAATCACAATAATCATGATGACAATTACAACGTTGTCATAATGACTGATTTGGTGATGATGATGGTAAGCCCGAGATGTTGTGACGATAGTGATGGTTATGATAATGATTATGATGACCTGGATGGCAATGATGATGGTAAAGATGATTAAAATAATTATTGCAATGACGTTGATGATTATTTGGTGTTGATGAAATTGGTTATGATGATGATAATGATATGTCTAGGATACAGCAAATGAGCCAAACATCTGACTTACCTGCGGTTTACAATCGAGAATGAGAGTGTAGTGTAGTGCCGTGTAGTGTAGTGTAAATGAGCCAAACATCTGACTTACCTGCGGTTTTACAATCGAGAATGAGATTGTAGGTGTAGTGCAGTGTAGTGTAGTGTAAATGAGCCATACATCTGACTTACCTGCGGTTTTACAATCGACAATAAGAGTGTAGTGTAGTGCAGTGTAGTGTAGTGTAAATGAGCCAAACATCCGACTTACCTGCGGTTTTACAATCGACAATGAGAGTGTAGTGTAGTGCAGTGTAGTGTAGTGTAAATGAGCCATACATCTGACTTAACTGCGGTTTACAATCGAGAATGAGATTGTAGGTGTAGTGCAGTGTAGTGTAGTGTAAATGAGCCATACATTTGACTTACCTGCGGTTCTACAAGCGACAATGAGAGATCAAGAAAACTTTCTGTTACTCTAGATTCCTAAAAGAAATTAAAACAAACATGGCCATGCTCTTTTTTTTACATCACAAGTTATGACATGTTATGACTGAGGTTTCTACGCTGAAGTCTGCTGAGTGGTTAAGCCTCTTGCCTCTGACAGCTATGGTAATGTATGGTAATGTAGTGTAGTGTAGTGTAGTGTAGTGTAGTGTAGTGTAGTGTAGTGTAGTGTAGTGTAGTGTAGTGTAGTGTAGTGTAGTGTAGTTTAGTGTAGTGTAGTGTAGTGTAGTGTAGTATAGTGTAGTGATTTGCAGTATAGTGTAGTGTAGTGTAGTGCAGTGTAGTGCAGTGTAGTGCAGACTGTGTAGTATCGTGTAGTGATTTGCAGTATAGTGTAGTGTAGTGTAGTGTAGTACAGTGTAGTGTAGTGTAGTGTAGTGATTTGCAGTGTAGTGTAGAGCTGTGTGGTGTGGTGTAGCGTGGTGTAGTGTAGTGTGGTGTGTAATGAAAAGTCCAGCATGAGTATGGAGATTATATGCATGCAAAGGTTTTGTCATGCGTTGTTCCTTTCTATGCCATAATAGTTTTGTCTAGGTTCTCTGTTTTTTACCTTTACTTCAACTTGTGAGTCATGTGGTATACATGTATGCAATGAAATAAAGAATAAAGGAACAAATATCATCTGCTCTTGGCAGGAATGAAACACACATCTTCAATATTCTAGTCCAATGTCATGTACGTATTTAAAAGTGCAAGGGATAGACTTCAAAACATTTGTGAGTCTAAGTAGGTCCGTGTCAGTGTAGGAGTAGTGAGTATGCAAAGTGTGCTAGGAGAAATTAGCACACAATGTCACATGCTACTCCAAAACACGTATGATTAGCTTAAGGAGGTCCGTGTCAGTGAATTTTCAAGATGGTGACGTCTGCCCTTTAAATAAAAAAAGACAACATAACTGGAAAAGTAGAAACACTTCCGGGAAATAACCAACAATTTTTTAATTGGAATAGAAATATTAGACATTGAGGCACTGATTAATACACATAACCAACTATTGGATAAGGTTGAGCATGATATCGTAAATTATCAAGACCTCTACGATATCATAGGAAATCCGAATTCAACGATTGCTTTATCATACATTCAGTGAAAACAAGAAAGAAAACAAACAAGCAAAACGTGCTGCCAAATACTAGGTGAAATGCATGTGCTATTACATTACCTTGTTACAGTTACTTTTCGCTTTACTTAAATTTCGCGCAAATTGGGAAGCGCGAAAATTAAGTGAGGACACATAAATTCTTTTCGTGAAATTTCATGTGTTTAATAAGAATGATGGATGCATAATTGTCTATTTAATATCCCTCTGTGTGCTCTACTTAATCGTCATCTTTTGTATCTGTTTCTTCATAGACAGTAGTTGAATAATTGCGTACTACCACAGTTTATCAATTACTGAACAGTTCAATACGTACTTTAATTCCATTATGTACAATTTTATGCCACCCATTTGCCAGACATTTACAGTTATATAGTTACAGTTTCTCGTAATCTACCAAATTAGTTTGAGCCCACACATATATTTTTGTATTGTATATTATAAAACAAAATATCATTAGAAAAAAAGCATTCCTTTACTCTACAAACTTTTACTTCGACACAGACGAAGGAAACTATTCAGTCATGATTACCGCGCGTCAAAATTCAAAGATTTAAAAGGTTTATTTGTCTTTGTCAAAAGTCGATGAAGCGATCATAAACCCTGCGGATTTGTGAAAATATGCATTAGGGCTCATGGACTACACTATACAAGGAAAAGTGGTATTAAACCACAAGTACAAAAACGCCGCTTTAAAAAAAGTTCAAGATAAGCAATTCCTTACTAATCAATCGTCAAGGTCCATGTTGACAGTAAATGGAATGACACGACAAAACTTTTTTTCTCTTATATTGTTCATGTTTAGTTATCAAGAAAGACAACATCTCCGCCAAATGTAGTACAAATCACTTGACCGTCGATCAGTACGACTACATACCATGGACCATGGGTTAGTTTAGTTGACTGACCTACATAGCGACCATCCAATGTGAACTTTTTTATGGCACGGGGTCTATCGCAACATACTAATAGATTGTTGTCCTTGTCAATAGCCAGACCCCGTGGACCTTGTACCTGGCTGTCAGAGTGGTCCTTACCAGCAATTGTGGATATTGTATTAAATGATTGATTATCTTTCATCTCTTTCACATGAACTACAGAACTGTCGTATTCACTAACATAGAACAGTCCATTGTATCTAACTGAATGAGTCGCGTGTGGTTCCCTAAACTGATACAGATAGTCACCATCCTTTGTAAACACTTGTACACGACAGTTGTAATAGTCACATACAATGATGTTTGAATCATTGTCAACATAAACACCCTTAGGATGATCAAATTGACCATTGCCGTTACCTTTACAACCAAAGGTTCTCACTAGTTGTCCTGTAGTAGTGTTCACTATACATATCCTATCATTTCCCCAGTCAGCAATCACTAAATCTGTTTTGTTGAGAAATGCTAAACCATGTGGACCATTCAACTGTCTCTGTCCACTGCCTTTACTACCAAATGTCAATAGCAAATCCCCCTCTATTGTAAAAACTCTGACACAGTCTTTAGTCCAATCTGCTACAGCAATCCTACTGTTTGTTTTATTCACTGCAATACTGGAGGAATGCTTAGATCCGGTATTCAATGCATCTTTGAGTTTGGAATGTCTATTGATTACATTGATTTGCTGAGGCTTTACAAGCATTACTAAAGGACTATTGCAAACAAGATTACCATGTACTTTCACATCTGCTGTCAGCTCACCAGAAACACGTGGTATAAACTCCACTACAATCTTACCATCTTCTGTCATCTGCATTTCTCCTACTTTTACGTCATTTTCCGGTGTTAATTGTATGGCTACATTTTCAAGAGGTTCTTGTGTGACTTCTCCTTCTGATGTTTTCAGTTCCACCACCAGCTTTGCTTTCCTCGTCGCCTCCAAATCAGATGGTACAACTTTGACTGAACTCATTTTTGGCTCAGTTTTCTTCAAACATCGTATCAGTCCCAGCCCAAGCTTCACTTGTTTACAAAGTTCTTCATTAGGTTTAAAGTCTATTCCTCCGATAGTTTTATCCAAGGGGTCGAAGGTGAAGTTTTGAGAGGATTTATTTTGGCGGCTGTCGATTATTTCACTTGCTGTGCCATTTTCCATGAAGTACTTGATGTACTCTTGTGCTTGTGTTGTGTGACTTATTATGCGCAAATTGTTTTCAGCCTTTGTTATGCTCTCCTGAATTTTATTCAAAAGTTGTTGTTCGTTGTTCATGAGTGTTTTGATTAATTTTTCAGTGAGTTCTTTCACTTGTTGCCTAGCTTTTTCCCCATCCCTTTTGAGGGTCCTGGCTATTTCTTCTTGTTGTTTCTTGTCCTCTTCTTTGCTACTCATTTCTTCGATTTGCTTTAGGTTTTGAGTCATGGTGTCTTTTACGATGGGTAAGATATCCCGCAATGCTTTTGTCTTGTGGTTGTGATGTTCTGTCATGCAGAGGACGCAAATTAGCATATCGCAGTCTTGACAGTAGAATGCCACATTTTGATTGTCGTGGTTTTTACAAAGTGGCTCTCTATTTACCAGCTTGTCGATGTCTTCCTTGTTCAAGTCCGACAATGAAACGACTTTGTGATTTTTGGTAAATTTCGAATGTGAAAGAAAACATTCCTCGCATATTGATTGATCACAGTCGAGACATTGCCATAATGCCTCAGGATGGCTCGACGAAACTGAACAAATCTTTTGATTTTCGACAAACTCCAAAACTTTCAAGATTCTTGAATGTACTGGGCTGATCTGTAGGTCTTCAACGTCGTTTAGATCTTGTAGTAGAGTGTTTGAATCACACTGAGGGCATTTGAAAATGTAATCTTGTTGATTGACTTCTGCACTTCTCTTGATACATAACTTACAAAACACATGAAAACACTGCACCAACTTGGGCTCGATTAATGTGTCCTTGCACAAAGAACACTGCATTTGCTTTTTAAGATCTCCAAGACAAGATTCCATGGTGGTTAGTTGCTGTTTTCTTACAAAGAATTTTATCGTGAATTTTCGAGGTGTAACTTCTGGGAAGTCACGTGATATTTGCTATATTCTTCCGAGAACTGTCCACAGGCGGACCAGGCCAATTCCCTGTGGCTTATTAATCGAAGGGTCGCGAGATCGAGCCCCATAGAAATCACTAAAAAATATTATTAGTCTATTTCTTTCTTTTCTTCTTCTTCTTTAGATAAAATAATTCCCTGTGCTGTAAATAACTTTTTTCTGAAAACAAAACATTTTTTAAACATGTTTTTATATTTTTATCCCCCCACGGAATAAAAAATAACAAGGCAGGAGAGCTCCATGGCTGCGATAGACAACTGCCTCTGATCGTCAAGCTCTAAATGCTTTTCTATTCTCCAATCAACACTATGCTCGGTCTATTTATCGATCAATAGCCATTCTTACTTGTGCTAAAATTTCAACCTCCAGCAAAAAATATGTTTCGAGATATTTTGGTGAAAACATCAAAGTTATCCAACCTACCAACGTACGGTACTTGCTCCGCGGACACCAACGAAAATGCCTCGCTTTCGTGTGTCCATATTTGATCCCGAGCCGGGAGGTCAACAATGAAACGTGAAACATTATATCAACGGAAATCGTTGATACAACTTAGAACATGTCATTCCAAAAACGTTTAACAGCGAAAGATAATTGGGATATCGTGGTTTACTTAAACTGTTAATTCTTTTCAGACACACCACTGAAATTTTTCAATTTTACGCTCAGTTACACTTTTAGCTTGAAGCTCAATCGAACACAAGAGGCCTATTAAAAATCATTATTTCAGCAGTTTCTTACTCGAAATCGAAATATTACTTCATACACTGTGTTCGATTTCGAGATATATAAGCTTATCTTTTGCTGTTAAACATTTTTGGAATGACATGTTCTACTTTGTATCAACGATTTCCGTTGATATAATGTTTCACGTTTCATTGTTGACCTCCCGGCTCGGGATCAAATATGGACACACGAAAGCGAGGCATTTTCGTTGGTGTCCGCGGAGCAAGTACCGTACGTTGGTAGGTTGGATAACTTTGATGTTTTCACCAAAATATCTCGAAAAATATTTTTTGCTGGAGGTTGAAATTTTAGCACAAGTAAGAATGGCTATTGATCGATAAATAGACCGAGCATAGTGTCGATTGGAGAAATAGAAAAGCATTTAGAGCTTGACGATCAGAGGCAGTTGTCTATCGCAGCCATGGAGCTCTCCTGCATTGTTATTTTTTATTCCGTGGGGGGATAAAAATATAAAAACATGTTTAAAAAATGTTTTGTTTTCAGAAAAAAGTTACTTACAGCACAGGGAATTTTTTTATCTAAAGAAGAAGAAGAAAAGAAAGAAATAGACTAAAAATATTTTTTAGTGATTTCTATGGGGCTCGATCTCGCGACACAGAGAATTGGCCTGGTCCGCCTGTGAACTGTCTATTCTGTCTCTTCGCGGAAGAAATGATTACTTGCGTGATTACGTGACGAGATCATGACATCTAGCCTTTACATCAAAAACAAAAACAACCTCAAGGTACTTTTAAGTCCTTAAAATGACTGGTTTAAAATTCTAAAAGCAAAAACTGTACTTTTCCGAATTGTAACCGAAAGGATGAATAAATGTGCATGAAACGTTGCATAAGACGCAACTACCACACAATAAGCAGCCCAATAATTTAGATTTACAAGTGATGACGTGACCTTGTGACGTCATTAAAACTGTAACGATAAAAAACTTTAAAAATTCTCCACCAAAAGGTTTTATAGCACTGCAAAAAATAGAATCAAATATTTTTTAGTTAATGAAAGTGTATCGAGATTTGTATAGATAATTTCTCTAGCAACATTTCGTTCGTGCAACCCCTCCTGAGTAGATATTAAAGAAACAAATTTATCACGTGACCTATTTTGACAAAAATTACAAATAACTCTGGAACTGAGTGTATTTCAGTAGGGAATTCAGGTTTACATTTGAATTGCTGTTCCAAGAAGAAGATGATTTGCACAGAATGAATGCGAATGTGTTTTAAGGGTATCATGGAAAGTGTATACATGTGCTTGTGGCATTTCGTGGATGCATAGCTGTCCTTGGCATCAAGTCTTATCCACGTGAAGGAGACAACATAACGCCCGGCATGTAATGAACATGATGAAGAAATTTAAAAAGCAAAAAAAAAAAGAAATCACTATGAAATATAAGTTGATGGCGCAAGGAACCGAGCCTAAACAATATATAAAACATGAAGTAGGTATATATTTGAAGTTATCATAAAAAAATAAATTATCCTCACAAAATGTGTGTTTGATTGGTTCATGAAACAGGACTGATTTTTACAATTCAGAGTGTGATCTGATATGAGAAAGCTAACATGTTTGATGAATATGCAATCTTCATTATGGCGTCATTTTTCTGCGACTACCAGCATTCTTTGCGAATTCTCTTTCATATTCAAATTCTTGATCCCTTTGAAGGTTAAAGGAACAATTTGTACTACAAAAGAAAGTAAGCAAAGCATTCTGGTAGTTGTAGTAAATGACGCCATAATGAAGATCGCCTATTGGGTGAAATGGTAACTTCATCCAACTTCATCCCCTACCACAGCTCCCGGGGGGAGGGGGAGCTTCCTCATATTGGAGGACGGAGGTGTTCGCCGTCACTTTTAGGGGTGAAAATTGGAGATCTGGTACGTTAGGGTCTCTTAGAGGTTTTCAAATTATCAGAATTGAACTTGGTACCTTTTTGGGTATTCACGAATATTCAAGGTCTCGATTTTATGGCCATTATATCCGATTGTTCGTATTTGAGTTGGTACATTTTAGCGGTAAAAATCATGTATTGTCACGCCCTTCTGGATAGAGCATTAATATCATTTTCAAAAATTTCGACAAGCATCCCAGCCCAAAGGTCGAGAGCTATGCTTAATTTTTTTATGAGAACGATCAAACCGTTTTGAAGATTGCATCCATTGCATGGATGTTTTCAGTCCCGATGAGAAGAAAAACAAGTTTTGTATCTTCGTGTCCCTTAATTGATTTAAAATACACAAGTAAACAATGACAAATTTACAGTGTTATACAAATTTATTTTCATGAATGAAAAGATTTCCCATCAATATCGTTAAAACACGACATCCGGTCAATACCTTATGTAGACGTAGCCAACATCAAATGTACATCAAATCACTAACCTGTTGCACTAATATTTCCCTGTATAAAGTACCTGCCTATGTCTTCAACCTCTTTAGCGGTAATCGTTCATAAAACAGCATATAGGCTTGGCTCCTAAGCACCTTCTCTTCCGTCACCATAGTAACACGTGAGTCACTGACGTAATACCACTGGCCCAGCCCAGGCTCTTGGTGTGTGTACTTGGCTCCATTGTCTTTGACCCATAGGTTACGTATGTATGAACCAAGGTCGGCGATGCTGGTTGACTCTGGGGGAGGGGGGTGGGCAGGTTTGTGTTTTAGTTTGATGCAGGCGGTGTAGTGTCCGCTGTTCAAACCTCCGCTATGTTCGACTATACCAACTAAAGAGTACAACACTGCCTTGGAGGAGTCTACTGCAATCTAGTTTAGAGGAAGTTGATGGTCATCGATTTAATTTATGGTGGTGGTGGTTGTAATGATGATAGTGATGGTGGTGTTGATGGAGCAATTGTGATGTGGTACTATTCCTATCACTCCATCACAACTACCAACATCAGCACCACAACAATCATCACCAAAACCACATATTACAACCACCTACAGTATCATAATAACCCCTACTATTAATAGTAACATCACCATCATCACCACTCTTACCAGCTCCATTATCAGCATCACCATCGCCATTATCATATAACCACCATCTTCGTCACTATGACCATCATCCTAATCATCACTACCACCATTGTCACCAATCATCATCATCATCATAATCATCACAACCATCATCATCATCACCATCATCTGCGTCACCATTAGACCACCATGTTCAATACAATACCATCATCATCATCATAATCATCATCATTGTCATCATCGTCACCATCATCATCATCATCACAACAATCATCATCACAACCACCATCACCATCATCACAACCATCATCATCACAACCATCATCATCATCGTCACCATCATCATCATCATCTGCTTCACCATTATGTCCAATACAATATCATAATCATCATCATCATCATTTATATCATCACAACCACCACCATCATCACTTTCTTCACAACCACCATCACCATTAGTCTCACCTGGGTCTTTGCACAGCAAAACGGTGCTAGATCCAGTACTAAAGGAAAGTCCACATGTTTGGCAACTTTCTTCAGTCCCATCCCTACTTGTTGAAACCTTTTTAAATGCAGTGTTAGTATCGGTGGTGTTGATGATATAAGTAATTGTTTAGATGCTTCTGTATAGACGTTCTTGTTGGGTTTGGCTGATGTTGCTCCCGTGGTTGATTCGTCTATAAAAATATGAAAGATCGCAATAAAATCAATCAATCAAATAATCTCTAGTATCAATCAATTTTTATTACAAGTTATATCGAAGTCTTACAAATATGCATGTCATCATAAAGTTTAACGAGTTCCAGAAAGTTAAACAAATACTGACTGATTTGTAGGCCTTAAAGAAATGCTCAAAATTAGGGAGAATGTATCATTTTGGTAACAATTTTTGGACGCTGCCTTCAAACCCCATGCATTCTCTGTTATTTTGCCACTCAACCAATATTTATCCATACAAGTTGAAATTTAGTTGTAGTACTAAAAATGGTACAATCTTTCTGCTATCAATCTTTCATATGACCTTACTTCGAGTAATATTTCAACTCAGCCCCAGTTCCTTTTTTGAAATCCGGAAAGGAGAAGAGCGTTACGATAGGATCAATGATTTCTGTTTTTACACTCTTACAATGACAGAACACCTTGAGAGATTATATACCAAAAGTCTAAAATAATCTAAATAAAAGTTTTCATACCTGAGGAGCTGTTTTCTTCTTCATCATTTTGTCTTTTGCTGCATTCTTCACATAGAAACTTATTTCTTCCTTCGAGAACTTCAGGTGAACAGAACTGCTCCAAACACGACTGAACTGAACATTCCCCTGGGGAGGGGTCGTAGGGGGGACCAATTGTAGAAACCTTAGGAGTGGTGGAAGTGCACTCATCTTTATCTCCATTGTGTGCCACAGGGGAGGGGGTATGAGGAGAACCTGTGGGGGAGGTGGTCGAACAGTCGTTGTCTTTAGTTTCACACTGTTCCTTATCACCAATTTCATGGGATAATTTTTCCAAGTTTGCTTCAATAGTTGAATTTTCTATTTTAATTTTTGGATTTTGTTCTATCCTAGAACTTGTGCACTTATGATTTCCATTAACATTATTATCAGAATTTGAACTTTCATCCATTTGCTCATTTGTAACTCTATTCTTCTTTTCTACTTCACAAGCAACAGAATTTTTCTCTGAAGACTTCGCACTTTTGATGCCTAACTTCTCCAAATGTTCAGCTATCGTTTCTACACTATCTGAACGACTTTTATCATTAATCAGTACTGAAGTTGAAATTTGTGGCGTATTTTGTTCTTTTTCACTATCAATAGCCTTATTTATGTCCCTTTCTTTATTTTGCTGAATAAGCATGTTGTTTTCTCCATTTTGCAGATTATTTGTGTCGCTTTCTTTACCTCCTAGTAGATTATGACGTGGACTTGCACAAGGAGGAGTGTTATTTTGGGTTGCCTCTGGTAAATGGTCATGATGTTGAGACAAAACGTTCATTTCCAAAAGAACAGATTGCTCATCTTTTGAACTTTCTTTCATATCATTATAATGTTCATAACCATCAAAATATTTGCTACTATTTTTCTCCATGTTTTGAAAGTTTTTGTCTGTAGTAGAATTTTCTTCATTCTTCTTAAGATCGATATGATTTTCTTTGGAATTTTCTACGTAATTCAGTGGAGATTTAATGTGAATTTCTTCAAAAGATTTTTCTTTCAAGCTGGTTTCTCCATTTGTTAGTATTTTCCCAATGAACGCTTCTTTGCTTGAACCAGAGGAAATCTTTTTCTCTTCTACATGTCGACATTTTCGTCAGCACTCATTAGTTCAGTTTTCTCTTCATCAATTACAGATTTCTCCATTCCTGCGTTCAATTTTTCCTTTTCTCTATTCTCTTCTTTCGAAAAAGGATAAGATTTACTGTTTTCTTCAACATTTCCATCATCATTAATACTTGTATTTTCGCTGTTATCTTTGTTCAAATTTTGTAATTTTGTGCTGCCAAGCTCATCACAAGGTCTAAAATGAGTAACATCTTTGCTAGATCTTTCAGACAAATTCTCTGCATTACTGGAATTTACAAAACTGTTTTCTCCTTTCAAAACATATGTTTTATCACATTTGATTCCAATATCGCTAGTTTCCTTATCCAAAACAGTATTTTCTTCTCGATTTTCTTGTCTAAACAAATTTCTTGTTTCGTTCAAGTTTTCTTCTGTTGCTTCTGATAGTGGATTTTCCTTCATTCCTTGATCTTCTTGGATTTCTGATTGAGTTTCAAGGACACAGTTTCTTTGCAGATCAACATTTTCGTTTTCAATTTTATCGTTTACGTCAAGTTTGTTTGTTTCTTCACGTTCTGAAACTTCTTTGACATTTGCAATATTTCGAAGAAAATCATTGCTGGAATTCGTCATTTCTTTATCTCTTGTTGGCAAGTCTGTATCGATTCGTTGGTTGGCTTTGCTTAAATCTTTTCCATCTGTTGCCGTGATCGTATGCACTTCGTCATCGGGTTTGCTCTTATCTTTTTCTTCAGATACCGAGTTAGTATTGATTGCTTGGCTGTTTTCGCAGGCATCTTTTTCTTGCAGTGCTGACACTGTATCGATTTCGGCATTGATGTTGTTTTTCTGGTTAAGTTCAGTGACGTTGTCTGTCCCAATATCCTGCTCTTCTGTGGGGTTTTCTGTTTCAGAAGTTTCGCCATCGTTGTCATCGTTTTTGTTGTCAGTGGTTTGACTGACATCTTGTGAATAATCAGACGAGCGACTGAGAGTTCGTTGCTTGCCTTTCTTGCGACCCTTTTTCTGAAAAAAAAAAAATGGTGATGATGATGGTATTGAATGGTGATGATTGTGATGTTGAAAATCATTTTGTACTTTATCAATCAATCAATTAATCAATCAAAAATCAATCAATCAATTAATCAACCAAACAATCAATCTACTAAAAATATGCATACCCTCTTTGCTTCTTTTGCTACTTTTTGTTGATGTTTACTTAAAGTTTGTGGTGTTTTTGTAGTCTCGTGTTTTTCTTGGACTATATGTGTTTCTTCTTTCCGGCAACAAAGACATTTTTGTTCGCCTTATTCCTCCATTTTGGCTCCTAGAAACATGCAATGATAGTGATGATAATGGTGACGGCAATAATGATGATGATAATGATGGTAATGATGATGATCAGTGACGGATCTAGGTGAGTGGTGCAGGGGGTGCACACCCCCTCCTGGAAGAATCTAGAGTCCTTGCGTTATCCCATATTTTTCCAAAATAACCTTAGTATTTCATGTTTACTGGGTAGTGCACCCACTCCTGAAGATGAAGCACCCCCTCCTGGATACAATCCTGGATACGCCCCTGATGATGATGATGATGTAGAGGATGATGATGATTAAGAAATGATGATGATGGTGGGGGCAAAATGGTGACGATGATAGTAATCACAATAATCATGATGACAATTACAACGTTGTCATAATGACTGATTTGGTGATGATGATGGTAAGCCCGAGATGTTGTGACGATAGTGATGGTTATGATAATGATTATGATGACCTGGATGGCAATGATGATGGTAAAGATGATTAAAATAATTATTGCAATGACGTTGATGATTATTTGGTGTTGATGAAATTGGTTATGATGATGATAATGATATGTCTAGGATACAGCAAATGAGCCAAACATCTGACTTACCTGCGGTTTACAATCGAGAATGAGATTGTAGGTGTAGTGCAGTGTAGTGTAGTGTAAATGAGCCATACATTTGACTTACCTGCGGTTCTACAAGCGACAATGAGAGATCAAGAAAACTTTCTGTTACTCTAGATTCCTAAAAGAAATTAAAACAAACATGGCCATGCTCTTTTTTTTACATCACAAGTTATGACATGTTATGACTGAGGTTTCTACGCTGAAGTCTGCTGAGTGGTTAAGCCTCTTGCCTCTGACAGCTATGGTAATGTATGGTAATGTAGTGTAGTGTAGTGTAGTGTAGTGTAGTGTAGTGTAGTGTAGTGTAGTGTAGTGTAGTGTAGTTTAGTGTAGTGTAGTGTAGTGTAGTATAGTGTAGTGATTTGCAGTATAGTGTAGTGTAGTGTAGTGCAGTGTAGTGCAGTGTAGTGCAGACTGTGTAGTATCGTGTAGTGATTTGCAGTATAGTGTAGTGTAGTGTAGTGTAGTACAGTGTAGTGTAGTGTAGTGTAGTGATTTGCAGTGTAGTGTAGAGCTGTGTGGTGTGGTGTAGCGTGGTGTAGTGTAGTGTGCTGTGTAATGAAAGTCCAGCATGAGTATGGAGATTATATGCATGCAAAGGTTTTGTCATGTGTTGTTCCTTTCTATGCCATAATAGTTTTGTCTAGGTTCTCTGTTTTTTACCTTTACTTCAACTTGTGAGTCATGTGGTATACATGTATGCAATGAAATAAAGAATAAAGGAACAAATATCATCTGCTCTTGGCAGGAATGAAACACACATCTTCAATATTCTAGTCCAATGTCATGTACGTATTTAAAAGTGCAAGGGATAGACTTCAAAACATTTGTGAGTCTAAGTAGGTCCGTGTCAGTGTAGGAGTAGTGAGTATGCAAAGTGTGCTAGGAGAAATTAGCACACAATGTCACATGCTACTCCAAAACACGTATGATTAGCTTAAGGAGGTCCGTGTCAGTGAATTTTCAAGATGGTGACGTCTGCCCTTTAAATAAAAAAAGACAACATAACTGGAAAAGTAGAAACACTTCCGGGAAATAACCAACAATTTTTTAATTGGAATAGAAATATTAGACATTGAGGCACTGATTAATACACATAACCAACTATTGGATAAGGTTGAGCATGATATCGTAAATTATCAAGACCTCTACGATATCATAGGAAATCCGAATTCAACGATTGCTTTATCATACATTCAGTGAAAACAAGAAAGAAAACAAACAAGCAAAACGTGCTGCCAAATACTAGGTGAAATGCATGTGCTATTACATTACCTTGTTACAGTTACTTTTCGCTTTACTTAAATTTCGCGCAAATTGGGAAGCGCGAAAATTAAGTGAGGACACATAAATTCTTTTCGTGAAATTTCATGTGTTTAATAAGAATGATGGATGCATAATTGTCTATTTAATATCCCTCTGTGTGCTCTACTTAATCGTCATCTTTTGTATCTGTTTCTTCATAGACAGTAGTTGAATAATTGCGTACTACCACAGTTTATCAATTACTGAACAGTTCAATACGTACTTTAATTCCATTATGTACAATTTTATGCCACCCATTTGCCAGACATTTACAGTTATATAGTTAGTTTCTCGTAATCTACCAAATTAGTTTGAGCCCACACATATATTTTTGTATTGTATATTATAAAACAAAATATCATTAGAAAAAAAGCATTCCTTTACTCTACAAACTTTTACTTCGACACAGACGAAGGAAACTATTCAGTCATGATTACCGCGCGTCAAAATTCAAAGATTTAAAAGGTTTATTTGTCTTTGTCAAAAGTCGATGAAGCGATCATAAACCCTGCGGATTTGTGAAAATATGCATTAGGGCTCATGGACTACACTATACAAGGAAAAGTGGTATTAAACCACAAGTACAAAAACGCCGCTTTAAAAAAAGTTCAAGATAAGCAATTCCTTACTAATCAATCGTCAAGGTCCATGTTGACAGTAAATGGAATGACACGACAAAACTTTTTTTCTCTTATATTGTTCATGTTTAGTTATCAAGAAAGACAACATCTCCGCCAAATGTAGTACAAATCACTTGACCGTCGATCAGTACGACTACATACCATGGACCATGGGTTAGTTTAGTTGACTGACCTACATAACGACCATCCAATGTGAACTTTTTTATGGCACGGGGTCTATCGCAACAGACTAATAGATTGTTGTCCTTGTCAATAGCCAGACCCCGTGGACCTTGCAACTGGCTGTCAGAGTGGTCCTTACCAGCAATTGTGGATATTGTATTAAATGATTGATTATCTTTCATCTCTTTCACATGAACTACAGAACTGTCGTATTCACTAACATAGAACAGTCCATTGTATCTAACTGAATGAGTCGCGTGTGGTACCCTAAACTGATACAGATAGTCACCATCCTTTGTAAACACTTGTACACGACAGTTGTAATAGTCACATACAATGATGTTTGAATCATTGTCAACATAAACACCCTTAGGATGATCAAATTGACCATTGCCGTTACCTTTACAACCAAAGGTTCTCACTAGTTGTCCTGTAGTAGTGTTCACTATACATATCCTATCATTTCCCCAGTCAGCAATCACTAAATCTGTTTTGTTGAGAAATGCTAAACCATGTGGACCATTCAACTGTCTCTGTCCACTGCCTTTACTACCAAATGTCAATAGCAAATCCCCCTCTATTGTAAAAACTCTGACACAGTCCAATCTGCTACAGCAATCCTACTGTTTGTTTTATTCACTGCAATACCGGAGAAATGCTTAGATCCGGTATTCAATGCATCTTTGAGTTTGGAATGTCTATTGATTACATTGATTTGCTGAGGCTTTACAAGCATTACTAAAGGACTATTGCAAACAAGATTACCATGTACTTTCACATCTGCTGTCAGCTCACCAGAAACACGTGGTATAAACTCCACTACAATCTTACCATCTTCTGTCATCTGCATTTCTCCTACTTTTACGTCATTTTCCGGTGTTAATTGTATGGCTACATTTTCAAGAGGTTCTTGTGTGACTTCTCCTTCTGATGTTTTCAGTTCCACCACCAGCTTTGCTTTCCTCGTCGCCTCCAAATCAGATGGTAAAACTTTGACTGAACTCATTTTTGGCTCAGTTTTCTTCAAAGATCGTACTAGTCCCAGCCCATACTTCACTTGTTTACAAAGTTCTTCATTAGGTTTAAAGTCTATTCCTCCGATAGTTTTATCCAAGGGGTCAAAGGTGAAGTTTTGAGAGGATTTATTTCGGCAGCCGTCGATTATTTCACTTGCTGTGCCATTTTCCATGAAGTACTTGATGTACTCTTGTGCTTGTGTTGTGTGGCTTATTATGCGCAAATTGTTTTCGGCCTTCGTAATACTCTCCTGAATTTTATTCAAAAGTTGTTGTTCGTTGTTCCTGAGTGCTTTGATTAATTTTTCAGTGAGTTCTTTCACTTGTTTCCTAGCTTTTTGTCCATCCCTTTTGAGGGTCCTGGCTATTTCTTCTTGTTGTTTCTTGTCCTCTTCTTTGCTACTCATTTCTTCGATTTGCTTTAGGTTTTGAGTCATGGTGTCTTTCACGATGGGTAAGATATCCCGCAATGCTTTTGTCTTGTGGTTGTGATGTTCTGTCATGCAGAGGACGCAAATTAGCATATCGCAGTCTTGACAGTAAAATGCCACATTTTGATTGTCGTGGTTTTTACAAAGTGGCTCTCTATTTAGCAGCTTGTCGATGTCTTCCTTGTTCAAGTCCGACAATGAAACGACTTTGTGATTTTTGGTAAATTTCGAATGCGAAAGAAAACATTCCTCGCATATTGATTGATCACAGTCGAGACATTGCCATAATGCTTCAGGATGACTCGACGAAACTGAACAAATCTTTTGATTTTCGACAAACTCCAAAACTTTCAAGATTCTTGAATGTACTGGGCTGTTCTGTAGGTCTTCAACGTCGTTTAGATCTTGTAACAGAGTCTGTGAGTCACACTGAGGGCATTTGAAGATGTAATCTTGTTGATCAACTTCTGCACTTCTCTTGATACATTGCACCAACTTGGGCTCAATTAATGTGTCCTTGCACAAAGAACACTGCATTTGCTTTTTAAGATCTCCAACACACGATTCCATGGTGGTTAGTTGCTGTTTTCTTACGAGGAATTTTCACGTGAATTTTCAAGGTGTAATTTCTGGGAAGTCACGTGATATTTGCTATATTCTTCCAAGAACTGTCTATTTTTGTCTCTTCGCGGAAGAAACGGTTGATTGCGTGATTACGTGACGAGATCATGATGTTTAGCCTTTACATCAAAAACAAAAACAACCTCAAGGCACTTTAATATAGTCTCCTTCGCATCCGTTTTCGGTCTGTTAAAAAACAACTGGAGATTTTTTCGAACAGACCGGAAACAGATGCGAAGGAGACTAACTTTAATAAGGACTGGTTTAAAATTCTAAAAGCTAAAACGACACATTTTCAAATTGTAGCTGAAGGGATGAATAAATATGCATGAAACGTTGCAACAAAATAAGGAGCCTTAACAATAATTTAGATTTATAAATGATAACGTGACCTTGTGACGTCATTAAAACTGTAACGATAAAAAAAACTTTAAACATTCTCCACAAAAAGCGGTTTTATAGCACTGCAAAAAATAGACATTACATAATTTTTAGTTTTTGAAGGTGTATTGAGATTTGTACAGACAGTTGAAAATTTCGTTAGCAACATTTCGTTCGTGCAACCCCTCCTGAGTAGATATTAACGAAACAAATTTATCACGTGATTAATCTCAGTATTTCATGCTTACTGGGTAGTGCACCCCCTCCTGAAGATGAGGCACCCCACCTGGATACAATTGACAATTTTAACATTTCTGGTTTTCAAGTCAATCTCTCTAATTCAGTCCGTAACATTGGTGTTGATGAAGACTTATCTCTTGATGCAAACATTATTGCTACCTGTAGAACATGCTTTTTTCATCTCCACAATATTTGGAAAATTCGGAAATGCCTTAGTCAGAAAGCATGTGAAACCCTCGTTCATGCACTTGTTTCTTCGAAACTTCATTTTTGTAACTCATTACTGTATGGTCTTCCTAAACGTCTACTTGATAAACTTCAACACGTTCAGAATGCAGCAGCGAGGTTAGTGAGCTTTTCTCGTAAACGTGATCATATTACACCAATACGTTTTAACCTTCACTGGCTGCCTGTTGGACAACGCATTAATTTTAAGATTCTTTTGATGACTTTTAAAATTTTAAATGATTGTGCTCCTCCATATCTTTCTGAACTCATTCAGTCCTATGTACCTTCTCGCAATTTGAGGTCTTCCAATAAAACCCTTCTCACCAAAAAGGTCTTATAAACTGAGCCATTATGGTAAAAGAGCCTTCTCTTATGCTGCTCCAGAGTTGTGGAATTCTCTTCCAACTGATATTAGAAGTAGTAAATCAATAACTAGTTTAAAAAAAATCTGAAAACCTGGCTTTTCAACAAAACTTTTTAAAAAATCATGATTAATTAACATATACATTTCTTAATTGAAGTTTTCATGCACATTTTGAGTATTTTTTTATAGTTTAAGAAAACATATAAACAGATTTTTAGCATACTGATTTTTATATTATTAAAATTGATAACGTATTGATTTCTTTTCTTTATTTTTCGTCTAAGTTAAGTTTACTCTTTATGTAAAGCGTTGTTGAACCTTGTGAAATTGACGCTGTATAAAAAACACATTATTATTATTATTATAATCATGGATACGCCCCTGATGATGATGATGTAGAGGATGATGATGATTAAGAAATGATGATGATGTTGATAATGATGATGGGGCCACAATGGTGACGATGATAGTTATCATAATGATTGTGATGAAAATCATAACTTTAATAATGACTGATTTGGTGTTGATGATGGTGATGATGATAACGATGACGGAGGCAAAATGGTGACAATGATTGTGATGATTATGATGACAATTGCAACAACGTTGTAATAATGACTGATTTGGTGTTGATGATGATGATGATGATAACAATTACGATGAAGTTGGTGATGGTGATGACAATGGCAAGCCCGAGATGTTGTGACGATAGTGATGGTGATGACGATGGTAAGCCCGAGATGTTGTGACAATAGTGATGGTGATGACGATGGTAAGCCCGAGATGTTGTGACGATAGTGATGGTGATGATGATGATGGTAAGCCCGAGATGTAGTGACGATAGTGATGGTGATGATGATGGTAAGCCCGAGATGTTGTGACAATAGTGATGGTGATGATGATGGTAAGACCGAGATGTTGTGACGATAGTGATGGTGATGACGATGGTAAGCCCGAGATGTTGTGACGATAGTTATAGTGATGATGATGGTAAGCCCGAGATGTAGTGACGATAGTGATGGTGATGACGATGGTAAGCCCGAGATGTAGTGACGATAGTGATGGTGATAACGATGGTAAGACCGAGATTTTGTGACGATAGTGATGGTGATGACGATGGTAAGCCCGAGATGTTGTGACGATAGTGATGGTGATAACGATGGTAAGACCGAGATTTTGTGACGATAGTGATGGTGATGACGATGGTAAGCCCGAGATGCTGTGACAATAGTGATGGTGATGATAATGATTATGATGACCTTCATGGCAATGATGATGGTAAAGATGATTAAAGTAATTATTGCAATGACGTTGATGATGATTTGGTGTTGATGACAATGGTTATGATGATGATAATGATATGTCTAGGATACAGCAAATGAGCCAAACATCTGACTTACCTGCGGTTTGCAATCGAGAATGAGAGTGTAGTGTAGTGCAGTGTAGTGTAGTGTAAATGAGCCAAACATCTGACTTACCTGCGGTTTTACAATCGACAATGAGAGTGTAGTGTAGTGCAGTGTAGTGTAGTGTAAATGAGCCAAACATCTGACTTACCTGCGGTTTTACAATCGACAATGAGAGTGTAGTGTAGTGCAGTGTAGTGTAGTGTAAATGAGCCATACATCTGAGTTATCTGCGGTTTTACAATCAACAATGAGAGTGTAGTGTAGTGCAGTGTAGTGTAGTGTAAATGAGCCATACATTTGACTTACCTGCGGTTTTACAAGCGACAATGAGAGATCAAGAAAACTTTCTGTTACTCTAGATTCCTAAAAGAAATTAAAACAAACATGGCCATGCTTTTTTTTTACATCACAAGTTATGATATGTTATGACAGAGGTTTCTACGCTGAAGTCTGCTGAGTGGTTAAGCCTCTTGCCTCTGACAGCTATGGTAATGTATGGTAATGTAGTGTAGTGTAGTGTAGTGTAGTATAGTGTAGTGATTTGCAGTATAGTGTAGTGTAGTGATTTGCAGTATAGTGTAGTGTAGTGATTTGCAGTATAGTGTAGTGTAGTGTAGTGTAGTGCAGTGTAGTGCAGTGTAGTGCAGTGCAGTGTAGTGTAATGTAGTGTAGTGTAGTGTAGTGTAGTGTAGTGTAGTGTAGTGTAGTGTAGTGTAGTGTAGTGTAGTGTAGTGTAGTGTAGTGTAGTGTAGTGTAGTGTAGTGTAGTGTAGTGTAGTGTAGTGTAGTGTAGTGTAGTGTAGTGTAGTGTAGTGTAGTGTAGTGTAGTGTAGTGTAGTGTAGTGTAGTGTAGTGTAGTGTAGTGTAGTGTAGTGTAGTGTAGTGTAGTGTAGTGTAGTGTAGTGTAGTGTAGTGATTTGCAGTGTAGTGTAGAGCGGTGTGGTGTGGTGTAGCGTGGTGTAGTGTAGTGTGGTGTGTAATGAAAGTCCAGCATGAGTATGGAGATTATATGCATGCAGAGGTTTTGTCATGTGTTGTTCCTTTCTATGCCATAATAGTTTTGTCTAAGTTCTCTGTTTTTTACCTTTACTTCAACTTGAGAGTCATGTGGTGTACATGTATGCAATGAACGAAGAATAAAGGAACAAATATCATCATATTAGCTTAAGGAGGTCCGTGTCAGTGAATTTTCAAGGTATAATTTCTGGGAAGTCACGTGATATTTGCTATATTACACAGAGAACTGTCTATTCTGTCTCTTCGCGGAAGAAACTATTAATTGCGGGATTACTTGACAAGATAGTGACGTCTGCCCTTTAAATAAAAAAGACAACATAACTGGAAAAGTAGAAACACTTCCGGGAAATAACCAACACTTTTTAAATTGGAATAGAAATATTAGACATTGAGGCACTGATTAATACACATAACCAACTATTGGATAAGGTTGAGCATGATATCGTAAATTATCAAGATCTTTACGATATCATACGAAATCCGAATTCAACGATTGCTTTATCATACATTTAGTGAAAACAAGAAAGAAAACAAACAAGCAAAACGTGCTGCCATATTTCAAGATAGCGAGTAAAGGGAATAATAAAAGGTGAAATGCATGTGCTATTACATTACCTTGTTACAGTTACTTTTCGCTTTACTTAAATTTCGCGCAAATTGGGAAGCGCCAAAATTAAGTGAGGACACATAAATTCTTTTCGTGAAATTTCATGTGTTTAATAAGCATTATGGATGCATAATTGTCTAGTTAATATCCCTCTGTGTTCTCTACTTCATCGTCATCTTTTGCATCTGGTTTTCCATATACAGTAGTTGAATAATTGCGTACTACCACAGTTAAACAATTACAGAACTGTTCAATACGTACTTTAATTCCTTTATTTAATGTACAATTTTATGCCACACATTTGCCAGACATTTACAGTTTCTTGTGGAACTACCAAACTAGTTTGAACCCACACATATATTTTTGTATTGTATATTATAAAACAAAATATCATTAGAAAAAAAGCATTCCTTTACTCTACAAACTTTTACTTCGGCACAGACGAAGGAAACTATTCAGTCATGATTACCGCACGTCAAAATTCAAAGATTTGAAAGGTTTATTTGTCTTTGTCAAAAGTCGATCAAGCGATCATAAACCCTGCGGACTTTGTGAAAATATGCATTAGGGCTCATGGACTACACTATACAAGGAAAAGTGGTATTAAACCACAAGTACAAAAACGCCGCTTTAAAAAAAGTTCAAGATAAGCAATTCCTTACTAATCAATCGTCAAGGTCCATGTTGACAGTAAATGCAATGACACGACAAAACTTTTTTTCTCTTATATTGTTCATGTTTAGTTATCAAGAAAGACAACACCTCCGCCAAATGTAGTACAAATCACTTGACCGTCGATCAGTACGACTACATACCATGGACCATGGGTTAGTTTAGTTGACTGACCTACATAATGGCCATCTAATGTGAACTTATTTATCGTACGGCCAATATCGCAACAGACTAATAGATTGTTGTCCTTGTCAATAGCCAGACCCCGTGGACCTTGCAACTGGCTGTCAGAGTGGTCCTTACCAGCAATTGTGGATATTGTATTAAATGATTGATTATCTTTCATCTCTTTCACATGAACTACAGAACTGCCGTATTCACTAACATAGAACAGTCCATTGTATCTAACTGAATTAATCGCGTGTGGTACCCTAAACTGATACAGATAGTCACCATCCATTGTAAACACTTGTACACGACTGTTGCAATAGTCACATGCAATGATGTTTGAATCATTGTCAACATGAACACCCGTAGGATAATTAAATTGACCATTGCCGCTACCTTGACAACCAAAGGTTCTCACCAGTTGTCCTGTAGTAGTGTTCACTATACATATCCTATGATTAATATTATCAGCAATGACTAAATCTGTTTCGTTGAGAAATGCTAAACCATATGGTCCATTCAACTGTCCCTGTCCACTGCCTTTACTACCATATGTCAGTAGCAAATCCCCCTCTATTGTAAAAACTCTGACACAGCTAGAATTACGATCTGCTACAGCAATCCTACTGTTTGTTTTATTCACTGCAATACCAGAGAAATACTTAGTTCCGGTATTCAATGCATCTTTGAGTTTGGAATATCTATTGATTACATTGATTTGCTGAGGCTTTACAAGCATCACTAAAGGACTATTGCGAACAAGATTACCATGTACTTTGACATCTGCTGTCAGCACACCAGAAACACGTGGTACAAACTCCACTACAATCTTACCATCTTCTGTCATCTGCATTTCTCCTACTTTTACGTCATTTTCTGGTGTTAATTGTATGTCTACATTTTCAAGTGGTTCTTGTGTGACTTCTCCTTCTGATGTTTTTAGTTCCACCACCAGCTTTGCTTTCCTCGTCGCCTCCAAATCAGATGGTACAACTTTTACAGAACTCATTTTTGGCTCAGTTTTCTTCAAAGATCGTACCAATCCCAGCCCATGCTTCACTTGTTTACAAAGTTCTTCATGAGGTTTAAAGTCTATTCCTCCGAGAGTCTTATCCAATGGGACAAAGGTGAAGTTTTGAGAGGATTTATTTCGGCGGCTGTCGATTATTTCACTTGCCGTGCCATTTTCCATGAAGTACTTGATGTACTCTTGTGCTTGTGTTGTGTGACTTATTATGCGCAAATTGTTTTCGGCCTTCGTAACACTCTCCTGAATTTTATTCAAAAGTTGTTGTTCGTTGTTCCTGAGTGTTTTGATCAATTTTTCAGTGAGTTCTTTCACTTGTTTCCTAGCTTTTTGTCCATTCCTTTTAAGGGTCCTGGCTATTTCTTCTTGTTGTTTCTTGTCCTCTTCTTTGCTACTCATTTCTTCGATTTGCTTTAGTTTGTTAGACATGGTGTCTTTTACGATGGGTAAGATATCCCGCAATGCTTTTGTCTTGTGGTTGTGATGTTCTGTCATGCAGAGGACGCAAATTAGCATATCGCAGTCTTGACAGTAAAATGACACATTTTGATTGTCGTGGTTTTTACAAAGTGACTCTCTATTTAGCAGCTTGTCGATGTCTTCCTTGTTCAAGTCCGACAGTGAAACGACTTGGTGACTTTTGTTAAATTTCGAATGCGAAAGAAAACATTCCTCGCATATTGATTGATCACAGTCGAGACATTGCCACAATGCTTCAGGATGACTCGACGAAACTGAACAAATCTTTTGATTTTCGACAAACTCCAAAACTTTCAAGATTCTTGAATGTACTGGGCTGATCTGTAGGTCTTCAACGTCGTTTAGATCTTGTAGCAGAGTGATAGAATCACACTGAGGGCATTTGAAGATGTAATCTTGTTGATCAACTTCTGCACTTCTCTTGATGCATAACTTACAAAACACATGGAAACACTGCACCAACTTGGGCTCGATTAATGTGTCCTTGCACAAAGAACACTGCATTTGCTTTTTAAGATCTCCAACACACGATTCCATGGTGGTTAGTTGCTGTTTTCTTACGAGGAATTTTCACGTGAATTTTCAAGGTGTAACTTCTGGAAAGTCACGTGATATTTGCTATATTCTTCCGAGAACTGTCTATTCTGTCTCTTCGTGGAAGAAATGATTACTTGCGTGATTACGTGACGAGATCATGACATCTAGCCTTAACACAAAAAACAAAAACAACCTCAAGGTACTTAAATATAGTCTCCTTCGCATCCGTTTTCGGTCTGTTAAAAAACAACTGGAGATTTTTTCGAACAGACCGGAAAGGCAGATGCGAGGGATACTATAAACTTTAATAAGGACTGGTTTAAGATTCTAAAAGCTAAAACGGTACATTTTCAAGTTGTGACTGAAGGGATGAATAAATATGCATGAAACGTTGCAACAAAATAAGCAGCCTTAACAATAATTTAGATTTACAAGTGATGACGTGACCTTGTGACGTCATAAAACTGTAAAAATAAAAAACTTTAAAACTGTAAAAATAAAAATAAAACTTTAAAAATTCTCCACCAAAAGGTTTTATAGCACTGCAAAAGTCAGACATCAAATAATGTTTAGTTAATGAAAGTGTATCGAGATTTGTATAGACAATTTCGTTACCAACATTTCGTTCGTGCAACCCCTCCTGAGTAGATATTAACGAAACAAATTTATCACGTCACCTATTTTGACAAAAATTACAAATAACTCTGGAACTGAGTGTATTTCCAGTAGGGAATTCAGGTTTACATTTGAATTGCTGTTCTAAGAAGAAGATGATTTGCACAGAATGAATGCGAATGTGTTTTAAGGGTATCATGGAAAGTGTATACGTGTGCTTGTGGCATTTCGTGGATGTATAGCCGTCCTTGGCATCAAGTCTTATCCACGTGAAGGATACAACATAACGCCCGGCATCAAGTCTTATCCACGTGAAGGATACAACATAACGCCCGGCATGTAACAGACATGATGAAGAAAGGCAAACAAAAGGAAATCACTATGAAATATAAGTTGATGGCGCAAGGAACCGAGCCTAAACAATATATATATATCATGAAATAGGTATATATTTTGAAGTTATCATAAAAAAATAAATTATCCTCACAAAATGTATGTGTTTGATTGGTTCATGAAACAGGACTGATTTTTACAATTCAGAGTGTGATCTGATATGTGAAAGCTGACATGTTTGATGAATAGGCAATCTTCATTATGGCTTCATTTTACTACGACTACCAGCATTCTTTGTGAATTCTCTTTCATATTCAAATTCTTGATCCCTTTGGAGATTAAAAGAACTATTTGTACTACAAAAGAAAGTAAACAAAGCATTCTGGTAGTTGTAGTATATGACGCCATAATGCAGATCGCCTATTGGGTGAAATGGTTCCTGGCAACTTCATCCCCTACCACTGACAGCTCCTGGGGGGAGGGGGAGCTTCCTTATATAGGACGACGGAGGTGGTCGCCGTAACTTTTAGGGGTGAGAATCGGAGATCTGGTACGTTAGGGTCTCTTAGAGGTTTTCAAATTACCAGAATTGAACTTGGTACCTTTTAGGGTATTCACGAATATTCAAGGTCTCGATTTTATGACCATTATATCCGATTGTTCGTATTTGAGTCGATACCTTTTAGGGGTAAAAAATATGTATTGTCACGCCCTTCTGGATAGAGCATTAATATTATCCCAGCCCAAAGGTCGAGAGCTATGCTTAATTTTTTTATGAGAACGATCAAACCGTTTTGAAGATTCCATCCATTGCATGGATGTTTTCAGTCCCGACGAGAAGAAAAACAAGTTTTGTATCTTCGTGTCCCTTAATTGATTTAAAATACACAAGTAAACAATGACAAATATACAGTGTTATACAAATTTATTTTCATGAATGAAAAGATTTCCATCCAATATCGCTAAAACACGACATCCGGTCAATACCTTATGTAGACGTACCCTACCTCAAATCTACATCAAATCACTAACCTGTTGCACTAATATTTCCCTGTATAAAGTACCTGCCTATGTCTACAATCTCTTCAGTGGTAATCGTTCATAAAACAGCATATAGGCTTGGCTCCTAAGCACCTTCTCTTCCGTCACCATAGTAACACGTGAGTCACTGACGTAATACCACTGGCCCAGCCCAGGCTCTTGGTGTGTGTACTCGGCTTCATTGTCTTTGGCCCATAGGTTACGTATGTATGAACCAAGGTCGGCGATGCTGGTTGACTCTGGGGGAGGGGGGTGGGCAGGTTTGTGTTTTAGTTTGATGCAGGCGGTGTAGTGTCCGCTGTTCAAACCTCCGCTATGTTCGACTACACCAACTAAAGAGTACAACACTGCCTTGGAGGAGTCTACTGGAATCTAGTTAAGAGAAAGTTGATGGTCATCGATTTAATTTATGGTGGTGGTGGTTGTAATGATGATAGTGATGGTGGTGTTGGTGGAGGAATTGTGATGTGGTATTATTCCTATCACTCCTATCATCACAACTACTAACATCAGCACCACACCAACCATCACCAAAACCACATATCACCATCCCCACCACTATCATTATAACCCCTACTATTAATAGCAACATCATCATCATCCCACTAGTACCAGCTCCATTATCAGCATCACCATCGCCATTATCATAACCACCATCATTACCACCATCGCCATCATCGTCACCATGACCATCATCCTAATCATCACTACCACCATCGTCAACAATCATCATCACAACCATCATCATCACAACCATCATCATCATTATCACAATCATCATCATCATCACCATCATCTGCGTCACCATTATGTCCAATACAATATCATAATCATTGTCATCATCATTTATATCATCATAACCACCACCATCATCACTATCTTTACAACCACCATCACCATTAGTCTCACCTGGGTCTTGGCACAGCAAAACGGTGCTAGATCCAGTACAAAAGGAAAGTCCACATGTTTGGCAACTTTCTTCAGTCCCATCCCTACTTGTTGAAACCTTTTTAAATGCAGTGTTAGTATCGGTGGTGTTGATGATATTAATAATTGTTTAGATGCTTCTGTGTAGACGTTCTTGTTGGGTTTGGCTGATGTTGCTCCCTTGGTTGATTCGTCTGTAAAAATATAAAAGATCGCAATAAAATCAATCAATCAAATAATCTCTAGTATCAATCAATTTGTATTACAAGTTTATATCAAAGTCTTACAAATATACATGTCATCGTAAAGTTTACCGAGTTTCAGAAAGTTTAAACAAATACTGACTGATTTGTAGGCCTTAAAGAAATGCTCAAAATTAGCGAGAATATATCATTTTGGGAACAATTTTTGGACGCTGCCTTCAAACCCCATACATTCTTTGTTATTTGCCACTCAACCAATATTTATCCATACAAGTTTAAACTTAGTTGTAGTACTAAAAATGGTACAATCTTTCTTCTATCAATCTTTCGTATGACCTTACTTCGAGTAATATTTCAACTCAGCCCCAGTCCTTTTTTGAACTCCGGAAAGGAGAAGAGCGTTACGATACGATGATTTCAGTTTTTACACTCTTACAATGACAGAACCCCTTGAGAGATTATATACCAAAAGTCTAAAATAGTCTAAATAAAAGTTTTCATACCTGAGGAGCTGTTTTCTTCTTCATCATTTTGTCTTTTGCTGCATTCTTCACATAGAAACTTATTTCTTCCTTCGAGAACTTCAGGTGAACAGAACTGCTCCAAACACGACTGAACTGAACATTCCCCTGGGGAGGGGTCGTAGGGGGAACCAATTGTAGAAACCTTAGGAGTGTTGGAAGTGCACTCATCTTTATCTCCATTGTGTGCCTCAGAGGAAGGGGTATGGAGAGAACCTGTGGGGGAGGTGGTCGAACAGTCGTTGTCTTTAGTTTCACACTGTTCCTCATTACCAATTTCATGGGATAATTTTACCAAGTTTGGTTCAATAGTTGCACTTTCGATTTCAAATTTCGGATTTTGTTCTATCCTAGAACTTGTGCTCTTATTATTTGTATCAACATTATTATCAGAATTTGAACTTTCATCCATTTGTTCAATTGTGACTCTATTCTTCTTTTCTACTTCACAAGCAACAGAATTTTCCTCTGAAGACTTCGCACTTTTGATGTCCAACTTCTCCATATTTTCAGCTATCGTTTCTACACTATCTAAACGATTTTTATCACTAATCAGTACTGAAGTTGAAATTTGTGGCGTATTTTGTTCTTTTTCACTATCAATAGCCTGATTTATGTCTCTTTCTTCATTTTGCTGAATAAGCATGTTGTTTTCTTCATTTTGCAGATCATTTGTGTCGCTTTCTTTACCTCCTAGTAGATTATGACGTGGACTTGCACAAGGAGGAGTGTTATTTTGGGTTGCCTCTGGTAAATGGTCATGATGTTGAGACAAAACGTTCCTTTCCAAAAGAAAAGATTGCTCATCTTTTGAACTTTCTTTCATATCATTATAATGTTCATAACCATCAAAATCTTTGCTACCATTTTTCACGATGTTTTGAAAGTTTTTGTCTGCAGTAGAATTTTCTTCATTCTTCTTAAGGTTGCTATGATTTTCTTTGGCATTTTCTACGTAATTTAGTGGAGATTTATTGTGAATTTCTTCAAAAGATTTTTCTTTCAAGCTTGCTTCTCCATTTGTTAGTATTTTCCCAATGAACGCTTCTTTGCTTGAACCAGAGGAACTTTTTTTCTCTTCTTCTAAAATATCAATATCTTGTCGTCTACATATGTCGACATTTTCGTCAGCACTCATTAGTTCAGTTTCCTCTTCATCAATTACAGATTTCTCCATTCCTGCGTTCAATTTTTCCTTTTCTCTATTCTCTTCTTTTGAAAAAGGATAAGATTTACTTTTTTCTTCGCCATTTCCATCATCATTAATACTTGTGTTTTTGCTGTTATCTTTGTTCAAATTTTGCAATTTTGTGCTGCCAAGCTCATCACAAGTTCTAAAATGAGTAACACCCTGGCTAGATCTTTCAGAAAAATTCTCTGCATCACTGGAATTTACAAAACTGTTTTCTCCTTTCAAAACATATGTTTTATCACATTTGATTCCAATATCGCTAATTTCCTTATCCAAAACAGTATTTTCTTCCCGATTTTCTTGTCTAAACAATTTTTTTGTTTTGTTCAAGTTTTCTTCTATTGCTTCTGACAGTGGATCTTCCTTCATTCCTTGATCTTCTTGGATTTCTGATTGACTTTCAAGGACAAAGTTTCTTTGCTGATCAACATTTTCTTCGTGTTCTGAAACATTATTGACATTTGCAATTTTTTGAAGAGCATCGTTGCTGGAATTCGTCATTTCTTTATCTCTTGTTGGCAGGACTGTATCGATTCGTTGGTTGGCTTTGCTCAAATCTTTTCCTTCAGTTGCCGAGATCGTATGCACTTCGTCATCGGGTTTGCTCTTATCTGTTTCTTCAGATACGGAGTTAGTATAGATTGCTTTGCAGTTTTTGTAGGGATCGTTTTCTTCAAGTGCCGACACTGTATCGACTTTGGCATTGATGTTGTTTTTCTGGTTAAGTTCAGTGACGTTGTCTGTCCCAGTATCCTCCTCGTCTGTAGGGTTTTCTGTTTCAGAAGTTTCGCCATCGTCATATTTTTTGTTGTCAGTGGTTTGACTGCAATCTTGTGAACAATCAGACGAGCGACTGAGAGTTCGTTGCTTGCCTTTCTTGCGACCCTTTTTCTGGAAGAAAAAATATGGTACCAATGACGATGCTATGGTGATGATGATGGTATTGAATGGTGATGATTGTGATGTTGATGATGATGATGGTGGTGATCAAATAATCAATCAATCATACATTCAGTCAATCCATCATTTAGTACTTTATCAATCAATCAATTACTCAATCAATCAATCAATTAATCAATCAATCAATCAATAAATCAATCAATCAATTAATCAATCAAAAATCAATCAAAAAATCAATCAATCAATCAATCAATTAATCAACCAAATAATCAATCTACTAATAATATACACACCCTCTTTGCTTCTTTAGCTACTTTTTGTTGATGTTTACTTAAGGTTTGAGGTGTTTTTGTAGTCTCCTGTTTTTCTTGGACAGCGTGTTTCTTCTTTCCGGCAACAGAGACATTTTTGTTCGCCTTATTCCTCCCTTTTGGCTCCTAGAAACATGCAATGACAGTGATGATAATGGTGACGTCAATGATGATGATGATAATGATGGTAATGATGATGATCAGTGGCTGATCTAGGTGAGGGGTGCAGGGGGTGCACACCCCCTCCTGGAAGGATCTAGAGTCCTTGCGTTATCCCATATTTTTCCAAAATAACCTTAGTATTTCATGTTTACTGGGTAGTGCACCCACTCCTGAAGATGATGCACCCCCTCCTGGATACAATCCTGGATACGTCCCTGATGATGATGATGTAGAGGATGATGATGATTAAGAAATGATGATGATGATAACGATGTTGGGGGCAAAATGGTGACGATGATAGTTATCATCATGATTATGATGAAAATTATAACTTTAATAATGACTGATTTGTTGTTGAGGATGGTGATGATGATAACGATGATGGAGGCAAAATGGTGACAATGATTGTGATGATTATGATGACAATTACAACGTTGTAATAATGACTGATTTGGTGTTGATGATGATGATGATAATAATTACGATGAAGTTGATGATGGTGATGATGATGGTAAGCCCGAGATGCTGTGACGATAGTGGTGGTGATGATGATGGTAAGCCCGAGATGTTGTGACGATAGTGATGGTGATGATGATGGTAAGCCCGAGATGCTGTGACGATAGTGATGGTGATGATGATGGTAAGCCCGAGATGTTGTGACGATAATGATGGTGATGACGACGGTAAGCCCGAGATGTTGTGACGATAGTGATGGTGATGATGATGGTAAGCCCGAGATGTTGTGACGATAATGATGGTGATGACGACGGTAAGCCCGAGATGCTGTGACGATAGTGATGGTGATGAAAATGATTATGATGACCATGATGGAAATGATGATGGTAAAGATGATAAAAATAATTATTGCAATGACGTTGATAATGAATTCGTGTTGATGACAACGGTTATGATGATGATAATGATGTCTACGATAGAGCAAATGAGCCAAACATCTGATTTTAGGCTGGTATTTACATGATCGAAAACGATCGAGAACGCTCGCAAACGATCGAGAAAAAATGTTTCGATTATATGCAAGT
Source organism: Diadumene lineata (assembly GCA_918843875.1). Lineage (NCBI taxonomy): Eukaryota > Metazoa > Cnidaria > Anthozoa > Actiniaria > Diadumenidae > Diadumene > Diadumene lineata. The sequence continues at coordinate 3,895,931 of OU974082.1, forward strand.
TTTTCGATCCTACGACCGTTTGCGATGCATTTCGATCGTTTACGATTATTTGGAAACACTTTTTTCGATCGTACGATCGGAATGTTGCGATCGTTCTCGACAATTCTCGATTATATGGAAACCAGGCCTTACCTGCGGTTTTACAAGTGACAATGAGAGATCAAGAAAGCTTTCTGTTACTCTAGATTCCTAAAAGAAAACAAACATGGCCATGCTTATTTTTACATCACAAGTAATGAGTGAGGTTTATACACTGAAGTTGGTCGAGTGGTTATGGTAACGTAACGTAACGTAATATAATGTAATGTGCTTATATAGCGCATTTCAAAGTCTCAATGCGCTTTGCAATTTTTTCCTATTATTTATAGTATTTGATCCGGTTTTACAAGCATGAGTTTGATTAGTAGTCAGTATGTATTAGTGTAGTCCTATCACCGAGGATGGTCGTGACCTGTGTCCTTAGTTCATTCTTTTACATCCCCCACCCCCCGTTATTGGTCCAGGGCCTGGTTTCAAGTCCAGCTAGAGTATGGACTATCATGCATGCAGCGTTTGTGTGATGTGTTGTTCTTTTCTAGGTTCTCTGTTTTTTACCTTTACTTCAACTTGTGAGTCATGTGGTGTACATGTATGCAATCAAATAAAGAATACGGGGACAAATATCATGTGCTCTTGGCAACAATCAAAACCATATCTTCAGTATTCTATTCTGATGTTGTGTACGCAGAGTATAAAGTGCAAGGACTTTTCAACATGTATGATAACCTAAAGAAGGCCCTGGTTAGTGATTTTCAAGGTTTAATTTCTAAAAATTCACGTGATATTTGCTATATTCTTCCGAGAACTGTCTATTGTGTCTCTTCGCGGAAAAAAACGATTAATTGTGTGATTACGTGACGAGATCATGACGTCTGTAAATCAAAAACAAAGACAACGTAACTAGAAAAGTAGATTCACTTTCGGGGAAATAACCAACATTTTCCGGGGGGACTCCGGTAGTAAATAATCGGGGATGCCGTCGTATCTTTTTGGGGTAAAAATCTGCGATTTGGTCTATTTTAGGGTTTAAGTTCGGTACAAACTAGTCGCGACTTGCCGTTTTCGCCGCGACAAAATTTTATTTTTGAGCAATTCCGACGAGCATCCCCGGACTCTCCCCCCTCCCCTCCCCCCAGGGATATTCCATTTAGACTGATTCCATAACTATTAGGAATTGGAATAGAAATATTAGACATTGAGCCACTGATTAATACATATAACCAATTATTGGATAAGGTTGAGAATGATATCGTAAATCAAGATCTTTACGATATCTTACGAAATCCGAATTCAACGATTGCTTTATCATACATTCAGTGAAAACAAGAAAGAAAACAAACAAGAAAAACGTGCTGAAATTTTTCAAGATAGTGAGTAAAGGGAATGATACTAGGTGATATGTGCTATTACAATACCTTATTACAGTTACTTTTCTCTCAACTTTCGCGAAAATTGGGAAGCGCGAAAATTAAGTGAAGATACATAAATCCTTTTCGTGAAATTTCATGTGTTTAATAAGCATTATGGATGCATAATTGTCTATTTAATATCCCTCTGTGTTCTCGTCATCTTTTGTATCTGTTTCTTCATAGACAGTAGTTGAATAATTGCGTACTACCACAGTTAAACAATTACAGAACTGTTTAATACGTACTTTAATTCCATTATTTAATGAACAATTTTATGCCACCCATTTGCCAGACATTTACAGTTATAGTTACAGTTTCTCGTGAAACTACCACACTAGTTTGAACCCACACATATATGTTGGTACTTCGGTACGAGACAAAGGAAAACTAGGAAACTATTCAGTCATGATTACCGAATGTCAAAATTCAAAGATTCAAAAGGTTTATTTGCAATTCCTTACTAATTAGTCGTCAAGGTCCACGTTGACAGCAAATGCAATGACACGACAAAACTTTTTTTTTTCTTATATTGTTCATGTTTAGTTATCAAGAAAGACAACACCTCCGCCAAGTGAAGTACAAATCACTTGACCGTCGATCAGTACGACTACATACCATGGTTCATGGGTTAGTTTAGTTGACTGACCCACATAGCGGCCATCCAATGTGAACTTTTTTATGGCACAGGTCGTATCACAACAGACTAATAGATTGTTGTCCTTGTCAATAACCAGACCCCGTGGATTTTGTACCTGGCTGTCAGCGTGGTCCTTACAAGCAATTGTGGATATTGTATTAAATGATTGATTATCTTTCATCTCTATCACATGAACTACAGAACTCCTATATTCACTAACATAGAACAGTCCATTGTATCTAACTGAATGAGTCGAGTTTGGTACCCTAAACTGATACAGATAGTCACCATCCTTTGTAAACACTTGTACACGATTGTTGCCATAGTCACATGCAATGATGTTTGAATCATTGTCAACATGAACACCCCTAGGATAATTAAATTGACCATTGCCGCTACCTTGACAACCAAAGGTTCTCACCAGTTGTCCTGTAGTAGTGTTCACTATACATATCCTATGATTATAACAATCAGCAATGACTAAATCTGTTTCGTTGAGAAATGCTAAACCATGTGGACCATTCAACTGTCCCTGTCCACTGCCTTTACTCCCATATGTCAGTAGCAAAACCCCCTGTATTGTAAAAACCCTGACACAGCTAGAATTCCAATCTGCTACAGCAATCCTACTGTTTGTTTTATTCACTGCAATACCGGAGAAATGCTTAGATCCGGTATTCAATGCATCTTTGAGTTTGGAATGTCTATTGATTACATTGATTTGCTGAGGCTTTACAAGCATCACTAAAGGACTATTGCAAACAAGATTACCATGAACTTTGACATCTGCTGTCAGCTCACCCGAAACACGTGGTACAAACTCCACTACAATCTCACCATCTTCTGTCATCTGCATTTCTCGTACTTTTACGTCATTTTCTGGTGTTAATTGTATGGCTACATTTTCAAGTGGTTCTTTTGTGACTTCTCCTTCTGATGTTTTTAGTTCCACTACCAGCTTTGCTTTCCTCGTCGCCTCCAAATCAGATGGTAAAACTTTGACTGAACTCATTTTTGGCTCAGTTTTCTTCAAAGATCGTACTAGTCCCAGCCCATACTTCACTTGTTTACAAAGTTCTTCATTAGGTTTAAAGTCTATTCCTCCATTAGTTTTATCAAAGGGGTCGAAGGTGAAGTTTTGAGAGGATTTATTTCGGCAGCCGTCGATTATTTCACTTGCTGTGCCATTTTCCATGAAGTACTTGATGTACTCTTGTGCTTGTGTTGTGTGGCTTATTATGCGCAAATTGTTTTCGGCCTTCGTAATACTCTCCTGAATTTTATTCAAAAGTTGTTGTTCGTTGTTCCTGAGTGCTTTGATTAATTTTTCAGTGAGTTCTTTCACTTGTTTCCTAGCTTTTTGTCCATCCCTTTTGAGGGTCCTGGCTATTTCTTCTTGTTGTTTCTTGTCCTTTTCGTTGGTACTCATTTCTGCGATTTGCTTTAGGTTTTGAGTCATGGTGTCTTTTACGATGGGTAAGATATCCCGCAATGCTTTTGTCTTGTGGTTGTGATGTTCAGTCATGCAGAGGACGCAAATTAGCATATCGCAGTCTTGACAGTAAAATGCCACATTTTGATTGTCGTGGTTTTTACAAAGTGGCTCTCTATTGAGCAGCTTGTCGATGTCTTCCTTGTTCAAGTCCAACAATGAAACGACTTTGTGATTTTTGGTAAATTTCGAATGCGAAAGAAAACATTCCTCGCATATTGATTGATCACAGTCGAGACATTGCCATAATGCTTCAGGATGACTCGAAGAAACTGAACAAATCTTTTGACTATCGACAAACTCCAAAACTTTCAAGATTCTTGAATGTACTGGGCTGATCTGTAGGTCTTCAACGTCGTTTAGATCTTGTAGTAGAGTGTTTGAATAACACTGAGGGCATTTGAATATGTAGTCTTGTTGATCAACTTCTGCACTTCTCTTGATGCATAACTTACAAAACACATGGAAACACTGCACTAACTTCGGCTCGATTAATGTGTCCTTGCACAAAGAACACTGCATTTGCTTTTTAAGATCTCCAAGACAAGATTCCATGGTGGTTAGTCGCTGTTACGAATACTTTTCTAGTGAATTTTCAAGGTGTAAGTTTTGGGAAGTCACGTGAAATTTGCTATATTCTTCCGAGAACTGTCTATTCTTGTCTCTTCGCGGAAGAAACGATTGATTGCGTGATTACGTGACGAGATCATGACGTTTAGCCTTTACAAAAACAACCTCAAGGTACTTAAATCCTTCGCATCCGTTTTCGGTCTGTTAAAAAACAACTGGAGATTTTTTCGAACAGACCGGAAACAGATGCGAAGGAGACTAACTTTAATAAGGACTGGTTTAAAATTCTAAAAGCTAAAACGGCACATTTTCAAATTGTAACTGAAGGGATGAATAAATATGCATGTCACGACAAAGGTAAATGCACAGTAGGAGTCGTAACATAGTCGTGGTTTGTGGTTGTTTGTCATTCAACAATGGCAATCACTCTCCTGTATAACTCTATGCTATAAGGACTGCTTTTTGGATATAGTTCATCAAGCTATTACTTGATTACTATTAAGTTCTTTAACATTTATTTAGTAATCCTAAAATCGTACTGAAAATAATACCCCAGGTAATCAATAACTGATTACGTGATCACCATGCTGGTCCTGGGCAATGTCTTGTCATATATTGAAGCTAGTTAATAAAGTTAAAATCTTATGGGGTAACAATAGATGTTGTACTCTGCGCGCGGATTTCAAAGTTGACTAGTGGCTCGACTGTGATTTTTAGCTATGGCTACGTACTCGTGTATGATAGTATGATCCTCACTAAAGTTATCTCGAGCTCTCTCGATAGCGAGGAAGCACTAGTATCTTCTTAATACCAGTATCTGTGCTACACCTAAAAATTTAGCGAGGAAATCAAGCAAGGGAGAGCAGCAAGTCTTTACCACGAAAATGGCGCCAAATTCGAAATTCTATCACAAAGGAAACAAAACGGTTATTTGGGATCAAGATGTTCTGGATACTAGCTGCAAATGAATGGAATAATTTACCAGATAAGTTAAAATCTTAATGAATGACTGTTAACAGACGTAAAAATATTTGAAGGAATGAATCATTATAGACGAATCAAATTGATAATATTGTACTAATTTCATATTTTCTTTTTCTTTCTTTTTGTGATTTATTATTTTATTACAATTTTTTATTCAAGTGGTGATTTTGCTATATATCTCTTTTGAATTAGCTTTTCGTTCAGATTAAATAATTGTTGTTGAAACTATACCATTGCTTTGAATAACAACTTAATCTATAAATTAACACGACTTCGCTTTTCTCTTTTCTTTTCTTTTACGTTTCAACTGCTTTTAAGGTGGTCGCCCGAAAGCAGAGCAGCAGAAGTTACTAGATGGCTCGCCCGTAAATCTGCTCTTGAAACGATAACATTCTTTTTTGAATAATAACTTAATCTATAAATAAACACAGCTTCAATTTGCTTTTTAAGATACAAAGCACAAAATTGCACAAATCATATCATAAATGTTGTTAGTAAAGTGAAAAATATGTCCATTAGAACATTGCTCATCGCTGTACATGTATTGATTAGGGCTATAAACTATATTATTAACTATAACTATTGAATTCAAGTGCAATTAGCTGTTAAGCTAGAAAGCCGTTTTCATTAAATGAGTTACGGCTACGTTCATCGTTGCGGTAACGATATCACTTCAATACTATGGTCTACAATCATTTTACTATAGCTTGCTAGCTTGTAAATGAATTGCATCTAATTATGAACATCGTTTATTTACGAAATTAATGAAATAATAATGTACACAGTTTTTTTGGCATTTGTTTGAATTTAATACGTTTTAGTAAAGTTGTACTTTCTTTATTTTTTTTATTATACATTTAGAAATATTTTATTTCAAATTTATTTTTATCTTTTTAGACATGTTTTCGTTCTTAGTTAAGTAGCGATGATAGCTGTGTCATGACTCATGGCTTCCACAAGGTGACCTAATCCTGGAATTATTAACACTTTTTACGGATCCCTGCTTAGAACTTTTCTCTTGCCTTAAGCTTCAAAATAAGCAGCCTTAACAATAATTTAAATTTACAAGTGATGACGTGACCTTATGATGTCATTAAAACTGTAAAAATAAAAAAACTTCAAAAATTATCCACCAAAAGGTTTTATAGCACTGCAAAAGTTAGACATCAAATATTTTTTAGTTTACAGAAGTGTATCGAGATTTGTATAGACAGTTGAAAATTTCTTTAGCAACATTTCGTTCGTGCAACCTCTCCTGAGTAGATATTAACGAAACAAATTTATCACGTGACTTAGTTAAAAAAATTACAAATAACTCTGGAACTGAGTGTATTTCCAGTAGGGAATTCAGGTTTACATTTGAATTGCTGTTCCAAGAAATAGATGATTTGCACAGAATGAATGCGAATGTGTTTTAAGGGTATCATGGAAAGTATATACATGTGCTTGTGGCATTTCGTGGATGTATAGCTGTCCTTGGCATCAAGTCTTATCCACGTGAAGGATACAACATAACGCGCCCGGCATGTAACAGACATGATGAAGAAAGGCAAAACAAAAGGAAATCACTATGAAATGTAAGTTGATGGCGCAAGGAACCGAGCCTAAACAATATATATAACATGAAATAGGCATATACTTTGAAGTTATCATAAAAAAATAAATTATCCTCACAACATGTATGTGTTTGATTGGTTCATGAAACAGTACTGATTTTTACAATTCAGAGTGTGATCTGATATGAGAAAGCTGACATGTTTGATGAATAGGCAATCTTCATTATGGCGTCATTTTACTACGACTACCAGCATTCTTTGTGAATTCTCTTTCATATTCAAATTCTTGATCCCTTTGGAGATTAAAAGAACAATTTGTACTACAAAAGAAAGTAAGCAAATCATTCTGGTAGTTGTAGTATATGACGCCATAATGCAGATCGCCTATTGGGTGAAATGGTTCCTGGCAACTTCATCCCCTACCACAGCTCCCGGGGGGAGCTTCCTTATATCCGAGGACGGAGGTGGTCGCCGTAACTTTTAGGGGTGAAAATCGGAGATTTGGTACGTTAGATTATCTTAGAAGTTTTCAAATTATCAGAATTGAACTTGGTACCTTTTAGGGTATTCACGAATATTCAAGGTCTCGATTTTATGACCATTATATCCGATTGTTCGTATTTGAGTCGATACCTTTTAGGGGTAAAAATCATGTATTGTTACGCCCTTCTGGATAGAGCATTAATATCATTTTCAAAAATTTCGATAAGCATCCCAGCCCAAAGGTCGAGAGCTATGCTTATTTTTTTTATGAGAACGATCAAACCGTTTTGAAGATTGCATCCATTGCATGGATGTTTTCAGTCCCGATGAGAAGAAAAACAAGTTTTGTATCTTCGTGTCCCTTCATTGATTTAAAATACACAAGTAAACAATGACAAATTTACAGTGTTATACAAATTTATTCTCATGAATGAAAAAATTTCCATCCAATATCGCTAAAACACGACATCCGGTGAATACCTTATGTAGACGTACCCTACCTCAAATCTACATCAAATCACTAATCTGTTGCACTAATATTTCCCTGTATAAAGTACCTGCCTATGTCTACAATCTCTTCAGCGGTAATCGTTCATAAAACAGCATATAGGCTTGGCTCCTAAGCACCTTCTCTTCCGTCACCATAGTAACACGTGAGTCACTGACGTAATACCACTGGCCCAGCCCAGGCTCTTGGTGTGTGTACTCGGCTTCATTGTCTTTGGCCCATAGGTTACGTATGTATGAACCAAGGTCGGCGATGCTGGTTGACTCTGGGGGAGGGGGGTGGGCAGGTTTGTGTTTTAGTTTGATGCAGGCGGTGTAGTGTCCGCTGTTCAAACCTCCGCTATGTTCGACTACACCAACTAAAGAGTACAACACTGCCTTGGAGGAGTCTACTGGAATCTAGTTAAGAGAAAGTTGATGGTCATCGATTTAATTTATGGTGGTGGGGGTTGTAATGATGATAGTAATGATAGTGACGGTGGTGTTGTTGGAGGAATTGTGATGTGGTATTATTCCTATCACTCCTATCATCACAACTACCAACATCAGCACCACACCAACCATCACCAAAACCACATATCACCATCCCCACCACTATCATTATAACCCCTACTATTAATAGCAACATCATCATCATCCCACTAGTACCAGCTCCATTATCAGCATCACCATCGCCATTATCATAACCAACATCATTACCACCATCGCCATCATCGTCACCATGACCATCATCCTAATCATCACTACCACCATCGTCAACAATCATCATCATCATCATCTTCATCACAACCATCATCATCACAACCATCATCAACATCACAATCATCATCACCATCACCATCATCTGCGTCACCATTATGTCCAATACAATATCATAATCATCATCATCATCATTTATATCATCATCACCACCACCATCATCACTATCTTCACAACCATCATCACCATCATCTGCGTCACCATTATGTCCAATACAATATCATAATCATCCTCATCATCATTTATATCACCATCACCACCACCATCATCACTATCTTTACAACCACCATCACCATTAGTCTCACCTGGGTCTTGGCACAGCAAAACGGTGCTAGATCCAGTACAAAAGGAAAGTCCACATGTTTGGCAACTTTCTTCAGTCCCATCCCTACTTGTTGAAACCTTTTTAAATGCAGTGTTAGTATCGGTGGTGTTGATGATACTAGTAATTGTTTAGATGCTTCTGTGTAGACGTTCTTGTTGGGTTTGGCTGATGTTGCTCCCTTGGTTGATTCGTCTGTAAAAATATGAAAGATCGCAATAAAATCAATCAATCAAATAACCTCTAGTATCAATCAATTTGTGTTACAAGTTTATATCAAAGTCTTACAAATATGCAAGTCATCATAAAGTTTACCGACTGATTTGTAGGCCTTAAAGAAATGCTCAAAATTAGGGAGAATATATCCTTTTGGGAACAATTTTTGGACGCTGCCTTCAAACCCCATACATTCTCTGTTAATTTCACAACTTTAAAAAAAATTGCCACTCAACCAATATTTATTCTTGAAATAATGAATAATTGATGAACCCAGAACAATAGAAAATCACTACCGTGACGGCATCTGTATATCTGATACAGAAATCGTCCTGATTTTCTTAAGGTATAGCTTGACATATCTCTGCCAAATTAAATCGAATTTCAAAAATATCAATCTAAAATAGCAGCATTAGTCTAGACATTTCACCCGGGGGGGTACTCCCTTCAGATCTGGGTAGGGGTGTTCCGCTGGGATCTTGTAGGGGTTACCCTGTTTATGACAAAAAATACGTAACTTCCATACCCTGTTTATGACAAATTACAATTGCTTAAGAACGTTATATGATTTGTACAAATATATCAATTCAGACACACGTGCTGCTCTTATTTTTATTTAACTAAGTCAACGATCTTATTCCTGCCGATTTCCTGAATTCAAACTAATTTCTCTCATTTTTTTGGACCCTGATTATGACAGAAAATTTGGATTAAATCGGAAATAGAGTAGAATTAGATACCCTGTTCATGACACCAAGGTCGAAAAACCATACCCTGTTCAGCGGATCATCCCCGTATAGTCGATATAGGGTAGTACCCCCCCCCCCCGGGACATTTCATAAGTAATATACAATATTCGCGTGCGATCTGTATGGAAAATAAAATTGTCTATTTCATACAGATCGGCCGCTCATATTGTATATATTACATACAAGTTGAACTTAGTTGTAGTACTAAAAATGGTACAATCTTTCTTCAATTTTTCGTATGACCTCACTTCGAGTAATATTTTAACTCAGCTCCAGTCCCTATTTGAACTCCGGAAAGGATAAGAGCGTTACGATAGGATGATTTCAGTTTTTACACTCTTACAATGACAGAACACCTTGAGAGATTATATACCAAAAGTCTAAAATAATCTAAATAAAAGTTTTCATACCTGAGGAGCTGTTTTCTTCTTCATCATTTTGTCTTTTGCTGCATTCTTCACATAGAAACTTATTTCTTCCTTCGAGAACTTCAGGTGAACAGAACTGCTCCAAACACGACTGAACTGAACATTCCCCTGGGGAGGGGTCGTAGGGGGACCAATTGTAGAAACCTTAGGAGCGGTGGAAGTGCACTCATCTTTATCTCCATTGTGTGCCACAGGGGAGGGGGTATGAGGAGAACCTGTGGGGGAGGTGGTCGAACAGTCGTTGTCTTTAGTTTCACACTGTTCCTTATCACCAATTTCATGGGATAATTTTTCCAAGTTTGGTTCAATAGTTGAATTTTCTATTTTAATTTTTGGATTTTGTTCTATCCTAGAACTTGTGCACTTATGATTTCCATTAACATTATTATCAGAATTTGAACTTTCATCCATTTGTTCAATTGTTACTCTATTCTTCTTTTCTACTTCACAAGCAACAGAATTTTCCTCTGAAGACTTCGCACTTTTGATGTCCAACTTCTCCAAATTTTCAGATATTGTTTCTACACTATCTGAACGACTTTTATCACTAATCAGTACTGAAGTTGAAATTTGTGGCGTATTTTGTTCTTTTTCACTATCAATAGCCTGATTTATGTCCCTTTCTTTATTTTGCTGAATAAGCATGTTGTTTTCTCCATTTTGCAGATTATTTGTGTCGCTTTCTTTACCTCCTAGTAGATTATGACGTGGACTTGCACAAGGAGGAGTGTTATTTTGGGTTGCCTCTGGTAAATGGTCATGATGTTGAGACAAAACGTTCATTTCCAAAAGAACAGATTGCTCATCTTTTGAACTTTCTTTCATATCATTATAATGTTCATAACCATCAAAATATTTGCTACTATTTTTCTCCATGTTTTGAAAGTTTTTGTCTGTAGTAGAATTTTCTTCATTCTTCTTAAGATCGATATGATTTTCTTTGGAATTTTCTACGTAATTCAGTGGAGATTTAATGTGAATTTCTTCAAAAGATTTTTCTTTCAAGCTGGTTTCTCCATTTGTTAGTATTTTCCCAATGAACGCTTCTTTGCTTGAACCAGAGGAAATCTTTTTCTCTTCTACTAAAATATCAAGATCTTGTCGTCTACATATGTCGACATTTTCGTCAGCACTCATTAGTTCAGTTTTCTCTTCATCAATTACAGATTTCTCCATTCCTGCGTTCAATTTTTCCTTTTCTCTATTCTCTTCTTTCGAAAAAGGATAAGATTTACTGTTTTCTTCAACATTTCCATCATCATTAATACTTGTATTTTCGCTGTTATCTTTGTTCAAATTTTGTAATTTTGTGCTGCCAAGCTCATCACAAGGTCTAAAATGAGTAACATCTTTGCTAGATCTTTCAGACAAATTCTCTGCATTACTGGAATTTACAAAACTGTTTTCTCCTTTCAAAACATATGTTTTATCACATTTGATTCCAATATCGCTAGTTTCCTTATCCAAAACATTATTTTCTTCTCGATTTTCTTGTCTAAACAAATTTCTTGTTTCGTTCAAGTTTTCTTCTGTTGCTTCTGATAGTGGATTTTCCTTCATTCCTTGATCTTCTTGGATTTCTGATTGAGTTTCAAGGACACAGTTTCTTTGCAGATCAACATTTTTCAATTTTATCGTTTACGTCAAGTTTGTTTGTTTCTTCACGTTCTGAAACTTCTTTGACATTTGCAATATTTCGAAGAAAATCATTGCTGGAATTCGTCATTTCTTTATCTCTTGTTGGCAAGTCTGTATCGATTCGTTGGTTGGCTTTGCTTAAATCTTTTCCATCTGTTGCCGTGATCGTATGCACTTCGTCATCGGGTTTGCTCTTATCTTTTTCTTCAGATACCGAGTTAGTATTGATTGCTTGGCTGTTTTCGCAGGCATCTTTTTCTTGCAGTGCTGACACTGTATCGATTTCGGCATTGATGTTGTTTTTCTGGTTAAGTTCAGTGACGTTGTCTGTCCCAATATCCTGCTCTTCTGTGGGGTTTTCTGTTTCAGAAGTTTCGCCATCGTTGTCATCGTTTTTGTTGTCAGTGGTTTGACTGACATCTTGTGAATAATCAGACGAGCGACTGAGAGTTCGTTGCTTGCCTTTCTTGCGACCCTTTTTCTGAAAAAAAAAAAAATGGTGATGATGATGGTATTGAATGGTGATGATTGTGATGTTGAAAATCATTTTGTACTTTATCAATCAATCAATTAATCAATCAAAAATCAATCAATCAATTAATCAACCAAACAATCAATCTACTAAAAATATGCATACCCTCTTTGCTTCTTTTGCTACTTTTTGTTGATGTTTACTTAAAGTTTGTGGTGTTTTTGTAGTCTCGTGTTTTTCTTGGACTATATGTGTTTCTTCTTTCCGGCAACAAAGACATTTTTGTTCGCCTTATTCCTCCATTTTGGCTCCTAGAAACATGCAATGATAGTGATGATAATGGTGACGGCAATAATGATGATGATAATGATGGTAATGATGATGATCAGTGACGGATCTAGGTGAGTGGTGCAGGGGGTGCACACCCCCTCCTGGAAGAATCTAGAGTCCTTGCGTTATCCCATATTTTTCCAAAATAACCTTAGTATTTCATGTTTACTGGGTAGTGCACCCACTCCTGAAGATGAAGCACCCCCTCCTGGATACAATCCTGGATACGCCCCTGATGATGATGATGATGTAGAGGATGATGATGATTAAGAAATGATGATGATGGTGGGGGCAAAATGGTGACGATGATAGTAATCACAATAATCATGATGACAATTACAACGTTGTCATAATGACTGATTTGGTGATGATGATGGTAAGCCCGAGATGTTGTGACGATAGTGATGGTTATGATAATGATTATGATGACCTGGATGGCAATGATGATGGTAAAGATGATTAAAATAATTATTGCAATGACGTTGATGATTATTTGGTGTTGATGAAATTGGTTATGATGATGATAATGATATGTCTAGGATACAGCAAATGAGCCAAACATCTGACTTACCTGCGGTTTACAATCGAGAATGAGATTGTAGGTGTAGTGCAGTGTAGTGTAGTGTAAATGAGCCATACATCTGACTTACCTGCGGTTTTACAATCGACAATAAGAGTGTAGTGTAGTGCAGTGTAGTGTAGTGTAAATGAGCCAAACATCCGACTTACCTGCGGTTTTACAATCGACAATGAGAGTGTAGTGTAGTGCAGTGTAGTGTAGTGTAAATGAGCCATACATCTGACTTAACTGCGGTTTACAATCGAGAATGAGATTGTAGGTGTAGTGCAGTGTAGTGTAGTGTAAATGAGCCATACATTTGACTTACCTGCGGTTCTACAAGCGACAATGAGAGATCAAGAAAACTTTCTGTTACTCTAGATTCCTAAAAGAAATTAAAACAAACATGGCCATGCTCTTTTTTTTACATCACAAGTTATGACATGTTATGACTGAGGTTTCTACGCTGAAGTCTGCTGAGTGGTTAAGCCTCTTGCCTCTGACAGCTATGGTAATGTATGGTAATGTAGTGTAGTGTAGTGTAGTGTAGTGTAGTGTAGTGTAGTGTAGTGTAGTGTAGTGTAGTGTAGTTTAGTGTAGTGTAGTGTAGTGTAGTGTAGTATAGTGTAGTGATTTGCAGTATAGTGTAGTGTAGTGTAGTGCAGTGTAGTGCAGTGTAGTGCAGACTGTGTAGTATCGTGTAGTGATTTGCAGTATAGTGTAGTGTAGTGTAGTGTAGTACAGTGTAGTGTAGTGTAGTGTAGTGATTTGCAGTGTAGTGTAGAGCTGTGTGGTGTGGTGTAGCGTGGTGTAGTGTAGTGTGGTGTGTAATGAAAAGTCCAGCATGAGTATGGAGATTATATGCATGCAAAGGTTTTGTCATGCGTTGTTCCTTTCTATGCCATAATAGTTTTGTCTAGGTTCTCTGTTTTTTACCTTTACTTCAACTTGTGAGTCATGTGGTATACATGTATGCAATGAAATAAAGAATAAAGGAACAAATATCATCTGCTCTTGGCAGGAATGAAACACACATCTTCAATATTCTAGTCCAATGTCATGTACGTATTTAAAAGTGCAAGGGATAGACTTCAAAACATTTGTGAGTCTAAGTAGGTCCGTGTCAGTGTAGGAGTAGTGAGTATGCAAAGTGTGCTAGGAGAAATTAGCACACAATGTCACATGCTACTCCAAAACACGTATGATTAGCTTAAGGAGGTCCGTGTCAGTGAATTTTCAAGATGGTGACGTCTGCCCTTTAAATAAAAAAAGACAACATAACTGGAAAAGTAGAAACACTTCCGGGAAATAACCAACAATTTTTTAATTGGAATAGAAATATTAGACATTGAGGCACTGATTAATACATATAACCAATTATTGGATGAGGTTGAGCATGATATCGTAAATTATCAAGACCTCTACGATATCATAGGAAATCCGAATTCAACGATTGCTTTATCATACATTCAGTGAAAACAAGAAAGAAAACAAACAAGCAAAACGTGATGCCATTTTTCAAGATAGCGAGTAAAAGGAATAATTAAAGGTGAAATGTGCCATTACAATACCTTATTACAGTTAATTTTCGCTTTAATAACTTAAATTTCGCGATTTAAAATAGTTAAGTGACGCGAAAATTGGGAAGCGCAGTGAGGGTACATAAATCCTTTTCGTGAACTTTTATATGTTCAATAAGCATTATGGATGCATAATTGTCTATTTGTCCCGTGAGGGGGGGGGGGGTACTCCCTTCAGATCAGGGTAGGGGTGTTCCTCTGGGATCTTGTAGGGGTAAGCCTGTTTATGACAAAAAATACCTAACTTCCATACCCTGTTTATGACAAGTTATAATTGTTTACAAACATTATATGATTTGTATAAATTTATCAATTCAGACACACGTGCACCCGATCCTCTTGTTGTTAACGGTTAGTAACCGTCTTAGTTAGTTAACAAAACACGGTTAATAGCCGAGTCAAGTAGCTTGCTCTACTTACTCAGATGTTAGTTGCTACGGTTACTAGCCGCACAGAAAGCATGCTGGGTTGATTCCAAGTACGATTCTAGAGAGTGAATATGGCAAATGTTTTGAAGCGCAAAAGAACCAATATTTCGGAATCTCAGCAAGAACTTTTGCGATCCGAATATCAAAAAGGTCTCAAATCTTCGGCTGGGCCGCAAAATAAAGCGAAGATAGCTCGTTTAAGCGCAGAAACTGGCCTATCGACAAATCAAATCACCGTAAGTAAAAAGTTTTTCTTTTGTATTTTGTTAATTGATTTTGTTATTTTAAGTTATATTTTCTTTTCTTTAATTTGTATATCTGAAAATAATTAATCATGGCGTTTTTTTTACTATTTTAGAACTGGATAGGAAACTACCGAAAAAAATTAACTGAAGATAGTGCAGCCTCGTCAATCGATTCTATTGCTGATGATGATGACCAATTGCAAGAAAGCGCTTTGAAAGTGCCTTTCTTTCGAAAGGCAAACGCGTGGAATCTTTTCTTTAGTCATCACGCTAAGCAAGGTATACTTGTTAAACATCTTTAGTTGATTATTCTGTTTACAATCAGAACAAATATAGCTGTCGAAAAACCAAAAAAAATAAAAAAAGTTTAGTCACTGAATGTGCCAGTCACGTACATCAAAAAGCCAATTTCCAAGTTTTTCATGAAAAGCTTTAAAACTGTTAAAGGAGTCAAATCGTATTTATTTTTTTACAGGCTGCACGGTTATATCAGGCATCCATGAATTACCGGAAAATCATGTACAACATTTTAGCTTTTCCATATTACCATTTCCCTATAGCCAGCAGTGAACAGCAGCTCCCCTACCCCATTGTGGTTTATAGAGTCAATCACCCCCATCATAATTGGCTTGTGTGTCAACTGTGGATTGTCTCAAATTTAAGTCATGAAAATAAGTGAGAGTGAATATTTGTCAATGAATGTTATATATAGTATTCTGCACCCAGGGGGATGGGGGAACACTGGGTAAATAATAGGGGATTGCCGTCCTATCTTTTAGGGTTACATAGTGTTTAAAATATGAGATTTGCCAAATCCTCACTTTTTGGTATATATAATAAGCACTGAAACTAATGATTTTGGAATCTTTTAGAGTTGAAAAAATTGTGATACCATGCACTTGTGAAATACACCCGGTAACTTTTAGGGGTATTTTTGAAAAATTCTGATTAGCAATATCACCGACCATTTCCTTAGAGGCCGCTCCACTCCCTCAGGATTCTGCAACCTATGTACAAGTGACTCATACATGCTCTTTTTTAGATCCCTACCTTTCAATGGAAATGCATAACCGGAACATTGCGATAAAATTTATTTACCAAAATTTAACTGAAGAGGAAAAACAGAAATGGCAAGATACAGCTCAAGCTAGCAAACAAAACGCCCTTAGTCCTGAAGTTGTCAAAAAGATCAAAACACAGCTCCAGTCACAGGTACCAAGTTTAATTAAAATTGAAAATAGCATAGTTAGTTGCCAAGTTGTAGGAAAGACATATATCTATGAGCTTTAATAGCTATTTGAGATGATGACTGATTGAAGCATTTAATAGCTAGCTAGGATCGTCATACATTTCAAATTCACTAGTATTGAATCTGAGTGTATGAAATATCCTTACAAACACTAACAATAATTAACTTAAACTCAATAGTGACACTAGAGTCATTTTTTTCTATTCTAAATTGGCAATTGGTATGACCATGAGACGTGACAATAATTTGCTACTATACAGCTACTATACATTCAACTATGGTACTGTTTTCCATCCGTACAAAACGACTCCAATTATTTATCAGTCAGGTTATACCGTAGTAACCAATATTAATAATTATTGTTCTAATTGTGTTAAACAGTAGGTGAAAGTCAGTGACTGTATATGGGATTATATCATATTTGTCAATTATAATTACAGTTTCAGTTTCTTGAGAAAACTGGAGTTAGGGCAGTTTGTCTTTTAAAAGATCAGAACGACGCTATGTGGAATTTGGGCACTTCAGATGCTGAGCACTTTCTGGATTCCCATCCTGAAGTTGAGAATGCATATAGATCATTTTTATGTAAGTATCAGTATGCAAAAAAAAGAAAGAAACTCAAAAGTATAATTATAGTGATTGGTACTCACATGTTTCTATCTCAACCTACAACCAGTCTGCAATGAATTGGTGAAAAGTTTGTTTTGATAATGTTTAGAACCTTGAATTAGAAAAGGTTTTAGTTTTTTAGGTGACATATAAGTTGCATGATGCATTTGATTTATAAATTATAATATTATTGGTTGATGTACTGCATAGTTTCTTGAACTTGATCATTTTTGTCAAAACGTGGTTCATGAACATGATTATATGTAATCAAGAATCTGTCAGTCTGTGATGATTTTTTACAAACTCTTTTTCTAAACGATATTGATTTTTATTCACAGCTATCCCACAGAAATATTCAAATGCAGATGTGAGAGAACTTTTCAACCAAAGATTTGGTAATTAATTTGATAGAAAATCAACATGATTGTCTAAGTTGAATGTGAAATTTAATTGACATTCAGATTACTATTGTGTCCCTTTATTAAATATCCATATAGGTGCAACCTTCAGAGTTAATTGTATAGCCTATAAGATAATTTTACATCCTACTATAAAATGCATTTAATGCCACTCTATAACCAAGCTGAGCTAATGGTCTATAAAATAGAAAACACAACTTTATTTATCCAGTTGGGCCTTCTGTCTACCCTATCTGTTTTTTTTTATGCAAAGCTACGTACTAATGTATTATCAAATAATTGTTTAGTTATTGTCATGCAAATTTATTGAACATGGATCATATGTCCCACAGACATTTTCAATAATGCAAAGTCTATATATGAAGCACAAAATACACATTATATATATATAATCCTCTAAAAACCCTGCAATCTGTTATCCATCTGTTTGAAATAAATTGATTGTGTATTTTTTTTTCTAGCTGAAAGTCTGCACAAGCCTGGAGCTGTTGTCTCCTATAAGAAATACGTTGAGAACAAGTTTTATGTTGAGGGAATGCCTGAAGGTGTACCCTTCCAAAAACCCAATGTGTATGGTGCAAATCAAATCAGAAAAATAATGCAGTGCAAAGATGCTATAAAGTTTGTCATCAATAACAGAGAAGCCATTTTAACTAAAGGAAGCAAAAAGCCTGGAATTAGTGATTTAATTGATATATCAACCCAACAACGCGAGGTATTAGCAAAGATCATTGATGTCAACATACTACAGGAAAGGAAAGCCATGGAAAGTGACATAGATGTTACAGTTGATCTGTCCTCATTGGAGAAAACAATACTGGAATCTTCACTTGAATTTTTCAACGATGATGGCCAACTACTAATCAAACAAATCTGTATGTGCCAAGTCACTCCTGAAACATTTGAAAATTCTGCTGTAGCTGAGGGGCTTAAGGAGGATACAACAGTTGTAATTCCATGCTTTGCAGACATGGCAACTGAAGATATATTCTGGTTGTTTTTCACTAAGACTTCAGAGCTGCAAAAAGAGAATGGAATATCAGGAAGATGGCTGGAAAGAGCTAGTAGTGAACCAAACACGTATGTAGCATGGTCAAAACAAGACGAGGAAATAGAAAAGTGCAACACCATATTGAAAAATGGGGATTTTATTAGACTACAACCAAATAAGGACTATGTCCTTAATTCCAATCAATGTTTTTTTTTAATAATAACAGTGTAAAAGAAGTAGACCTATTCATACGCTCATCTTTCCATCTAGATTGAGGTAATTTCAAAACCATAGACTGATTATTTCTACCAACCCTATTTACTAAGTTTCAAAATTGTGGTACATTGTGATCTTTTCTTAGGCCATGCTAAAATGTTTTCATTAATTTTGATCAAGCTGATAAAAAATATTTGAGGCCAGTACACCCCTGAGCAACAGTATTAACAACAGTACTAACAATATTACCAGTACTTTAAGTGACTTACAGGTTAGCTCAGTTGAGAGAGCGTTGGTTGTAAACTTGGACAAGGACCAAGTCATAAAATAATTGAGGATAATGTTCTTTGTTTTATAAATTGTTAGGATTCATGACCATTACAATAATGTGACAGCTAGGCGAGGTCCTTTCTGAAAAGCCTTATGTTGAAATTTGTTGCATCAAAAAGAATCAATGTCCCAACAAATTTTGAAACGTAGTGTATTACTTTTATCATAATAGATCAATTTATTCTTTTATACAATCCACCCATATAGTTATGTGAGACATGCCATTAGACTGCACGCAATAAAAGTGTGCAACATAAATACCACTAAATAGTGCTATTTTATGCTAATTCTATTGTTTTCTTTTGTTTAATTAGTGCTACTTCCTGCTAAATAGTGACAATTGTTGCACACATTTAGTGTTTGCACTCTATCTGTTTAAACCCCATAAAAAATTTATAACATAAATTGATGCAATCTAGGAGAATCGACTGAGTTGTTAACACTAAATGTGTTGCATACTTGTAGAGATTTTTTTTACTTGTTTAGCAAGTAATAATGAGTTTAACTTTTATTTTTTGGTGTTCACTGAAGACAATTGAATAAGCCACACTCTCTTTCATTTATATCTTTTTAGGAGCAGTACAAGCACTTAATAAATATAAGTTAATAGATGACATAATTCAAGAATTAAGTGGAATGGGGATATATCTTTTGTAATACTGGCCGGTCGGTAGAAATTTTAAAACTGAAAACACACTTTCTAATACACTGTACTGTCACGTACATTGTCAACTTTCAAATCATTTAATATCTAAAAATTTGTTCATACATATACATCGATATCATATATCCAAGCTATATTTACTTCTTTGCAAATATAGTGGAGAGAGTCTTATTATACTCTATTGATCCTTTTTGAACTTTGTGAATATTGGGCAAGTGATAGTAAATCCAGCTTCCTTCCCATTGACCTGACTGTATTGGACAGGATCTCACTGGCCTCTTTCCAGGAATCATATAGTTATATTAGCTTTGGTTGGGGCATAAATTTCATTTTCCAGTCAGAGTATAATAATATGTGGAAATTTAGACATGTCTTGAACAATATATATATGAACTAATGCTCTGTAGGTCAGCCAATTACGATGTGGCAAACATATCAATAATCGTTTTGGTGGAATGAAATTCAGATGTTGTATATACAAAATTAAACTAATAATATAAATCAATATTGGTTATGTCCATGCATTAAACTAATAATATAAATCAATATTGGTTATGTCCATGCACCCATACTAATTAAATGCACAGATCTTTTCAAAAATATTGGAGTTGCAAAGAATGTAAAGGCTTTCATTTATCGCCATAAAAAATGGTCATCAATTAAGTCATGGTATTTATAGTAAAAAAAGAACAGTGATACAGTAGAATTATAAAAACACCAATCCTAATTAAGGGGTTAATTGAGTGTACTCACATGTAGTTCCTGTATATAGTATGATATAATAAGAATTTTATGAAGATAGACTGCTGAAATAAAACTTTATTTACTTTTTAAATAACAATGTTAATTGTATTAATTTATAATTGATTTATTAAAACTTCCAGTGAACTGTTCCTAAATTCTTATTGTTAAACTATTCTTATGACATTCTGTGATGAATTTCCAATCAGGTGCTAATAAAATACAACAGTCTGTACATTTAAGATCTCATTTGATGATCTTTTGCTAGAGGGCAATCTTTATAATGCTGGTCATATGCAATTTAATATGAAGTCTTGATGTATATATTGTTACTAATAAAGGGTAATCTTGAGACAAATTTATCAATCATTTGTGTGTTGAGGCATATAAATATAATTCTCAGGTACGTTCAAAAGTGGGGGAGGGTTGACTGATAAAAAATTTATAATTATATCAAAATGAAGAAAAAACTTTTTGAGGATAATTATTATTTGGATTATTTGTATTTCCATTCTTTTGCGCTAAAAAGTCTCTCCACGGGCCCTGTTTAGATTTTCAGTCCAAGTACTGACTCTCCTTTATAGTCCAAATGATAGGATTTGCGGTTATAAAATGATCAAAACTATATTGTAATTATGAAAATTGTATTTTGCAACAACTGCCTTTAAATTGAAGACTGCTGTACATGTTTTTATGTATTTTTAAAAACTTCCAAACATCACCCCTGCCATACAATATAGTTTTATGCAACCCCCCCCCCCCCCCATTTCTACTCATAAAATCATGCTATGCATGAGAGTATGTTAGTTAGATAGATAGACAGACAGACATATCTAGATAGATAAACAGACAATTATATGCATTAATATCCATGCAAAACTGCAGGAATAACATTAATGAACATTACATTTTACCTCACTTTATTTTTCTTCCTGTGAAGTTTTATCTTTTATCTCTTTTTTTATTTAGTCTGTGACTAAATTTCAGATGGTTAGCAATATGTGTGAAGTCCTTGTCACAAATCTGGAAAAAAACAGAACCTTTATACACAGTCATACAGTTAAACCTGTAATGAGCTTCACTGATAACTAGGAAAAGAATTCCAGGTGGTTACCTGTGCTATCATATCATCTACATCTCAATGACATGACTTCAATTATGATATTTTTGAAATAAAGAGAAATCTTTCTTAATGAGTCATTAAATTAATGATGCTCATTGATAGTCTTTAAATTTGTATATAATTTGGATTTTATTGTCGTATAAATCATTATATGACTGTGAATCTTGGAGTCTGGACACTTAAGCAAATAGTGCAATATGGTTGCAGACCAGTTATTATCCTCCTGTATTAAGACCATGGAAAAGGGGTATTAATAATACCTGGAATAGTTTCAAAAACTGCTATTTGATTTTGAAATATTTTTTTTCTTTCCTTTACAAAATAATTCCCCCTTTTAACAGCAATGGTACAAAAAAGTCTGGTAGGGGGAATTCTTTGAAAATTGAGTACGAAAGCATGATGGACCTTTCAAGGTCAACAATTTGCAATTTTTGTGTGCTGAGGCCTTTTAAGCTGTTTTAGGGTCTTTGGCTGCCTCTGTTTATCTTTTTTAAAGTGTTTGATTTTCATGCATTATGGAACAAAATGTTTGATGCATTGGCTACATGGGATGGGTACTTGTTACATCAACTCTACAGGGATGATCCACTGAACAGAGTATGGTTTTTCAACCTTGGTGTCATGAACAGGGTATTGAATTCTACTCTATTTTCCATTTAATCCAAATTTACTGTCATACATATGCACAGGGCCCAGAAAATATTTTGCATTTAGAAAATAAGCAGAACAAGATCGTTGATTTTAATAAATGACTTGAATATTTGTGATAGATATATTAGCACAGCTATTACAATTCAATCATTTATCATAAACAGAAAACACCCCACACCCCTATCCACAACATCCCTACCCAGATCTGAAGAAAGTACACCCCCCCCCCTTCCCTGGGCTACATGTATAGTGCATATTCTTTACTTTTGTATAAATAATAAATTAAAGTAATATTTGATTAAATGTGAGGTTGTCATCTGTAGGGTCTGCTCATCGAAAACCCTCCACCAATCCCACCTTTGGTCAGTGACTTCAAATACAGCTTCCGTTGAACCCCTCCAAGTGGAGGGGACGATGGGGAACATGGTCCTAAAAGGGTAAAGGGGAATATTTTCGGATAGATTTTGAGATGCAAAGCTGCTTTTGATTAGTTACTTTTTTATTGGCGGGAACAAGGACAATGTAACTTGCTCAGTTAGGGAACCGCTTTTTTCCCCACTTTTTTCTTTTCATATCCTTTTCTTCTTTTATTTTTTTCCCTTTTTAATTGTTTTTTTTTTTCTGTCTTTTTTCGTTGACCTTTAATTTGCTTTTAGATTGCATTAAATGTCAAACCATAATATAAAGATCGCAATTTACATATTGAGTATTACAGTGAGGGCAGTCGAACCGTGAACACTTGTCTTTATTTAGCATTTTATTTTCTGAACTTTCTACTGCTTCAAATTCTCTGAAAAAGTAGGACTGAACTCAAATGCACTGAGTTTTCAAAATTCCGGCAAATGTTTTCAAATAGATTCACTCGAAGGATGCATGCTAAAAAAGTATCAAAAAAGCACAAATTGTTCACGGTTCGAGTGTCTAGCTCACTGTAAGAGTGATCTATTATTCTACTTTACAGCGCACCTTGTAACAACACGATTTGAATTTTTTCAATAAAACAGGACATAGATCACAGAAACACGTTCAAATACGTACTAATAAAAAAAACAATAATCATGACAAACAACCAGGAGAACTTAACGCAGAAGTGGAGAAGGTGAAGTGCTAGAGGACGGCGATCGGATGGCGACATGACGCAATGGTATTTTCGCCGAAAATATCAGCAATTATTATCATTAAAGGTTCCGAACGTCATCAAAGCGGTAGCTAGCCCAGCAATTAAATCAAATAACATAAAATGTTCATGTGTTCATATGTGTATGCCCTCGTTTGATGCGCTTATTACACTGTGCTAATTTTGTTTTCATTGATGTGCTAATTTTGTTACAAATACATAGAACCCTAAATAGTACCCTTTAAATCTAGTGCTATGAATGCAAATAATATTCTATGACTCGTTTATACTGTTCAAATATGTTTCCATCACTTTCATTGCTTAATAGCTTGAATTAGGTGCGCTACATGCAAATCAGCTCCATGCATATAGCTGCGCCAACTCTCATGCACCAAGTCCCATGTAACAGTATATGATTGAGTAAGGTTGTATGAACTTAGTGCGAGATGTTTTTTTATATTGACAAACAGCTCTTCGCGTCGCGTAAAATGACTTAAGTGTAGAAATTACAATGCCACGTGGTGGTTCTCATATCATTGTATCATTTACGCTCACTAAGATTGACGTTTGGTTGAAAAATTGTGGAGACATTAAAGATGTGTCAATTTTGTTTTTCGGTGCTAATTTTGTTATTGATATCGAGCGATGCGGCCTATGTACATATAAGCAAAATTTTCATGAAAACTGTCAACGATAACGATACATAGAAAATATTTGACATATTCCTTGGAGGCAAGCCATTTCTTTTTTTTTTTAATCGGAGTCTTGTGTCATAGCAGGTACTGCATTCCATGGCACCGCTCCTGATCTAAAACTTTATACTAATATTACGAATGTCCAGGGATGAGTGGAAACGAGGGGGAACTATATTTCATAGGATGGATGCTCTTCGTAGCTTTTAGGGGTCAACATCATCGGAGATCTGGCATAAACCTTTTAGGAGGTTTTCCCGGGGGGAGGGGGACTCTGATGGTAAGCGATTGGGGATGCTCGTCGTATCTTTTAGGGATAAAAAATATGCGATTTGGTATCTTTTAGGATTTAAAATATGAAATTTGACAAATTCTCACTTTTTGGTATCTTTTAGGGGTTGACTAGCACTGACAGTCTGATTTTGGTATCTTTTAGATATGAAAAAATTGCGAAGCCACGCCCTTTTGAAAAACGTCCGCGAGTATGTTTTAGGGGTATTTTTGAAAAATTCCGACGAGCATCCCCGATCGTTTATCCTCCCTCCCCGGGGAGTTTTTCAGACTCCCAGATTTTTTTAGCTTTAGGGTAGTTTTTCTTCCGTCGTGGTATTTTTATAAGTTGGTGGTTAGGTGTACTCGGCACATTTGGTTGATTTCAGTTATTAAGTCGATACCTTTAATTTAAGGGTAAAAAATGATGTATTGTCACGCCCTTAGATAGAACTTTGGTGTTTTTAGGGCGATGATTTTGAGCAGCGTCCCGCTCACCCTATTCCGACTGGAACAATGCCATGGTCATGTGTGTCAGACCTTATAGGAATGACATCTCCTAGATACTTAGTCATGGTATCGTTCATGATTTCGCACATAGTCTTCACATTTTTTGTTTGTTACATACAACAAAACGCATGGTATTAGATTTCATACTACAAAAGCATTAGGACAGTTGCAATTGATAATTGTTTAGTATACTGTCATAATTGAGACGGTGATATCGGGTGACTTCAGGTAATGCATTTTTTGGTAGAAACAGTAATTGAGTAGGAAGATAAAAATATTTGCCAATCAAGGAAACTGCACTAACTTCTATTATGGTTTCCTTAGCAAAAAGAATAAACATATGGAGTTCTGCACTATATTTGTTAATTAACATCATTGATTGTACTATGCACTATGTAACACAGATCAAAGGAAAACTCAATTGAAAACTAGTGGATTTATTCAAGACAATAATATGTACATACTGGTTCAGCATTCTTCAAAGACATGCATAGGCATTAGTAACTTGTTCATAATCGCAGGCTAGGTTGCAGCAATATGCACAAGTAGTTCTCCATATTTTTGTGCGCTACTATATCGTATGTTCTTAGTTTCTGATAGCCCTTAAGCTGCCTAGGGGATACCTTTATTTCTCCTTGGCGTTCTTAGCAATTATCATCAAATGACACGCCATCGTCATCAACAACATTGTCATTACTATCACTATCATCATCATCACCATCATCACCATAATCATTATCATCATAACTGTCATCATAATCATCATCACTATCACTATCATCATCAACATCACAATCATCATCACTATCATCATCATCATCACTATCATCATCATCATCACTGTCATCATCATCATCATTACTGTCACCACCACCACCACCCTCACCCTCATCTTCACCCTGGGCATTTTGTACATCATTTAAGCCGGAAAACGGAGAAAACAAATGAGTTAAATTGCTTATGACGTAATTCACTACAAACAAGTGTTTCTTTATCATGCTCAAAGCACCCAACGAAATGGTTGATTCTTCATGAGCAGTGACCACTGACAGTCTATGCTGCAGTTCCTTGTAGTAGTCAACGGTTTGTCGCATTTCTTGCATAAGCAATGTTTTTTCTTCCACTGCTCTATGCGTCATAATATAGAGATCCATGGCTTTTCGTTTAATGGATAGGGGAAGGTCCGAGCTCTTTTGTTTGCCATTGTAGAATACAGATGTCGGATCGCAAACTGATGTGAAATCTATGCTTTGACCACCACTTATTCGAGAAGTATGGCTGTTGTACTTTTTCAATATTGGACGCAATTCTTTCGTCTTCTTAGCTATTGATTTTGAGAGCTTCTTAGCGATGCTTTGTCCATCTGAAAAAAAGAATTCAATAATTACATGGATTGGTTCAATGTCATTCATTAGCTGCCTGTGAGTGTCCCAAATTTAAAGCAGCACGAGTTGAGCGATTACTATGTATGAAAAACAACGAAAACGCTAAACACCATGCAATGGTTCTCGTTTAAAACAATCTAATATTTACAGTGACTTCGAAGCGATATCTTTAACAAGTGGGCTGAACATCACAATCATCATCACTATCATCATCATCATCATCATCATCACTGTCATCATCATCATCATTACTGTCACCACCACCACCACCCTCACCCTCATCTCATTATGCAATAAAGGTTATCCCTAAGGGAGCATAGAAAGTGTTGTAACTGTGTGTCAGAGCGCTCATGCCCCCAGCTGGCTTCACACTCATATCTTTCTAATACCTGCATATTTGGATTTCAAGCTAATAAAAAACCATCGCTCAAGAGCAATTTTATGAAGGCTGTCCTTTAGCTCCTCTAGCTTGTTCGAAGACACCTTTTCGGCAATGCTTTGGACTTTGGCATCAGCAATAAGCCATCTTTTCTTTACTTTTTTGGCTTTCTCTAGTTTCTTAATTTCTTGATCCTTTCTGATTAATTGAAAACGAAAGCATATTAGCCATAATCAAAACAAATCAAAAATCCAACTTTATCATCTTGTAAATAACTCTCCATTGTAATGCTAATGCTAATTGATACACCTTTCAAGCTTTCCAGAAAAGTAAATGTTTCCATATAAATTTTGAGAAACCTGAAAGTAATAAACTGTTCATTTTGGACATTGGTAATGTTTAAAATAAACAGTTTATCTCTTTATCTCTGTATTATATAATTTACGCTGAACTGCAGTTTTATCTTAATCAGCTGTGGATCCAAGTGTTTTTTATTTGTTTTGTGCAACTGCAAAACGATAACTATTTTTTAGCCAAACATACTTTTTAAAGCCTTTTGCAAGAAGAACTACAGAATCCACTTTGTCAGTGCCTGCCATCTCATTTCTGCTCAAAGAAAAGAAAACGAAAACATTTAATACTGGATGATTTTAGTTTAGACATAATATATAAAGAAAATAAAGGTGTTAGACTTAATATGTTTGAGTAATCATTCAACCTTAGATCTTCTAACTCCAAAAGTTTAGCCACATAACTTTCCTTCCAAGAGACAGGGGCTTTCTTATCTGAATCCAAACACAAAAAGACATTTACACAAAAAATGCAAGTGATCGAGTTGCTTCACCCCCCCCCCCAAAAAAAAAACCCACTAACATATAAATTCCAGGTTTAGATATAATATACCTAAAAAAATACCTCAATTGCCTTTACATCTATAGTTTAATATTTCATTATGATACATGTATATCTCAAGCACAAGTAAATAATTTATCAAAAATTACCAAAGTAAACTACAGAGAAATGAACTATAATAATATAATATTGCTGTAAGTTGTGATTATAGCATAAGGACCTTCCTGTTCCAACACGCTTGTTGATTCTTCGCGGATCCAAACGGCAACTTTGTCAGTTGTAACACCTAAAAACAACAACAACAAAACAGGTTTGTATGGTTTCAAGTGTACCTGTGTATGCATTTGCTTCTGTTGCATCATATGTGATGAAACAACCAATCATAAAACAATATCACCACTAAATGTGAAACAGTTTAATTACATTTAGTCAGTGACACCAAAGTTTACATATGCACAAGTGCAATGGGTTGATTTTTTGTACACACTCTAAACTTGCAGCTTGTTGTATTAAATCCTAATTCAGATCTCCTGCTCATTTGTATATATTACATAATTATACAATTGAAGGCAAAAATGTTTTACTTTCTGCAACTGAAAAAGATATCAATTTACCTGACAAAGTGGCAAGCGTAGTTTGCAATTCCTCTTCTGATTTTTTCAGGGTTTTGTTAGCTCTTTTGAATCTTGTGACCAACAACTTCCCTTTTAATCACATAAAAACAGTATTCATTTATAATATATTATTTTCATGAAGAAATATCATAACTTGTTACACTGCAGGGGCGCAGGGTGGTCTTTTTTTTCAGGTTCACAAAAATGCATAATTATTATAATCTATAAAAAAACTTAAGTCAACTGAGAAAAAATACTCTGCTCTTGTTTTCAGGCTTAAATTCAATTTTACAATTTAATCAAAGTGTTTTTTTTTCGTCAAAAAAGTCTTGGTTGTGTGTGTACAAATAAAATTTTAAAAATACAAACAACTGGTAAAAATTTCAAAATTTTGGGTAACTTCAAACACACACATGCATATATGTGTATAGGACGCTGCACACCCTGCACCAATACAAATAGTAATTCTTGTGCAGATATTTTATAATAACTCTTTAATAAGTGTCAATAATAATTATAGGTCTTTATAGTACTGTATTCATAATTGAGAATTTTCAATTCAATAATTGAATAATTATTCATACCAAGTTTTGCTTTAGACCGTTCCATGTAGTGCAGAAGGCACAAAGTAAGGGTGTCAATACGATGGGATGCAGTCATTTCCTTTGTGATCGCAGAAAATCTTCTTAAATAAGACCACATTCTCTCTGTTACCTCCCCATCGGACAAACCAATTCCTTGGCACCTCTTTGGTCCATACTTCACCTTAAATTTGTTGTAACAAAAATGCATTGATGCATTGAAATGATCACAATATGATAAACAGTTCACACACAAAAAAAAATTCTCTAGTGATATGAAAATGAATTAACAATATTAACATATGAAGAATACTGTACTTGACAAGAATACTTGTGACCAAAACAATGAAAACTTGGTAATGCCAATGTGACTCTGTCCAACATGTTTTTGTATGAACCATTCTGAAAGATACCATTTCCAATACAATAATTATATTAATAATGTCAACTTGTGAAGGGTTTATAATATCCAAATCTGCTCAAAAAGAAAGTAGAAAGATGATCTTTTATCAATTAATTACAACAAAACAATTAAATGCAATTAAACAGCTAGACCAAGAGCATATATTTGTATGCACTTCTAGCTACCACTACATAGTTCACACCATTGATAGTAAAAAGAAAACAAAATATCTATCAATAAGTGAAAATAAAACTACATGTGACAATCAAATCCTACAGTCCAAATGGTACAAACAAATGAATGTTTTATGGATCACATGAATTTTTAATTGTGATACAAGCACAATGATTGCATGGTTATTATTATTATTATTATTATTATTATTGTTATTACTATTGTTATTACTATTGTTATTATTATTATTATTGTTATTATTATTATTATTGTAATTGTTATTATTATTATTATTATTATTATCATTATCATTATTATTATTCTTATTATTATTATTATTATTATTCTTATTCTTATTCTTATTATTCTTATTCTTATTCTTATTATTATTATTATTATTATTATTATTATTATTATTATTATTATTATTATTATTATTATTATTATTATTATTATTATTATTATATACACACCTGAATATGTTTATGGAGGACACAACCAATATCATACATGAAAAAAACTTGTCCTGAAACTTTTTTTAGCAACTCTTGCAGATAGTACATTGAAAATGAAATCCTATAAACATTGAATTTTCAATTAAATAAAAATCAATATGCAGAACCAAACAGTACAATGCTATGTGACATTAATTATTATAATTGTTGTAGAGTGCACGCACTAAAAGTGTGCAACAGTTGTCACTATTTAGTAGTAAATAGCACTAATTAAACAAAAGAAAACAATAGAATTAACATAAAATAGCACTATTTAGTGGTATTTATGTTGCACACTTTTAGTGCATACAATCTAGTAAATAGCACTATCTAAACAAAAGAAAACAATAGAATTGAAGATTCAAGATTCAAGATATTTAATAATAATGCCTCTTAATTACAAATAAGTAAAAAAATATACAATAAATTTACATATTTTAGGGCATCGACTAATTGTAACAGAAAGTACTGAAGAACACAATTAGTCACTAAGATATTTACAATATATGGGTCATAAAATAGCACTATTTAGTGGTATTTATGTTGCCCACTTTTAGTGCGCGCACTCTATTGCAACTAATGTACCAACTGTATTTTAGTTCTTTATCAATATCTTCCATAAGCAGAACTTGTTGTTACTTGTTCTGTTTTTGGTTGTTTAAGAAAAAAATCAAAACAACAAATTATTTGGCTGAAAAAAAAAATGAACTTTCATACTTTTCTCCTGCCTTTGTATTCATGAATCCAACAGTTGGTGATTCATGCCTGCATATACCACCAAGAACAGCCTTCTCATCAAACACTTTTGCCTTGCCTTTTGATCGAATCATGGACTGCACTTCCCCAGCATGGAATTCATTGCAGTCCTAAAGAAATTCAATGCAACCTTTAAATTGTTTTGCAAAAAAAAAGGGATCTGTAGTAGCTTATGGTTCTGGACTTACAGAAGAAAATTTGGCCTTTTCTTTGGATGATGAACTTGAATAGCTTGTAACAAAGTCATCAACAGCCTTCTGTGGTGTAAACAAGATTCCTTCTAGGGATGGAGCACTAGTGCTTTCACCTGCAGATTTCTTTCTCACAAGTCCAAAGCAAGCATCGAATGAATGGATAACTGTACCACCAGGGTTCTGCAATAAATGTTCATTTTAATTAAGTAATAAACCCAAAACAGGTTTCCATTCACATTTAATTTTCCACTTGAATAATTACAACACCTTTGGACATGCAGGGCACACATTGCCAGGATCACACTTAGCAGCAGAGTAATTAATGTGATACCTGAAAAGACTAAAAGAATAACACAATCTAACAGAGAACAATTTTAAATAATGCAGTATATTTTTTGAAATCATAATATTTTACCAGTACTGATGAAATGATTCATTATTAACCAGACTTTTGTATATATTGAGAATGTTGATCTGAAAAAAAAAATATTATCATTTTAGTTTTCATACTATAATTATGTCAATAAAAAACAATAAAACATGTTACTCTAAAATTTGAAATAGTCATAATGGATTGAAATAATTTTGATTTTAAATAGCACTTAGAAAAAAAAGTGTCAAAACATTGATCAAGCACTATATATTTGTTTTAATGCAAGTCTTGCTCCTAGCATGGAACTGAAAACTACTGTAAGTTGGTAATGTCAAGGAATTGAACCCATTTCACATACTGCTCATTCTTTGATTCATATAATATTCATTGAAATATGCAGTATTATCTATTTCTAGTATAAGAATCAACTAAAAGTGTGTGCACTTGTCATATGACATTTAGTGAAAGTAAATTTAGAGTGACATTTGTCAACTATAACCTCTGTATGGAGAAAAGGCTGAGCTACCAGCTTGATGACAGAACAAGATCGCTTCAAGGAAACATGACATTCCATCATGTATAAATAAATGATGTTCAGAAAGTCCAAACTGATGGCGGATAAGGGATTCTGTGGGGAGAATGGCCAGAATCCTTGCCGCAGAAGAGAAGCAGCTTCATCTTCACAAGAACAGCACATAAATTCAACTTCATTGCAAATTCCTAGATAATTAGAAATTCAATAAGAGTTAAAAATGTGGTATGCAAGTTGTACATGCAATAATTAGTGCTGTCTTTGATGCCATTAATTTATACACAAATAAGTTCACATGAAAGGTAATTAACATATAGGTTCTAGCTGGGCTTTGAGATATAAAATAGAAGAAAACAGTTACTCTGCATGTTGATAAGGATCCTGCAGTACATAATATCAATTTATCTATAGAACATGTTTTTAAAAGATGTTGGAGAGAAATGAGAGAATCGCAGATTCCAGATGTATTAAATAATTAACATTATCATGATGACTATAAGCATTAACATTTAGTCATTCTTCAATGTTCATAAAATTAATATGTTGATACATCTCTTATTGTTAAAAACTCCACTATTATACCATTTCAGTAGTCTGGGTTATAATAAATGACATCCTGTAATTATATTCTCTCTGACAATAGATGTGCACATGAAGTTGGATACTGATTACCTTTATCATCTATAAGGTTGATAATTTTCTCTTTGATTTTACAGGTGGACTGATGCTGCTTAAGTAATGTCCCCATACGTTTTCTTACAACAAATGGGCTGTAAAATCCATTCTATATATAATTTAATTGAATTAAAAATAATTAGTAAAATTGAAGATCAATAATGAATGCCTTGCACGTCGATCATATCGATCTTGGAAGCAATTTCTCGTGTTGGTTCTCAAATCAGCAATATATTGTAACCCAACAATATGTAATCTTCATAAGCAATTTATTATGCCATAGCTATAACATAGTGGAATAACATGATTTAATAAGTATACAGCGGAAGCTGAATTTCTCGATAAATTTTAAGTTGTCAGAAGCCCGAAGTAAAATAATTTAAACTTACCTCCCATTTTTCAAGTCGATGAAAACAACATCGTTTTGAGTGAAAGGTGGCTGCACAGTTTTCACAAAAAAACTGATCAGGTCCACAGTCTCTACACCGCACATTCGCTATTGCTTGCAAACATTCGCAGCAAAATGTTCCATCAATGGCGCCCTCTTGGTCAAGCCATGTTTGCCGTAGTTTCTCTGATATATTGCTCCACTCTTCTGAACATTTTATCCTTCGATTTTTCCAGCTTTGTGGAGTCTTATCCTCTCTTAAAATTGGCTCCAGCAATTCAGGAACACTCGAGGACGGTTCGCTGGCCGAATTAGTATTGGGAGTCGTCGCGGATTTACTCACAAAATTCACAAAGCGCTTTCGATTGGAAATCAAAGATCTCACAGCAAAAAAATTACGGTTTTTAGCCTTTGTTATACGAGACCTTTTAGACATGAGAACACTTATCCTAGCCTTCCTTTTATGTTAATACGCTTTGTGCACTGAGATTCATGAATAAGACGGGCTCTCAGTGGAATGGCAGTGGGAAAGCTTTCTGTGCGGCTAGTAACCGTAGCAACTAACATCTCAGTAAGTAGAGCAAGCTACTTGACTCGGCTATTAACCGTGTTTTGTTAACTAACTAAGACGGTTACTAACCGTTAACAACAAGAGGATCGGGTGCACACGTGCTGCTCTTATTTTTTTTAAAGTCAACGACCTTATTCCTGCCGATTTCCTGAATGCAAAATAATTTCTCTCATAGAAAAATAGAAATAGACCGAGTAGAATTGGATACCCTGTTCATAACACCAAGATCGAAAAACCATACCCTGTTCAGCGGATCATCCCCGTATAGTCGATATAGGGTAGTACCCACCCCCCCCCCCCGGGCTATTTGTCCCTCTGTGTTCTCTACTTCATCGTTATCTTTTGCATCTGGTTCTTCATATACAGTGGTTGAATAATTGCGTACTACCACAGTTAAACAATAAATGAACTGTTCAATACATACTTTAATTCCATTATTTAATGTACAGTTTTATGCAGACCATTTGCCGGACATTTAAAGTTATAGTTACAGTTTCTTGTGAAACTACCAAACTTTGAGCCCACACATATATTTTTGCATTGTATATCATGGAACAAAATATCGCTCGAAAAATGCATTCCTTTGCTCTACAAACTTTACCCTGCAAATGCCACATTTCGATTGTCGTGGTTTTTACAAAATGGCTCTCTATTTAGCAGCTTGTCGATGTCTTCCTTGTTCAAGTCTGACAATGAAACGACTTTGTGATTTTTGGTAAATTTCGAATGCGAAAGAAAACATTCCTCGCATATTGATTGATCACAGTCGAGACATTGCCATAATGCTTCAGGATGACTCGATGAAACTGAACAAATCTTTTGACTATCGACAAACTCCAAAACTTTCAAGATTCTTGAATGTACTGGGCTGATCTGTAGGTCTTCAACGTCGTCTAAATCTTGTAACAGAGTCTGTGAGTCACACTGAGGGCATTTGAAGATGTAATCTTGTTGATCAACTTCTGCACTTCTCTTGATGCATAACTTACAAAACACATGGAAACACTGCACCAACTTTGGCTCAATTAATGCAGGGCTGTCAACTCTCCCGGATAACCCGGGAGTCTCCAGATTTTGGGACCAATCTCCCGGTCTCAAGATTTCAGTGTCAAATCTCCCGGGTAAAAGCGAAAAGTTGATTTTCCTGTGTTTTAACCGTAATTTCTCTTGAATAGAAGCTAGATAGAAGGTGGAATCTGTAGTTTATGTAAAGAAAGATACGTACAACCTTTTTTTTTTTTTTTTTGCTTCGGAAAATTTAAAAGGAAAACAAAATGGCGGACATAAGGGCGATCTCAAGATCAGAAACGGCCGGGGGTTGACAGCCCTGTTAATGTATCCTTGCACAAAGAACACTGCATTTGCTTTTTAAGATCTCCAACACACGATTCCATGGTGGTTAGTTGCTGTTTTCTTACGAGGAATTTTCTCGTGAATTTTCAAGGTGTAACTTCTGGGAAGTCACGTGATATTTGCTATATTCTTCCGAGAACTGTCTATTTTTGTCTCTTCGCGGAAGGAACGGTTGATTGCGTGATTACGTGACGAGATCATGACGTTTAGCCTTTACAAAAACAACCTCAAGGTACTTAAATATAGTCTCCTTCGCATCCGCTTTCGGTCTGTTAAAAAACAACTGGAGATTTACTCGAACAGACCGGAAACAGATGCGAGGGAGACTAACTTTAATAAGGACTGGTTTAAAATTCTAAAAGCTAAAACGGCACGTTTTCAAATTGTAACTGAAGGGATGAATAAATATGCATGAAACGTTGCAACAAAATAAGCAGCCTTAACAATAATTTAGATTTATAAGTGATGACGTGACCTTGTGACGTCATTAAAACTGTAAAAATAAAAAACTTTAAAAATTCTCCACCAAAAGGTTTTATAGCACTGCAAAAGTTAGACATTAAATATTTTTTAGTTTATAAAAGTGTATCGAGATTTGTATAGACAATTTCGTTACCAACTTTTCGTTAGTGAAACCCCCCTGAGTAGATATTAACGACACAAATTTATCACGTGACCTATTTTGACAAATATTACAAATAACTCTGGAACTGAGTGTATTTCCAGTAGGGAATTCAGGTTTACATTTGAATTGCTGTTCTAAGAAGATGATTTGCACAGAATGAATGCGAATGTGTTTTAAGGGTATCATGGAAAGTGTATACGTGTGCTTGTGGCATTTCGTGGATGTATAGCCGTCCTTGGCATCAAGTCTTATCCACGTGAAGGATACAACATAACGCCCGGCATGTAACAGACATGATGAAGAAAGGCAAACAAAAGGACATCACTATGAAATATAAGTTGATGGCGCAAGGAACAGAGCCTAAACAATATATATATCATGAAATAGGCATATATTTGAAGTTATCATAAAAAAATAAATTATCCTCACAACATGTGTGTGTTTGATTGGTTCATGAAACGGGAATGATTTTTACAATTCAGAGTTTGATCTGATATGTGAAAGCTGACATGTTTGATGAATAGGCAATCTTCATTATGGCGTCATTTTACTGCGACTACCAGCATTCTTTGTGAATTCTCTTTCATATTCAAATTCTTTATCATTTTGGAGATTAAAAGAACAATTTGTACTACAAAAGAAAGTAATCAAAGCATTCTGGTAGTTGTAGTATATGACGCCATAATGCAGATCGCCTATTGGGTGAAATGGTTCCTGGCAACTTCATCCCATACCACAGCTCCCGGGGGGAGGGGGAGCTTCCTTATATCGGAGGACGGAGGTGGTCGCCGTAACTTTTAGGGGTAAAAATCGAAGATCTTGTACGTTAGTAGCCTCCTCTCGCATCCGTTTTCAGTGTCGGGCTTCCTGTCCCTCCCCGACACTAAAAACGGGTGCGAGAGGAGGCTAGTACGTTAGGGTCTCTTAGAGGTTTTCAAATGATCAGAATTGAACTTGGTACCTTTTAGGGTATTCACGAATATTCAAGGTCTCGATTTTATGGCCATTATATCCGATTGTTCGTATTTGAGTTGGTACCTTTTAGGGGTAAAAATCATGTATTGTCTCGCCCTTCTGGATAGAGCATTAATATCATTTTCAAAAATGTCGACAAGCATCCCAGCCCAAAGGTCGAGAGCTCTGCTTAATTTTTTATGAGAACGATCAAACCGTTTTGAAGATTTCATCCATTGCATGGATATTTTCAGTCCCGACGAGAAGAAAAAAAAGTTTTGTATCTTCGTGTCCTTTCATTGATTAAAATACACAAGTAAACAATGACAAATTTACAGTGTTACACAAATTTATTTTGAAGAATGAAAAGATTTCCCATCAATATCGCTAAAACACGACATCTGGTCAATACCTTATGTAGACGTACCCTACATCAAATCTACATCAAATCACTAACCTGTTGCACTAATATTTCCCTGTATAAAGTACCTGCCTATGTCTACAATCTCTTCAGCGGTAATCGTTCATAAAACAGCATATAGGCTTGGCTCCTAAGCACCTTCTCTTCCGTCACCATAGTAACACGTGAGTCACTGACGTAATACCACTGGCCCAGCCCAGGCTCTTGGTGTGTGTACTTGGCTCCATTGTCTTTGTCCCATAGGTTACGTATGTATGAACCAAGGTCGGCGATGCCGGTTGACTCTGGGTGAGGGGGGTGGGCAGGTTTGTGTTTTAGTTTGATGCAGGCGGTGTAGTGTCCGCTGTTCAAACCTCCGCTATGTTCGACTATACCAACTAAAGAGTACAACACTGCCTTGGAGGAGTCTACTGGAATCTAGTTAAGAGAAAGTTGATGGTCATCGATTTAATGTATGGGGGTGGGGGTTGTAATGATGATAGTGACGGTGGTGTTGGTGGAGCAATTGTGATGTGGTATTATTCCTATCACTACTATCATCACAACTACCAACATCAGCACCACACCAACCATTACCAAGACCACATATTACCACCCCCACTATCATCATAACCCCTACTATTAATAGCAACATCACCATCATCACCACTATTACCAGCTCCATTATCAGCATCACCATCACCATTATCATAACCACCATCATTACCACCATCGCCATCATCGTCACCACGATCATCATCCTAATCATCACTACAACCATTGTCAACAATCATCATCATCATCATCATCACAACCATCATCATCACAATCATCATCATCATCACAACCATCATCATCA
This sequence comes from Diadumene lineata, assembly GCA_918843875.1. NCBI lineage: Eukaryota > Metazoa > Cnidaria > Anthozoa > Actiniaria > Diadumenidae > Diadumene > Diadumene lineata. The sequence continues at coordinate 3,933,478 of OU974082.1, forward strand.
TCATAACCATCATCATCATCACCATTTATATCATCACAACCATCATCATCATCTGCGTCACCATTACACCACCATGTCCAATAAAATACCATCGTCATCATCATAATCATCAGCATCACCATCATCATCACAACCACCATCACCATCATCACAACCATCATCATCACAACCATCATCATCATCGTCACCATCATCATCATCATCTGCTTCACCATTATGTCCAATACAATATCATAATCATCGTCATCATCATTTATATCACCACAACCACCACCATCATCACTATCTTCACAACTACCATCACCATCTCACCATCTCACCTGGGTGTTGACACAGCAAAACGGTGCTAGATCCAGTAAAAAAGGAAAGTCCACATGTTTGGCAACTTTCTTCAGTCCCATCCCTACTTGTTGAAACCTTTTTAAATGCAGTGTTAGTATCGGTGGTGTTGATGATATCAGTAATTGTTTAGATGCTTCTGTGTAGACGTTCTTGTTGGGTTTGGCTGATGTTGCTCCCTTGGTTGATTCGTCTATAAAAATATGAAAGATCGCAATAAAATCAATCAATCAAATAATCTCTAGTATCAATCAATTTTTATTACAAGTTTATATCAAAGTCTTACAAAAATATGCATGTCATCATAACGTTTCAGAAAGTTTAAACAAATACTGACTGATCTGTAGGCCTTAAAGAAATGCTCAAAATTAGCGAGAATATATCATTTTGGGAACAATTTTTGGATGCTGCCTTCAAACCCCAATACATTCTCTGTTATTTTCACAACTTTAAAAAAAGATTGAAACTCAACCAATAATTATCCATACAGGTTAAAACTTAGTTGTAGTACTAAAAATGGTACAATCTTTCTTCTATCAATCTTTCGTATGACCTTACTTCGAGTAATATTTCAACTCAGCCCCAGTCCCTTTTTGAACTCCGGAAAGGAGAAGAGCGTTACGATATGATGATTTCAGTTTTTACACTCTTACAATGACAGAACCCCTTGTGAGATTATATACCAAAAGTCTAAAATAGTCTAAATAAACGTTTTCATACCTGAGGAGCTGTTTTCTTCTTCATCATTTTGTCTTTTACTGCATTCTTCACATAGAAACTTATTTCTTCCTTCGAGAACTTCAGGTGAACAGAACTGCTCCAAACACGACTGAACTGAACATTCCCCTGGGGAGGGGTCGTAGGGGGGACCAATTGTAGAAACCTTAGGAGTGTTGGAAGTGAACTCATCTTTATCTCCATTGTGTGCCTCAGGGGAGGGGGTATGGGGAGAACGTGTGGGGGAGGCGGTCGAACAGTCGTTGTCTTGAGTTTCACACTGTTCCTCATTACCAATTTCATGGGATAATTTTACCAAGTTTGGTTCAATAGTTGAATTTTCGATTTCAAATTTCGGATTTTGTTCTATCTTAGAACTTGTGCCCTTATTATTTGTATAAACATTATTATCAGAATTTGAACTTTCATCCATTTGTTCAATTGTTACTCTATTCTTCTTTTCTACTTCACAAGCAACAGAATTTTCCTCTGAAGACTTCGCACTTTTGATGTCCAACTTCTCCATATTTTCAGCTATCGTTTCTACACTATCTGAACGACTTTTATCACTGATCAGTACTGAAGTTGAAATTTGTGGTGTATTTTCTACTTGTTCACTATCAATAGCCTGATTTATGTCCCTTTCTTCATTTTGCTGAATAAGCATGTTGTTTTCTTCATTTTGCAGATCATTTGTGTCGCTTTCTTTACCACCAAGTAGATTTTGACGTGTACTTGCAAAACCAGGAGTGTTATTTTGGGTTGCCTTTGGTAAATGGTCATGATGTTGAGACAAAATGTTACTTTCCAAAAGAACAGATTGCTCATCTTTTGAACTTTGTTTCATATCATTATAATGTTTATAACCATCAAAATCTTTGCTACCATTTTTCACGATGTTTTGAAAGTTTTTGTCTGCAGTAGAATTTTCTTCATTCTTCTTAAGATCGATATGATTTTCTTTGTCATATTCTGGATAATTTAGTGGAGATTTATTGTGAATTTCTTCAAAAGATTTTTCTTTCAAGCTGCCTTGTTCTCCATTTGTTAGTATTTTCCCAATGAACGCTTCTTTGCTTGAACCAGAGGAAATCTTTTTCTCTTCTTCTACAATATCTTGTCGTCTACATATGTCGACATTTTCGTCAGCACTCATTAGTTCAGTTTTCTCTTCATCAATTACAGATTTCTCCATTCCTGCGTTCAATTTTTCCTTTTCTCTATTCTCTTCTTTTGAAAAAGGATAAGATTTACTTTTTTCTTCAACATTTCCATCATCATTAATACTTGTATTTTTGCTGTTTTCATTGTTCAAATTTTGTAATTTTGTGCTGCCAAGCTCATCACAAGTTCTAAAATGAGTAACACCCTTGCTAGATCTTTCAGACAAATTCTCTGTATCACTGGAATTTACAAAACTGTTTTCTCCTTTCAAAACATATGTTTTATCACATTTGATTCCAATATCGCTAGTTTCCTTATCCAAAACAGTATTTTCTTCGCGATTTTCTTGTCTAAACAAATTTTTTGTTTTGTTCAAGTTTTCTTCTGTTGCTTCTGATAGTGGATTTTCCTTCATTCCTTGATCTTCTTGAATTTCTGATCGTATTTCAACGACCACGTTTCTTTGCTGATCAACATTTTCTTCGTGTTCTGAAACATTATTGACATTTGCAATTTTTTGAAGAGCATCATTTGTGGAATTCGTTATTTCTTTTTCTCTTGTTGGCAGGACTGTATCGATTGGTTGGTTGGCTTTGCTCAAATCTTTTCCTTCTGTTGCCGAGATCGTATCCAACCCCTCATCGGGTTTGCTCTTATCTTTTTCTTCAGATACCGAGTTAGTATTGATTGCTTCGCTGTTTTTGCAGGCATCTTTTTCTTCCAGTGCCGATACTGTATCGATTTCGGTATTGATGTTATTTTTCTGATTAAGTTCAGTGACGTTGTCTGTCCCAGTATCCTCCTCTTCTGTAGGGTTGTCTGTTTCAGAAGTTTCGCCATCGTTGTCATCGTTTTTGTTGTCAGTGGTTTGACTGACATCTTGTGAACAATCAGACGAGCGACTGAGAGTTTGTTGCTTGCCTTTCTTGCGACCCTTTTTCTGGAAGAAAGAATATAGCATAAATGACGATGCTATGGTGATGATGATGGTAGTGAATGGTGTGTATGATGATTGTGATGTTGATGATGATGATGGTGGTGATCAAATAATCAATCAATCATACATTCAGTCAATCCATCATTTAGTACTTTATCAATCAATCAATCAATCAAAAAATAAATCAATCAATCAATCAACTAATCAACCAAGCAATCAATCAATCAATCAATCAATCAATCAATCAATCAATCAATCAATCAGTCAATCAATTAATCAATCAATTAATCAACCAAACAATCAATCTACTAATAATATACACACCCTTTTTGCTTCTTTAGCTACTTTTTGTTGATGTTTACTTAAGGTTTGAGGTGTTTTTGTGGTCTCGTGTTTTTCTTGGACAGTGTGTTTCTTCTTTCCGGCAACAGAGACATTTTTGTTCGCCTTATTCCTCCCTTTTGGCTCCTAGAAACATGCAATGACAGTGATTATAATGGTGACGGCAATGATGATGATGATAATGATGATAATGATGATGATCAGTGGCGGATCTAGGTGAGGGGTTCAGGGTGTGCACACCCCACCTCGAGGGATGTAGAGTCCTTGCGTTATCCCATATTTTTTCCAAAATAACCTCAGTATTTCATGTTAACTGGGTAATGTACCCCCTCCTGAAGATGATGCACCCCCTCCTGGATACAATCCTGGATACGTCCCTGATGATGATGATGTAGAGGATGATGATGATTAAGAAATGATGATGATGATAATGATAATGGGGCCACAATGGTGACGATGATAGTTATCATAATGATTCTGATGAAAATTATAACTTTAATAATGACTGATTTGGTGTTGATGATGGTGATGATGATAACGATGATGGAGGCAAAATGGTGACAATGATTGTTATGATTATGATGACAATTTCAACGTTGTAATAATGACTGATTTGGTGTTGATGATGGTGATTATGATGATAATAATAATTATGATGAAGCTGATGTTGATGGTGATGACGATGGTAAGCCCGAGATGCTGTGACGATAGTGATGGTGATGACGATGGTAAGCCCGAGATGCTGTGGCAATAGTGATGGTGATGACGATGGTAAGCCCGAGATGTTGTGACGATAGTGATGGTGACGATGATGGTAAGCCTGAGATGCTGTGGTAATAGTGATGGTGATGACGGTGGTAAGCCAGAGATGCTGTGGCGATAGTGATGGTGATGGTAAGCCCGAGATGTTGTGACGATAGTGGTGGTGATGATGATGGTAAGCCCGAGATGTTGTGACGATAGTGATGGTGATGATGATTTTAAGCCCGAGATGTTGTGACGATAGTGATGGTGATGATGATGGTAAGCCCGAGATGTTGTGGCAATAGTGATGGTGATGATGATGGTAAGCCCGAGATGCTCTGACGATAGTGATGGTGATGATGATGGTAAGCCCGAGATGTTGTGGTAATAGTGATGGTGATGACGATGGGAAGCCCGAGAAGCTGTGACGATAGTGATGGTGATGATGATGGTAAGCCCGAGATGTTGTGACGATAGTGATGGTGATGATGATGGTAAGCCCGAGATGCTCTGACGATAGTGATGGTGATGAAAATGATTATGATGACCTTCATGGAAATGATGATGGTAAACATGATTAAAATAATTATTGCAATGACGTTGATGATGATTTCGTGTTGATGACAATGGTTATGATGATGATAATGATACGCCTAGGATACAGCAAATGAGCCAAACATCTGACTTACCTGCGGTTTTACAAGCGACAATGAGAGATCAAGAAAACTTTCTGTTACTCTAGATTCCTAAAAGAAAACAAACATGGCCATTCTTTTTTTACATCACAAGTAATGACTGAGTATTTTGCGCTGAAGTCCGCTGAGTGGTTAAGCCTCTTGCCTCTGACAGCTATGCAGGTAATGTAATGTAGTGTAGTGTAGTGTAGTGTAGTGTAGTGTAGTGCAGTGTAGTGTAGTGTAGTGATTTGCAGTATAGTGTAGAGCGGTGTGGTGTGGTGTGGCGTGGTGTAGTGTAGTGTGTAATGTAATGTGTATGTAGTATGGATCATATGCATGCAGAGTTTTTGTCATGTGATGTGTTGTTCCTTTCTATGCCATAATAATTTTGTCCAGGTTCTCCGGTTTTTACCTTTACTTGAACTTGTGAGTCATGTGGTGTTCATGTTCGGGGCTCATGGACTACATTAAACAAGGAACACTCAGCAGTGGTATTAAACCCCAAGAACAAAAACGCCGATTTTAAAAAATAAATAAATTCAAGATAAGCAATTCCTTACTAATCAATCGTCAAGGTCCATGTTGACAGAAAATGCAATGACATTATAAAACGTCTTTTTTCTTACATTGTTCATGTTTAGTTATCAAGAAAGACAACACCTCCGCCTAATGTAGTACAAATCACTTGACCGTCGATCAGTACGACTACATACCATGGAACATGGGTTAGTTTAGTTGACTGACCTACATAACGACCATCCAATGTGAACTTTTTTATGGCACAGGTCATTTGACAACAGACTAATAGATTGTTGTCCTGGTCAATAGCCAGACCACGTGGATCTTGTACCTGCCTGTCAGAGTGGTCCTTACCAGCAATTGTGGATATTGTATTAAATGATTGATTATCTTTCATCTCTATCACACGAACTACAGAACTGTAGTATTCACTAACATAGTACAGTCCATTGTATCTAACTGAATGAGTCGAGTTTGGTACCCTAAACTGATACAGATAGTCACCATCCTTTGTAAACACTTGAACACGTTTGTTGCCATCGTCACATGCAATGATGTTTGAATCATTGTCAACATGAACACCCCTAGGATTACTAAATTGACCATTGCCGCTACCATGACAACCAAAGGTTCTCACTAGTTGTCCTGTAGTAGTGTTCACTATACATATTCTGTGATTTCCCCAGTCAGCAATGACTAAATCTGTTTCATTGAGAAATGCTAGACCATGGGCCTTGTTAAGTTGTCCCTGTCCACTGCCTTGACTACCATATGTCAGTATCAAATCCCCCTCTATTGTAAAAACTCTGACATAGCTAGAATCCCAATCTGCTACGGCAATCCTACTGTTTGTTTTATTCACTGCAATACCTGAGAAATTCTTGGATCCGGTATTCAATGCATCTTTGAGTTTGGAATATCTATTGATTATATTGATTTGCTGAGGCTTTACAAGCATCACTAAAGGACTATTGCAAACAGGATTACCATGCACTTTAACATCTGCTGTCAGCACACCAGAAACACGTGGTGCAAACTCCACTACAATCTCACCATCTTTTGTCATCTGCATTTCTCCTACTTCATTTTCTGGTGTTAATTGTATGGCTACATTTTCAAGTGGTTCTCGTGTGACTTCTCCTTCTGATGTTTTTAGTTCCACCACCAGCTTTGCTTTCCTCGTCGCCTCCAAATCAGATGGTACAACTTTGACTGAACTCATTTTTGGCTCAATTTTCTTCAAAGATCCTACCAGTCCCAGCCCATACTTCACTTGTTTACAAAGTTCTTCATTAGGTTTAAAGTCTATTCCTCCAATAGTTTTATCCAAGGGGTCAAAGGTGAAGTTTTGAGAGGATTTATTTTGGCGGCTGTCGATTATTTCACTTGCTGTGCCATTTTCCATGAAGTACTTGATGTACTCTTGTGCTTGTGTTGTGTGACTTATTATGCGCAAATTGTTTTCGGCCTTCGTAATACTCTCCTGAATTTTATTCAAAAGTTGTTGTTCGTTGTTCCTGAGTGTTTTGATTAATTTTTCAGTGAGTTCTTTCACTTGTTTCCTAGCTTTTTGTCCATCCCTTTTGAGGGTCCTGGCTATTTCTTCTTGTTGTTTCTTGTCCTTTTCGTTGGTACTCATTTCTGCGATTTGCTTTAGGTTTTGAGTCATGGTGTCTTTTACGATGGGTAAGATATCCCGCAATGCTTTTGTCTTGTGGTTGTGATGTTCTGCTAGGCAAAGAACACAAATTGGCATATCGCAGTCTTGACAGTAAAATGCCACATTTCGATTGTCGTGGTTTGTACAAAATGGCTCTCTATTTAGCAGCTTGTCGATGTCTTCCTTGTTCAAGTCTGACAATGAAACGACTTGGTGATTTTTGGTAAATTTCGAATGCGAAAGAAAACATTCCTCGCATATTGATTGATCACAGTTGAGACATTGCCATAATGCTTCAGGATGACTCGAAGAAACTGAACAAATCTTTTGACTATCGACAAACTCCAAAACTTTCAAGATTCTTGAATGTACTGGGCTGATCTGTAGGTCTTCAACGTCGTTTAGATCTTGTAACAGAGTCTGTGAGTCACACTGAGGGCATTTGAAGATGTAATCTTGTTGATCAACTTCTGCACTTCTCTTGATGCATAACTTACAAAACACATGAAAACACTGCACCAACTTGGGCTCGATTAATGTGTCCTTGCACAAAGAACACTGCATTTGCTTTTTAAGATCTCCAACACACGATTCCATGGTGGTTAGTTGCTGTTTTCTTACGAGGAATTTTCACGTGAATTTTCAAGGTGTAACTTCTTGGAAGTCACTTGATATTTGCTATATTCTTCCGAGAACTGTCTATTCTGTCTCTTCGCGGAAGAAATGATTACTTGCGTGATTACGTGACGAGATCATGACATCTAGCCTTTACATCAAAAACAAAAACAACCTCAAGGTACTTAAGGACTGGTTTAAAATTCTCAAAGCAAAAACTGTACTTTTCCAAATTGTAACAGAAGGGATGAATAAATGTGCATGAAACGTTGCACAAGACGCAACTATCACACAATAAGCAGCCTAATAATTTAGATTTACAAGTGACGACGTGACCTTGTGACGTCATTAAAACTGTAACGATAAAAAAAAACTTTAAAGATTCTCCACCAAAAGGTTTTATAGCACTGCAAAAGCTAGACATCAAATATTTTTTAGTTTATGGAAGTGTATCGAGATTTGTATAGACCGTTGAAAAAAAAAAAAAGTTAGACATCAAATATTTTTTAGTTTATGGAAGTGTATCGAGATTTGTATAGACAGTTGAAAATTTCGTTAGCAACATTTCGTTCGTGCAACCCCTCCTGAGTAGATATTAACGAAACAAATTTGTCACGTGAACTATTTTGACAAAAAATTACAAATAACTCAAGAACCTAAAATTATTAGGACTTTTCAAGGAGCAGCACGAAACCAGAAGATAAGTGTTACCTTGTGACAAGTATGGCATACGATGATACTGTCCAGTTTACCAGCAAAGATACTGTCAACACACGGTGCAGTTACCAGTTGGACATACCCTGGTGAAACAAGTACAAGAAGTCATACTGGCTTAATGCCGGTACACACTAGGCGACAAGTCGCAGCGACTTGTTCCCGCGATAGGTCGTAGCGACAATTTCCCCCCGTGTGTACTAGGTATTTTTGGCGGAAATTGTCGCAGCGACAAAAGCAGATGTATTGGCGACAAATATTGAACAAATGCACATTGAGGCGACATGTCGTGACGACAAGTCGCTGCGACTTGTCGCCTAGTGTGTACCGGCCTTTAGGGGGAAACGGGAATCTAGATAGCTAAAACTGGGTACCATGGGAAAACACATGCTGTACATAATTACAGGTGGACATACCCTGGTGAAACATGTACAAGAAGTAACACTGGCTTAGGGGGAAACGGGAATCTAGATAGCTAAAACTGGGTACCATGGGAAAACACATGCTGTACATAATTACTTTTTTGTATTCTTAAATATTATTCCAAAATGTCCTCAGCATGTCGTGCTTACTGGGTAGAGCAATCCTCCTGAAGAAGGTGCACCCCATCATGAAAACAATCTAGGATCTGACCTGGACACTCATATTTATTTTGATCAGTTATAATACATAATTTATCAGCACAATGTTCACTTTGAGCAAACAGTTTGATTGTGTTTTGGTTAAAATGATGGAATGAATAAATGAATGAATGAATGAATGAATGGATGGATGGATGGATGGATAAATGGATGTATGAAGGAAGGAAGGAAGGAAGGATGAAAGAAATGGATAGATTAGAATGAATAAATGAATAAATGTATGAATGAATGAATGAATGAATGAATAGATGAGTGAAATACTTATTCTATGAATAAAAAAAATAATGTATAAATTAAGGGAGTAGTACCTTTTAATTTTTCCATTTTCTCTTGTGGCAATGTCTTGATGTCAACACCTTCATTCACTTCAAAGTGTTTCAACACTCCAATTTTAACCCTCTTTGATAATAAAACAGAAAAATAATTATCAGGCATTCTGTCCAATATCTTCTGACAAATACAGCTATTCTTGAAATGGTTGTCCAGTTGAAATAATAATTTAGCAAATACCAAAGTCATTTGCATATCTCATGGTTAATTTTTTTTACTGGATGATGAGTGAAAATGTACAAAATAACTTCATCACATAATTATAATAAACTATGTAACTATATAATATGTGCAGCTTTATATTTAAAACAACAAAACTGAAAACTTGATATATGCAAATTACATTGTTATCCGCTATATCAGTATTTCAACTGGACAACATGTACAAGAATACCTGTAAGTATCGGTATATTTGTACCTTATCTGTGTCTGTGTTCATATGTTAGTGTGTGTCTGTTCATCTGTTTTTGTGTCTGTCAAATTCACATGCTCCATACCTTCAACTGGTCTGTTTTTACAGAGTCCAGTAAATATCTCAAAAGTTCTTGACTATCTTGCTGCTGAAATCCTTTAAATCTTGGAGCTCTAGAGATTATGTGATAATTAGGAAAGTAATTCAATCATGCATTCATTCATCAGTTCATTCATTCATTTTGTCCAATTGTACATTCAAACTTACTTTTTGCAAATCTCTGAAAACAAGAACTTAGGGTTGAGAGGGCCTGATGACGAGGACCTAAATTCATTCAGGAGCTTATTGAGTGACACTAATAATGGCCCTGGTGGATTGGTGACTTGGACTGTAATCTAAAAGGACAAGAGAAAATGCATTATTGTATGTATTTAAAATATGAGTGAGATAAATTATTTGTGTATGCTATCAAATGAATGAAAATTGAGCTTTAAATTAATTGACGCCACAGTTTTCTTTATTTGAATGTTGGCAATTCATAACACAATCCAGTATTGCATATGCCCCACTTGGCCTTCATTGCAACTTCAACTTTGGCTCCCACGATCTTCTGGCGAAACGACATAAGACGGCTGCATCAGAGGCTATGCCCACTTACCGTATATACCGGTGTATAAGTAGACATTTTGTCATCAAAATTTGATATGAAATAAAGGAATCATAGTTGGGAAAGTGCTACCAAACCCAACACTGGGTTCAAATATACCCATAATTTTCCCCCATTAAATGGGCACATGGTTCAATATCTACATTCCTTCAACTTACTGGATTATTTCTATCCATGATCCTTTGCGAGTACTCTGATTGACTGACAAATGCCATGGCAACATGAAGTAGCTCCATTTGACTCAAATTCTAAAAGATAAGACATAAGACATTTGTGATAATGAAGGTTATAATGGTCAAATAGAAAATGGTAATGAATGGCTTTGATTTATTTAAGTTTCAAAACACTATGCTAAATTATTGTGTATACTCTTGAGCAAATGAAAAGCCTACAAAGTCTCCACAAACTTGGAATGTTTAAAGTGCCCCTAAACACTATCACGAAAACTTGTGAATTAAAAGTTTTTGTCGCTAAAATTGCTTCTGTGAAAAAATATTTTATTTTCATTAAAAAGCGATTTTTTTATGGCCTGTCAAAGTTTGATAAATTAGCCTTTTTATTGTGCCATGGCCGTGATTTGTCTGTGACGTCATCGCAGGCCAACAAACAATCTGGTCACTTTGACAAACTTGCTGAACTGCAAAAAATATATAATATTCTGTTTAGACGTCACAAATTTAGAGTTATATATGCACTATTGTTGCTTGTTGTTAGAATGTTTACTGTAGTTCTGCTACCAGGCAACGTAGCTTGGCCTGGGATGACGTCACACATCATCGCAGACACACCCAAAAAGAGACTGGGTACGAGGCGTATTTTTCGTCTTTTTTGTTAAAAAAATAACATAAATATTTTTCCAAAAACATTCAAAGTTTCATAGAATGTTTAAAATGTTCTAAAGAATGGATTAAAATAAAAAACTCGTAGTGTTTAGGTGCACTTTAATGATCAATATGTTTGTATTGGATCAGGAATGTTGGAGTACCATTTACTGGAAAGAGGCAGGGTCTACATTTCAGTATTCTGTATTCACTTGAGGCCCAGGGATGATTTATAAAACAGTGTAAGGGAGCTTGAAAAAATGAAAAGATAAATGTCCATGTCAAGGCATCTTGACTTTATAAAATATGCCAAGTTCTCATTTCCAAATTTAAAATAGCCAGCCTTGAAATTCTTGTATTAAAGATTTGTCACCCATATAATAACAACAACAGCAACAGCAACAACAATAATAATAATAATAAAATTAACTCTTGAACGAACAATAAACTAAGAAAATGATTGTAAAATTGTAAAATGAAGAAAGAAAGCACAGCTTGGCCTGTGTTAACCGCACAAAGCTGTAAAATTAACATGACACATTTCAAATAACAATAACAATAACAATAATAATAATGACATTAAAAGATTTGTATGGTGCTTATACAAGTCAGCTTCAAGCGCTGTAAAATAAAAATCGGAAATGCTACAATATAAAATTTTTAATTACAAGTAAATGAAGTTGCTAGACAATAATAATAATAATAATAATAATAATATTGTAATAAACAAATGGTGCCTATAATGATAATAACAATAAATAAAAAATAAGCAATTAAATAAAACATAATAATAGATTTAAAAAAATAAGTCACCTACTTGCATAACAGCATTAAAGAAACAAGTGTTTCCCAGATTTACCAATCCCTGAAAAAAAGTTTGAATTCACATTTATTTTATCACATTTTGCCCAGTCACTTCACATCAGGCTTCTCTAAACTCTCACAGGCTCCTAAAAATAATTTAGGTCTTATTAACAAGAGGTCTGTGCCTGGTTGTGTGAAGCCTGAATAGCACTATCCAGTGGATAAATTCTACAGAAATTCTATGGAGTGGATAACTTTATTCAGGTTTCTTGCAACCGGTCCCTGCACAGGAGAATCTGTGGTTGAATAGTACAGACCATCACCAAGCTCGGTTAATAGTTAACGCATTTATTATATGACCATTTTTATTTATAAAAACTATAATAAAATATTTTGTGTACTACCAATACAGAGTCTTTAATACAGGGGACATTAACCAATCATCAAGCGTGTATAAGCAAGCAGACTGCATCAGACTGCTCCTTTGCTAGTGTCCAGACTCCAAGATTCACCGTCATAAACTACATGTAAATTAGTAATAATAAACGTATAGATCTATATATCTTTATTTGCATCTCACCTTGACCTTGTGTTTGACATTCATGGGTGTGATTACATCAGGATTTTTGCTCAAAGATATCGTTGTACCATGAAGTTTAGGTATGGTAATCTTGTGGTCTAGAAAAAAAAGCATGAAAGCATTAGTAAAGTATTGAAATTTGTTAAATTATACTAAACTACTATAATAATTATGAAAACTTAAATATGTCATGAAAAAGAATGTAATACATACAAATGTACTCTAGAAATGGACCAAGATTGGTCCATTTAAAAATTAAAAAACTGTGTCTCCGATTTTTGACTTTTTGCCTCGTTCAAGAGATATTGAGTGATTTGTATAAAAATCGTCAAAAAATGCGATTTTTTACTTTAGAAACAGATATCTTTGCAACGAGGACATAACTCAAAAATTGGAGACACGGTTTTTTAGTTCAATCTTTCGTCTTTACGACTACAATAAGTGTGTTTTGATCGGATAAATTTCTGCTGTACTGTGACTTTTTGAAAAAGGCGGAGTATAAATTTATATTTTCACCACTTACTAAAAAAAATTGAAAAATTGTCAATATTTTCTTACATAGTTGTTTTCATCAACTATTCAGCTTTCAGATGATATATAAATCATAGAAATCGGTTGCATATTTTGCGCCCTATACGAAGAAAAGCGAACATTGGTCATTAGGGTCCCCTGATACCTTAATGAAGACTAATAGTCTACATTATTACCAGTGATAATGCTATTGTCTAAGTTGTTGTAATCCTAATTCTTACCATTTGGTGAGTCCAGTTTTAATCCTTTGATGACAAGTTTAACACATTCATGTAAATCTGTATTTGGTACAATAGGTAACTCCATGTCACATCCATAACACCTACATCCAACAAAATGATTAAAAATATTAAATTTCTTCATAACTCATTATTAATAACCTAGAACAATAAATCGGTGTCAAAGGTCTTTACTTTGTTTCACCGTCCACCTTAAATTATTAGGAAATGATAATGTTGATACAACTTCTTGATGGTGATAGTATTTTACTATCTACTTACCATACTAGCATAGACTGCAAGTGTAGTGTGATGTTGTGAGTTGGACTGTCGCTATGGTGACCTAGAGCATGTTTATCATCACTGTACCGATCACAGCCCTACAAGTTACAAATAATACAAACAATTATTGACACAAACAATATGAATACAAATAATTAGACAACACTAAAGTTAGAATGGGTTACAATGACAGAGATCAAGCAAAATTGGTTTAAATTTTGATTCAAATTCGAACTAGCACACATCAATGATGGTGTGATGTCGTCATGTAGGACGCGCTCAATGCAAAAATTGAAAACTTTTCAACAAGATCTCATTTAGTTTTTTGCAAATTTCTTGGGTATATTTTTGTAGAATTTCAAATGTTTTGCAAATAGAAATGTTTAGAAAATTAAAATATTCCCTAGAATGAGGAAGGATGAAGAGAGGGAGGAAGGCAGGAAGGGAGGAGGAGAGGGAGAAAGGAAGGGAGGGAGGGAGGATGGAAGTCAAGGAAGGTAAGAAGGAAGGCAGGAGGTACAAACCTGTTTTCCACATCGTAAACATATACAAACTCCAGTATCGTCGTTCTGAGACCCATCACACCACTGAAGATATAAACATAACAAGAAATAAGTTATAAAATATGTCTTTTTGTTATGTTGTCATTTATAAATATCTTTTGCTATAAAAACTATTAGACTTACAGAACATTGTCCAAGTTTGGCATGTGGAATATGATTTTGTAGGACTCCAAGTTTGACTGCTTTACTTAAATGAGGGCATTTCTTAGAGTCTTCACCTAGAGAGTAAATCAATCAAACGATCGATCAATCAACCTTGAGCAACCAATCAACCAAAGAAACAGTCCTTCAATCAGTCCCACAACAATCAATGAAACCACAAATATAAAATAATAATAATAAAGTAAATGAATGAATGAATGAATCAATGAATGAATCAATCAATCAATGAATAACACAGAATATTATTAAATAATATAATATGGTTAAAATTATATAATTAATAAATTATAACGATGATGAAGACGATGAATTTGAAGTATGAAAACATTTATATTAAACAGGAAGTCCCAATTAGTCAAGTCGGTTGTTAATGAAAAAAACAAGTACTAACACAAGGCAACAAGTTGTTTTACACACATTCAAAATATATAAAGGTATTTTCTTTCCATAGGGAAATGTTTTGAGAATTTTATAGGATTTAATGAATCGGTGAAATGATATTCACGGCATACAGTACTCAGGTTTTTTTTTCCTCACCTTGCGAATTTAAGTTTTCTAATTCAAAACTATCTTCATTCTCTTTCTTATTCTTCTTATTGTGATGTCTTCGGCCCTTTTTCCCCATTTCAAGTCATTTTACTGAAACATTTTTGAAGAAATTTTGAACTTTTTGGTTGTTTCTCAGAACACGCGTGCTATTAGAGAGAGACTGGTAATCATTTAGGAGGCTGCTGACCATCAATGAATTCAAACTGAGCCTGCTAAAATTAAAATTTGTACAAATTTATTTATTCATTTGTTTATCCACTCAATTAGTCATATATTCATTTATTTAATTATTCTTCCATCCATCCATTCATCGATTCATTCAGTCATTCATTCATTCATTCGTTCGTCCGTTGGTGTGTTCGTTAGTTAGTTCATTTATTTATCTATTTGCTCATTTTATATTCATTTATTTATTTATTATTTCATTTATTTGTTTTAGTATTTCATTTAAACAGGAAGTTCCGGTATAAAAGGGGGGGCTACGCCCCCTTCCGCGTCAGATCTGAGATTCAAAATTGAAAATTTGAATTTCAAAATGGCGGACGGAGGTGACTATCTCGTTGAGGCCAAATAAATTAAAAAAAAATCTTATACGTACTTGATATTAACCTATTTATTCAATAAAATGACTTATTACTGTTTTACTGATCCTACTTATATCTGTTTTAAGTACCATATATATAAAAAAAGGGAAAAATTGGATTGTGAAAATGTAAACAAAACAGTCGCGTCGTGCGTACTTGGAAACCACTCATGTTTCCGGTGTAAATGACCTTTGACCTGTTTGTTTGCGCGGGAAAAAACTTTGCCAGCTTTGCACAAGTTTGCAGTGAGATATGTTTCGCAGTGACAAGCTAAATAGATAGTAAATCGTTTCGTAAAGTGTAAAAAATGTCGAGGAAACGCTCGCGATTTACAGTACAATTTGAAGAAAGCGAAGAGAAACTTTCCCTGCTTCGTGAAAAAATAAGCAAGGCGAAAGAAATGGCAGGACTCAGTAACAACTTCTTACTAATGAATAAGTTGCTTGACAAGTTTTTATCTTCGTGCAATAGTGTTGAAAAAATCGATCAAAGCTCAACGAGCGATACTGGATCCTCTTCTTCATCAGCACAGCTGTCAAGAAAGGAAATCCACACAGCTCTGGACGACGAAGATGGAGAGTACTTCATTTGTAGTAAATCAACCATCCGCAACTTAGTTAACTCTCTATCGGAGTCGAAAGGATGCTGTTTGGTTTGTGGTGGATTTCTCATTATTGACAGCTGTCAGCTGATGAGAAGAGGGCACTGTGGACGAGTTGAAATAACCTGTGTAAACAACCACCAAACAATTTGGTTCAGCTCGGCAAATTTGCAGTCAAAATATGTTGCTAATTTAAGGTAAGAGATCAATATTTGTAAAAAAATAACTGAATATCTACGTTGAATTATTAGTTGAACAGAATAAATGATACGGCGTTTTCAATAAATGTATAAAATAATTTTCTTTTGTACATTCTGATTACTATATTTTTTGCTTTTGAATTCTTTGTCATTTAGATTAATTCATGGTTTTATGAGCTCAGGACTAACCGAGACTCAGTATCACAGTTTCATGAAAGCAGCTGGATTAGGCTTTGTGGAACACACGTATCTTGACACCGGTACTTTTGTATTATATATATATATACGTTTGATATGGTTTTTGTTGTTGCATAGTTATTATATATTTGCTTATAATATTATACTGATTTTCTTGCAGCTGTGCTTATACACACAACCAGTACCTTGAAATCAAAACAGAGCAGGACAAGTTTATTTGCATTTGGTTTTATTATTATTTTATATTTATGAATATTTATTATGTTTATTTGCTATTATTATGTTTGTAGCTTGCAACAGTCACATACATCCTAAGTAGTGTGCTTTTTTACATCTACCATTCTACAGCCTTGTGATATTCAATTACTCCTTGTTACAATGATACTGGTATTCAGTTTATTAACCGAATATAAATGAAATAATTCTTAGTTTTCAACAAACTTGGGTATCTAAAATCAATTCAAGCTGTATATGAGGATGAGGTTACAGCAGCCATGCAAGAATCCCAACTACATCAATCCCCGGGGGGGGGACTCCCTATTGAAAGAGGGTGGGGATGCTCGCAGTCCCTTTTAGGGGTTGAAATCGAGGTTTTGGTCCCGCTTAGGGTGTTATGAACGAGATTGCCTACCAGTTGAGTTTTGTGGTCCCTTTTAGGGGTTTTAAAATAAACAGCAACAACAATGCTTCTTTTCAACGATGTTTATTCTATATCAATGCCTTTCTGGATTGTGTCAATTAACACTTGTCAATAAAAGAAATTACATTGACTTTTGACAACAATGACTGTATTCTAATGGTCTCCTTTCTTGCCAACTTTATTGTCAATCGTACTGGAACATTGATTCCTCCATAACGTCATAAACTCATACGAGAAGAAGGCGTTTGATGTTAATAAATTAAATCGAGAAACCCAGCCTTGAATACGTTTTTGCTTGGTCCCTCTTAGGGGTAGAATTTTATCCCTGCCACGCCCATAAACTGACAACACAGGTCCCTTTTAGGGTCCATTTTTAAGATTTTCGGCGAGCATCCCCACCCTCTTTCAATAGGGAGTCCCCCCCCCGGGCATCAATCATATATTGATAATGATGGTGATGTGAGTATTATGTTGTTGGACTGTTATAGTGCATCACATCTGTGATACTGTAAATTACAACAATGAAATGTAAACAATGTGGCAATGAAATACTTATATAATTGCTTTTTATGTCTTGATAATAACTATTTACATATATTTGGACTTATAATTGGTCATTAATTTATTACCCAAGGAGATTATCTTGTTTGTACTTTGAGTTTCTAAGTCGATTTAATGAACATGTTATTATGTGGAATATTGAAAGTACAATTTTAATGTGTTAATTAACTTGCAGATTGTTATAACTGATGCCAGACACGACTCGTCCAGAAATGTTCAACACACTACAGTCACTGCAATGTCATACTAGTTAGTAGAGTGTTTTTTTAAGTAGTTGTATATCATGTATCTGGACCCTAAATTTATTTGATTGTTTTTACCCCTAAGAGCTGTGGCAAGCTTCTGTGATACTGTCATTCACATAGGAGTCCACCCCTCACCTCTAAACGTTTTTGAATACGAGATCAGAGCTTGTTTTAGTGCTGTGTACAGAGCTTTTTTCGAAAATTTAATAATTTTATATGGTTTTTTATTTTATGAATAAATGTGTTTGCTTCATTAATTTCAGCACAAACAAGATTTTGGCCACTATTAATTGGTCCAAAGTTGACATGAGTATTGCGCAAAGTAGAGAGGTGCCTATGACCAAGATGATTGTTCAACATCTAGAGGAAAAAGGTTTGTAAAGTGACTACAGTGCATATTATACAACAGGTGGTCTTAGCAAAAAAAGGAGGAAGAACTAATGTATTGTTTCACTGCAGGTCATCAGGTTGTTGAAATTGCCCATGACAATGTTGCGTCAATACAGAACTGGGCTACTAAGGATAAGAAGATACTAAATTCGTATGATACATGGCATGGTAAATAATTGTTGATATAAAGCATTATTCCTTGTAAGATTATCATTGTACCAAGAACCAAGGCAATATCTGAAAATTACATTTGTACAATAACAATTGATATAATTGAGGATTAATTCTCGTAAATAAAGATGGTATTTTTAAATAAAAAATAGGGGGAAAGAATGTGAAGAAAATCATGAGTAAGATTGCAAAGGGGACAAAGAAAGATGAAGGAGTTTCATGGTTTCCAGATCTTGCAGACAAAGGTAAAAAATTACCAATCATAAAACTTCATTGTTCATGAAATAGTTTATTTAATATTATGTTACTAATCATAGCAAAAGCCACAAAAACACATTGCTACTATACCATGAAATCCTTCTCTGACAATGGTACTGTGGAGGAATTTAGGTCTGCTCTTCTAAATGTTATTGAGCATTACCAGGTATGTAAACATCTTACAAAATTTCATGTAATCTTCCTCATAAATTGGAGATGTGGACTTGGACACATGGCCTAACCATCTCAAGTGTTAAAGCCAATGGAATAATTATGTTCAATAGAGGGTAGCCCAGCACAATACAGAATTGCTGGATTGGTAAATTTGTCAACTCAAGCATAAAAATGAATATTGTTGAATTGTTTTGTATTTTTTATTAGGGCAATCATAGACAGTGTCCATCGGAGAGCAGATGTCAGGAGGTGGATTATGTATGTAGTAAAAAACCTTTAGAGGACCCAAAGGCAATAACTGCATACAGAAACGCTCTTACATCTACTCTAATCTATAGGAATGCCGAAGCTTATATGAGAGTAAGTAACAGAAAACCACAAGTGAAAATAACATGTTATTATTTTCACATGTGAAAATATAAGTCTTTTCAAAAAGGAGAAATAATGGAATTTTTGGATATTATTGTTATAAATATAAAATAAAAAAATGACAATGATAAATAAAAATCAGTGAAACTTATTCAAATATGTGCCTAACAATATATACATGCACAACAGAGTACAAACACTAAATGTATGCAACAGTTGTCACTATTTATTAGTAAATAGCACTAATTAAACAAAAGAAAACAATAGAATTACCATGAAATAGCACTATTTAGTGGTATTCATATTGCACACTTTTAGTGCATACACTCTATCCTTCACCTAGTAAACCAAACTACTTACAGGGTATCCCATGTATGTTTCCCTTTCTTTTTCAGTGCCGAGATACATTTTGGTTGGAGTCTTTTCACTCAACTTTATTAATTTATGCTCCAAAGAGAATTCACTTTGGTGATGAAACATACAACACTCGAATACAACTTGCAGTTCTTGACTGGGTAAATCATATATATAAATTAATTGGGAAAGTATGTGCACTGCAATTCAGTGGAAGTTTGCAGAGTATCAAAACATGTAAATTGTTGTCATTTTCACACACACAAGCATTTCAACTACCAGAGTTCATTCTATTAGTCATGGAGAAATAACTCTGAATTCCCTTTTTTTTTCCTTTCCCGCATTGGTTATTTTATAAAACAAATCAAACACAGTCAGTATGAGTTTGACTGCTATAATTTTCCCTTTTTAGAATGAAAATGTACACAGAGATATATACAGCATAAAGCAGTATCAATATGCCAGAAATCCAGACCGGGTAGCTCCAACAAGGGTACTCAAGCCAAAAACATTTAACTTCAGAGACAAAATCTGGACGTTCTTTTTTTCTGCATGTTTGTAATGTTATGTTTTTTATTTGTTGTTATTTGTGTGTAACATGTTTTCACATCTGTTTTCACAAGTAAATGCCAGTAACATCATCTCATATTCCATAAAATGGCTCTAGTAGGAGCCACCCAACTTGATGAAGTGAATGGAACAAATATGCTTTAATATATATATATACATTGACTTAGGTATTATTTTACAGGTAAGTAACAATACATCTTACTGTTAAATTGCCACTTTATTTGCACAGGTATTTCATCAATAAAAAATATAATATATACATGTTTTGGTTGTGAATTTTATAAGTAATCACAGTATTTTCTATGATAAAACTTTTTATGGGATATTTTGTGCAAACTGCTGAGAGTACCACAAATGGATTCTAGAGAAACGAGGAATTTGTGTGCCTATGAACGCTTGTGGCCCATATATGGGATGTCTGGTGGATTAGGCCACCTTGTTCTCACGTCACAAATTACACAGAATGGCATAATTTCACGTACATCGTTTTTACAACCCATCTGTTTTTTTTCACTTAAATATTGCTCTTGTTTCCAAAGACCCATCTTTGTTAGTATTTTGTAAAAGAACCGGTACTCCTTCAGGCGCCTTGTGTGGTTTTTAGGTGAAGCTGGTCCTTTAGGTCTTGACTGGACAGTCAAAACCACACAAGGCATCTGAAGGCAGTACATGCACACTTCTAAATTGGTAATACTAGAAAGTGAAAGAAAAGAAAATTTTAGAAACTTATCAATATGTTTTTACAAATTTACTGCACAACCCTTTGTGTCCTTTTTCATATGTTGTAAAAATAGGGTGCAAATACCTAACCTTTCCAGACATTCAATGCGGCAAAAGTTCAATGTATGAACTAGGCCTTACATTGCTTTATTGGGGTATTAGTGTTTTCTATGCTGTATGCATGGTAAGTAAATAAACCTGTCCACTACATAGTCATTTCTCTTACTTACAGTGTTGGGTTATTGGAGTTTGTGCTACCTGCGGAAAAAATGAACATTTCAGTAATGACATTGGAAAAAAAACATTGAAAAAATATTTTTATCTAAACAAAATCCTAATCGTGCTATTTGCAGTTGTTTGTAAGCTCAATTTCGTGTATATTATAAGAGTTCACATTCTCCATAAATCAGCGTGTTCTCATCATTGTTTAGCTATAGAATAGGAATACACTGGTTGAAATTATAATCAACACATTCAGAATTTGAAAACTCAAAATTTATCGATTACTGTATGGATTTAGTCCTGTTCACGAAAGAGCAATAAACTGTAGCTTGGTGAACAAAAAAAGTGGACAATGTTTACACTACATTTTTTGCCTTTTACAAATCGATCAGACAATTCAATATTTCCAAAGTGATCGTTATTTTCAAATGATGTCTACATAAAACAAACACCGAGGTGAAACTACCGATAAACAAGTGGCCGCCATATTGAAAACAAAGGTAACAAGAAAGTCGAAGAACTTACCATAATTTTCCGCATAGTTTATACCATCTGTGCTAAAACCACCAAAACATCACAAGTTAGTACATAATATTAACTGAAACTCTGCTTGTTTGTGTTGAAAAATTTCATTCGGGCATTTATCAGCTTATGTTCAACATGCGAGTCCTTTGCAAATTACTGCAAAGTGTTTGCGAGGAGACTGAGCTTTGCGCCGGCGCATTGTTGTCTTGACCTTTATTTGACCTTCATTACCTGTTGCAATTTGCATTTTCTTCGCTACCTTCCGTCTCATTGTTCTTCATGTTTGCTCTTTTCATTCTGGTTCTACAGCAAAGCGAAAAACAATGTCATTCGAGGAACTTCTAATAAAATCGGCTAGAAAACTCAGTACTTGGCAACTTACCGGTCTCAGTTTAGCTGTTTCCTGCCTTTCCTCGGCTTTTTTTTTACTCACTTTAAATAAGTGAAATGGAAAACCGTTTTCTTTATTTTTGCTTTTCTTTTTGAGGGGGTCTTTTTCAGTAGTATTATTTTCAGTTTTCTCTTTGATTTGTCCCTACATGATCATACGAATTTTTTTTTTTTAGCGGAGATCCGCACTCTACGATGATTGACGGTTAACTGACTCGAGATTGGCCTGGCCACGCGCCTTTTATACCGGAACTTCCTGTTTAATGTGCGGTTTATAAATATACATATACTGCCGGTTGGGGAGGAGAGACTGAGGAGAATTTATCCATAGAAGAGCTGGGTAGAGAGGGGAGGGACGTAGTTATCATTTGGGCTTGATTTACTGAAGGCTGCCCGCTTTGTTTACACAATACCTCAAACACTCACTAAAATCCGCCTAAAATGAAAGGAAGAATCGTCGTATTCTCAATAACAGGCTGCCCTTTCTGTCTTCGTGCAAAAGCAAAGCTCAGAGATGAATTAAAGCTAGAATTTATCGACATAAATTTAGATCAATATCCGAACCGAAGAGACGAGGCGAGAGAGAGGTCTGGTCGTCGAACTGTTCCACAAATTTTCTTCAATAATATTCATGTTGGTGGATTTGATGATCTTGATAAGCTAGTAAGTAAAATTTAACAATATTTGTTTATATATAAGACAGATAAGATAAGACTGTACATAGTTTCATAAGTTAAAGGTTAAGGACGTTCAAAACTGCCTTGGAAAAGTTGACATTGATCATGCAGATTTTTCTTAGAAGTTTAAAGTAACAATTTTTTTATTAATTATTTTTTGTTTGTTTTCTATGAGATGATGGTTTCATTTTAATGTTATTTCTAGTAATTGAACACAATGACTTTGCATATTTGTTTGCCAGTTCAATGCACATTTCAGCACAATTTCTATTATTCTAAAATTTCGAATTAATTTTTAGATGTTTATTTTGTTTGTTTATTGTTAGTGGGATGCCTATCTTTTTTTCATGTGCATACAAGATTAAGTATATTTTTGACAAGCACATTTTTGGTGCAAATTCTATCTGTGATGTGCATATGGTCTTGGGCTTCCTGTGTAATTAATGTATATTTGAAAATGTTACATTACAGACAAAAGAAGAGTTAGATAAACTTATTGCCGAAGTGCACAACAACCCAGCACCTGATGATGCTCCTAAACCGCCAACCAAAGATGATCAAGGAGGTGAGTTTAAAAAATAAATAGTTTAAGAAAAGTGGACATTCTTGCCATTGAAAATATTCGTTTTTGACAATTGTCTTTGTTGTATTTTATGTTTATTTATTTGTATTATTCCAGGTGACAAACAGGACAGCTTTGATTTCACCTGTGAACTGGATGAGTATGCAGAGTTGGTCAAGAGTATAAAAGAGAGTGGTTTAGTAAAAGACCATCGACAAGCTCTGATACACACACACAAAAACTCTTTTATTGGTAAAGATGTTGTTGATTGGCTGATGAAGACCAGGGATGTTGGTGAGTACTGGTTGAATCAATCAAGTTATAATTATTGATCAAGTGAACATATATGGATATTAAATCAATCAATCAATCAATCATGACAATCAATCAATCACGTCAATCATTACAATCAATCCATCCATCTGTCCATCGATCAATCAATCAATCAATTAAACAAACAACCAATCAATCTGCACGGCTGCAGTCAATCCATCCATCCTTCAATCAATCAATGAAATATCATATTGAAACAATCAATCAATATTAATATTTTTTCAAAGTTACACAGTTGTTAATTCTTTCATTCTCTTAGAAAAAGACCAAGCCATAGCAATGTGTCAAAACCTTCTGGACAGAAAGTTTGCTCATGCTGTGAAGAAAGCGGAACAGGAAAAACAGTTCACCGATGATGACACACTCTATCGTTTCCTGGAAGATGAAGAAAGCAATGCACTGAACTCTGGCATGGAGTCATTGTGCGAACCAAGGCCTGCACATGAAGTAGGAGAGACATTGAGGCATCTTATTTTGAAGTTGTATAATAGCTACCTGTCTGCTGATGGAAAGGTAAAAGATGCTACTATTACTGCAGGGCCAGACCCAGAAAATTTTGAACAGTTGCACAACCCTAAAAATGACTGATCAAAATATAAAATCCCTCCCCAAAATAATCTATAAAAATAAGAGTTTTTCCCAAGGGAGGGGGACAACAGCCTCCGTGGCCCTCCTCTTGGATCTGTCCCTTTACTGTGAGTTATGATTTAAGTCTGTTTTTATGCACATAATGGTCAACATTAACAAGATCATCATTATCACCATGATTCGATCATCATTATGACTTCATTATCGTCAACAAAAATCTTCATCAAGAACATCATCAGTAACAATAGAATAATTTCATATCATCTGATAACGCAAAATCATGTTCATCACCATTATCTATCATGATGACTTAATAATCATCACCACCATCATCATCATTACCATTGTCATGACTACCACCATCATCATCATTACCATCATCATCATGACTATAACCACCATCATCATCAGAATGATCACCACCAACATCTTCACCATCATTGTCATGACTACCACCATCACACATCAGAATGATCACCACCATCATTATCATTACCATCATCATCATGACTACCACCATCATCATCAGAATGATCACCGCCATCATTATCATTACTATCATCATCATGACTACCACCATCATCATCAGAATGATCACCACCATCATTATCATTACTATCATCATCATGACTACCACCATCATCATCAGAATGATCACCACCATCATTATCATTACTATCATCATCATGACTACCACCATCATCATCAGAATGATCACCACCATCATTATCATTACTATCATCATCATGACTACCACCATCATCATCAGAATGATCACCACCATCATTATCATTACTATCATCATCATGACTACCACCATTATCATCAGAATGATCACCGCCATCATTATCATTACCATCGTCATCATGACTACCACCATCATCATCAGAATGATCACCGCCATCATTATTATTACCATCGTCATCATGACTACCACCATCATCATTAGAATGATCACCGCCATCATTATTATTACCATTGTCATCATGACTACCACCATCATCATCAGAATGATCACCACCATCATTGATTATTATTACCATTGTCATCATGACTACCACCATCATCATCAGAATGATCACCACCATCATTATTATTACCATTGTCATGACTACCACCACCATCATCAGAATGATCACCACCATCATCTTCACCATCATCATCATGACTACCACCATCATCATCAGAATGATCATCACAATCATTATTATTACCATCGTCATGACTACCACTATTATCATCATCAGAATGATCACCACCATCATTATCATTACCATCGTCATGACTACCACCATCATTATCAGAATGATCACGACCATCATTATCATTACCATCGTCATGACTACCACTATTATCATCATCAGAATGATCACCACCATCATCTTCACCATCGTCATGACTACCACTATCATCATCATCAGAACGATCATCACAATCATTATTATTACCATCGTCATGACTACCACTATCATCATCATCAGAACGATCATCACAATCATTATTATTACCATAGTCATGACTACCACTATCATCATCATCAGAACGATCATCACAATCATTATTATTACCATCGTCATGACTACCACCAACATCATCAGAATGATCACGACCATCATTATCATTACCATCGTCATGACTACCACTATCATCATCATCAGAACGATCATCACAATCATTATTATTACCATCGTCATGACTACCACTATCATCATCATCAGAACGATCATCACAATCATTATTATTACCATCGTCATGACTACCACTATCATCATCATCAGAACGATCATCACAATCATTATTATTACCATCGTCATGACTACC
The DNA here is from genome assembly GCA_918843875.1 of Diadumene lineata. Taxonomy (NCBI): domain Eukaryota; kingdom Metazoa; phylum Cnidaria; class Anthozoa; order Actiniaria; family Diadumenidae; genus Diadumene; species Diadumene lineata. Next base: position 3,959,619 of record OU974082.1, read on the forward strand.
ACTATCATCATCATCAGAACGATCATCACAATCATTATTATTACCATTGTCATGACTACCACTATCATCATCATCAGAACGATCATCACAATCATTATTATTACCATTGTCATGACTACCACCAACATCATCAGAATGATCACCACCATCATCATCTGTTCATTACTATGAGTAATTATGACCACCAACATTATCATGATTGTGATGATATCAAACAATTTTTCAAAGGGTGTTGACTATGCTGCTATGGGTGAAAGTCAGTTATTCAAAGATTACATCAAGCATACTGCTGAACTGCAGCGAGTCCAACTGGAAAACGCAACTAGAGAAGAGAAGTTATCATTCTTTATCAACATCTACAATGCATTGGTTATTCATGCTACTGTAGTCAGAGGACCACCTAGTAATTTATGGCAGAGATACAAGGTAGTTGAAGTTCATATCATCTTGACATCATAAGCATTAAGAAGAAACTCATCACACCTATTTTAGTAAGGGCACGTTGAACCATGAACGTATTGTCACACCGTTATTTTTTTTCTAGTTTTTCAATACTGTTAGCTACATTATTGGTGGTCTCATGTATTCATTGAATGAAATTGAGAATGGAGTACTGAGATCCAATAGAAGAGCAATTGGTGCAATTAGACGTCCATTTGGTAAAAATGACCCAAGACTAAAGATAGCACTAGAGGAGCCTGAACCATTGATTCATTTTGCATTGGTATGTGGCGCAAAGAGCTGTCCTCCCATTAAGACATACTCTGCCAAGGTAATGCTAATGGGGATGCAGATAATGATAATTTATGGTGGTTATTATTGTGATCGTAATGATGATAGCAATGCTGATCATGATGATGCTAATGATGATGATGACAGTGGTGATGACAATGATGATGAATTATGATAGTGATGATGATAACAGTAATAAGAATGATGACGATGATGTGTACATTCAATTTGATGTCGAGTGGTTTGGGATTTTGTTAGCAGAGGTAATGATGATCAATGGTAACAATGATGATGAAAGTGATGGTGATTATGATAATAATGTGTATATTAATGTTGATAGTGGTTTTGGCTTTTGGTAACCAAGGTAATGATCAATGGTCATAATGATGATGATGATGATAATAGTGGTGGTAGTGCACCGGGATAGTGTTGTGGCTCTTGCCGCAAACAGTCTCACATATATTTTATTTATGTTTGTCATTTTTAGGGAGTCAATGAAGAACTTAAAGTTGCAGCAGAAGCATTCCTAGAAGGAGATGATGGCTGTCAAATTGAGATGAAGAAAAGAGAGGTAAAGGGGTAACAATTAGGACAAAATGAATACTGGCCTGGACTACCAAGGGGGTGGCCTAGAGGAGGGATTCTGATTGTACTCAAATGTTCAGACATTCACAGTAACTGATCATTGATGTAAATCATTAAATGTTCCTATTTTTTGTAGATACATCTCAGTAAGATCTTTCAATGGTATAAGGAAGATTTTGGCTCCAATAACACTGAGGTACATCACTGATGTAGATATAACATGACAATTTATCATGAATCAAATAAACAGTACCTACACAAAATTTGGGCTCAATCCTGACAGGATTTCACAGCAGGCAACACAACTTTTGAAAATTCAAATGCATTCTCTAAACAAAGACTAAAGTCATATGTTTGCTTGACAGGTTGCCCAGTTTGTGTCCAGTAGGATGGGAGAAGGAGAAAAGAAAACATCCTTAGAAGAGCTTCTGACGTCAGGCAATTTTAAAGTGATTTACATGCAGTATAACTGGGCCTTGAACTCCAAATAGAACCTTTGTTACCCAAATGAAATCCCGCTCATTCTGGGGTAACATTAGTCTCCCTCGGATGGGAGGGAGACTAGGGTGACATTAATTCATTTGACCATTGAGAGTAACCCCAGGTGTCTTCCTCCAGACTACACACTAAACCAGATGATAACAACACATCAACATTACTTTTACTCCTGGGTTAAACTGTCATTGACAGTAACACCAAAAAACTTCTTAAAACTGCCAGGGTTTAACCACCAATAATGAAAACACATCGATATCACTTACACCTGGGTATAAACCATTGAAACATGTACATCAGACACTGTCTTTATCAAGACTGCACTCACTCAGTCATTCCCAGAAGGCTTGCTTACAGAAAAGTTCAAACCAAGCATAATTCTAACACACTCACCTAATAATTACAGCCACTAATTAAACTGGGCCCACATATTGTTTGTCAGCCAATTGATGTCTTGGTTTGTAATTTGATTTGCTGAGAAGGACACAAAGTGCTTGTCTTTTGTTTTAAAGAACAAACCTGATTGGCTGAAAAACATGATGCGGTCCTGGTTGAATTAGCAACACTGTTCAACCCTGCATTTGACTTTCTCATTTGACAATCACAAAAATTCAATACTTGTAGAGTCATTACACTGAACCCATAGACTGAAGAATTAGAGTTTATACACCAAACATCAGCATTTTAAAACATTGTTAGTACCAATTGTTATTGAGATTCAATACTCAAGATAAAAGATTTGTTTTACATCACAGTCACATTAATAGCAAGTTCTATGTAGTATATACAATATGAGCGGCCGATCTCTATGAAATATACAATGTTGAGACATTTTATATTCCATACAGATCGGATGCAAATATTGTTAAGTATAATACTTAATGTCTAGATAACAGCTGCTATTCTAGATTAATATTTTTGATATTAGATTTAATTTGGCCAAGATATTTCAAGCTAAGCCGTATGCAAATCAGGACTATTTCTGTTTACAAATGCCTTCATGCTAGTGATTTTCTATTGTTCTGGGTTCATTAATTATTCATAAATTTTATAAGTGACATTACATATATAGTAAATATTAATTATATTTTCACAGGTTAAGTGTAATGACTCTATTATTAATAATTATTTAATATTTATATTTTATAAATATTTATAAATAATTTTTAGATTGCTAGAGATAAAAGAACAATGCTTAGACTGCATCATCTATTTACATTTTTATTGTATGTAAAAATCACAGTAATTTCATTTAACATCAAACAATAATGTTCCAGTAATATTTATGGCCTGGAAGTTCTTAATTTATTATTGAAAAAATGACATGAATTGTAAAATCAAATAAAAAACAAATCTATAGGAATATTACTAAATTTCAGTATCAAATGAATGTTTTATGACTTTTAGACTTTTCCTAATTTGCCAAAAGAAATAAAACATTTTGTATTTAATAATTTTCATCTGGTGAATGGATGAAATGATTCTTGAATAACAAATAATTAGTAAGTTAATTAAATAACTTTGCAACAACTAGCTATAACTTATAATAATGAATTATCACAACTAACATAGTACAACAGTGGCAGATTCAGGATTTTTCAAAAGGGGCTTCCATTTTGGTGTCACATTTTCTAAAGAGCCATTTGCGTATTGAGTAGGAAACGGTACCGTCCATACTCTAATTAATGTAATGTAATTTGAATGTTGTTATGTAGCGAATTTCACAAAGTCTCGAAACGTTTTACAATTCTTTAGGCACACGTTGCTCAAGGGGGGTTCCCCCCCCCCCACTGTATGTGCCACTGTACAAGTCTGTACTTTCAGAAAAGATTGTGATAGTGGTCTATCCTAGAGGAACCATCCCACAGTGTAGTGTAGCCATTGAATGAGAACATGAATGCTATGTAGTTCTCTTCTTCCCCCCCCCCCCCCCCAAAAAAAAATAAATAAATAAAAACATGGAGCCTGTTACATTGGTATTTCATATAATTTTTATGGGTACAACCTTTGTGAAAGGTTTTTCATACCTTTTAGAAAATTACATAGCCTTATGAAATGATTCCATAGGTAATGCTATGAAAAGCTATAAAATTAAATGCATTTTATAGATTAAAACCATGAAAAGCATATGAAATACCTATGAAACAGTGTCCTGGTTTTCAGTATTTGAATTGGTATTGCAGTAATAGTGTTTTCATTGTTATGTAATTTTATTTTATTTTATATGTGAACAAGTATTTACTTAATTAAAACTACTGTGTGGTATGAAATACATGATCATAAGGCTGTCTGCACAGCTAGAGGTCATGTGACTTGTCAATCAATAACTGTTAGACTATAGACATGATTCTGCCAAACTGTGATAGAGAATGCTGAAAAGACCATCATCTGAAAGTGTTAGCTAAGTTTATAGTTTGAAAATCAACAAAAAGTAAAACTTTGTATTGCCTTACTAGGTGTTTTTAGCCTTACAAACTGTTGTGATTTTGGCAAAATTTTGACTCCAATTTTTAAGGATATCAACCACTGGAATTTTCAAAGAATGCTTATATTAACTTTTTCTATCATGCTTTGACAATATCACCTTTATTTCGAGTCTAAGATTTTTTGAATGATAACGTCATGTGACCGTCAGCTGACCTTGTTATGTTTTAACTAGCAACCAGTCATTTTCAGCCTACAGACCAGGGTTGACCACTGTGGTATTAATACTGTATTATTTGCCACCTTAACAACATTGTTGAAGTGTGAAGCTAGAAGTCTTGTCTAGTCTAGAAACTGGCACTTTGGTTAATGTCAATCCAGAAGTAGACAAAGTGTGAGGCAGAATGTCATGCATGCATGTTTGTTTCACAATGAACACTTTGTTGGCTTTTTGATTGACATCCACCAAAATGCCAGGTTCTAGATAAAAGAAAAGACTTTTAGCTTCAAGGATCACACTTCAACAAAAATGGTTGTAACACCTCCTAGCACCAAAATGCACATCAAAGTGCATAAAATATTTCCAACTAATAGCAGGACATCATAAATGAAAATAATTGTATGATAACATTATATTCCGATCTGAATAATCTTGCATTATGAACCCATTGACTGGATTTGATCTGCAACAGAAATGATTTAATTTTCAAGTTATTGAATAATACTATTTGAGAAAGTGTCAATAAAGGAATCACGAGTTATACAAATATCATAATATAAGGAGTGGGAAATGGTTCCTAATCTCACCAAAATCTATCCAGGATCTAATAATCTCAGATGTTTAAAATGAGTGTTTTGGAGCCTCAGATTTTTGTATGGCTCTTGAGGCTCAGACATTTTTTTAAAACAGTCTCTGAATCTCGGAATATTGTAGATCATAAAGTCCAATGTAAAGTCTCAGGGTTGGAAAATTTTCAATAAAAATCTTAGGCTCCATTTTTGAAAATATTTTGGAGTCTTGGGCTCGAATTTTAAAACATGCATCTTGCTGTCTTGGCAAGTCTAGAAAATGCCATTCACTACCCCTCATGTAGAACATATAGTGGTTTGTGCACCTATGCAGAAGTGAGAGTTGTTTTTGCATATTAAGTAGAAAATGTGGACCCTTAGGAGGTTGCAGATTCTTCCATCCTGCACAATTTTGCTGACCATCCTGTCATCTCACATCCTTTTTTTCAAATTTGAAATGTATCTTCCACCTATCTTGAGAATTCAACTGCATCCAGCTTGTATTTTGATTACTGAGTTGTATCTCATATCTCTTGTTTTTTTTCAAATCATCAAATCAGTAATTCTTCTGAGAATTATTTATTTGAAAATTTTGAACAACCTGATACATTTATTTGCCTGGGGAATCCCCTCTCCCCCCTTCCCACCTCTCTCTCCCAAAGGTTATTTAGTGCATACCTGTGATCCACTCAACTCCTTCTTGCAATCCTTCACCTGATAGAGCATTGCTTGCACTATGACATAATGGTAATCATTACCTGACGATGCTGATAGTGGCAGTAATAGGAACAGGGACAAATGATGATGACTGATTTATTCATGATGATGATGATGACTGATCTTATTCATGATGATGATGATGACTGATCTTATTCATGATGATGATGATGACTGATCTTATTCATGATGATGATGATGATGACTGATCTTATTCATGATGATGATGATGACTGATCTTATTCATGATGATGATGATGATGACTGATCTTAGTCATGATGGTCATGATGACTGATCTTAGTCATGATGGTCATGATGACTGATCTTATTCATGATGATGATGATGATGACTGATCTTATTCATGATGATGATGATGATGACTGATCTTATTCATGATGATGATGATGATGACTGATCTTATTCATGATGATGATGATGACTGATCTTATTCATGATGATGATGATGACTGATCTTATTCATGATGATGATGATGACTGATCTTATTCATGATGATGATGATGACTGATCTTATTCATGATGATGATGATGATGACTGATCTTATTCATGATGATGATGATGACTGATCTTATTCATGATGATGATGATGACTGATCTTATTCATGATGATGATGATGACTGATCTTAGTCATGATGATGATGACTGATCTTATTCATGATGATGATGATGACTGATCTTATTCATGATGATGATGACTGATCTTATTCATGATGATGATGATGACTGATCTTATTCATGATGATGATGACTGATCTTATTCATGATGATGATGATGACTGATCTTAGTCATGATGGTCATGATGACTGATCTTATTCATGATGATGATGATGACTGATCTTATTCATGATGATGATGATGACTGATCTTATTCATGATGATGATGACTGATCTTATTCATGATGATGATGATGATGACTGATCTTATTCATGATGATGATGATGATGACTGATCTTATTCATGATGATGATGATGATGACTGATCTTATTCATGATGATGATGACTGATCTTATTCATGATGATGATGACTGATCTTATTCATGATGATGATGATGACTGATCTTATTCATGATGATGATGATGACTGATCTTATTCATGATGATGATGATGATGACTGATCTTATTCATGATGATGATGATGATGACTGATCTTATTCATGATGATGATGACTGATCTTATTCATGATGATGATGATGACTGATCTTATTCATGATGATGATGATGATGACTGATCTTATTCATGATGATGATGATGATGACTGATCTTATTCATGATGATGATGATGATGACTGATCTTATTCATGATGATGATGATGACTGATCTTATTCATGATGATGATGACTGATCTTATTCATGATGATGATGATGACTGATCTTATTCATGATGATGATGATGATGACTGATCTTATTCATGATGATGATGATGACTGATCTTATTCATGATGATGATCATTTCCCTAATTTCAATGTTCCTTTTGTTTAAATGTCACTTTTGCGCTTTTGGGTTCACTTTTTGACAGGTTTATCCGTTTCACTATTGAGAGTTGTAAGTGGGCTACATGCTGGTAAAAATTAAAAATCAAAAAATGTAGCAATGATTTTTCACGATTTTTTAAAGATATATTTTGTCATTTTTGCGAGGAACAAATACAAAGCGGTCCACTTCTGTATTTCGGAACAATGTTTATTTTTGTCTGTATTATTTAAGAAGTTCGTATTAGTCTTGATACCGGTACATACTGTGCTGCTAAACATAGCGTAATACAGTTTGGAGTGTTTGCTAAAAGGTATGTACTCCATGTAATTGAGAATATTCTGTCGCAACTACAATTTTCCTTTGTATCACCGGTTTTCACACTATATGAAGTATCTACCAAGATTTGACTACATACCGAACATTCTCTTTCAGGGTTAGACTAGTTAAGCCAGTCTATATACGCTAGATACGCTAAACCTGTTAAATACGTTCTAAAAATAAATATTCATTGAATTAATATTCATGCTCTGCTTAACAGTTTTAAGCACAGAGATTTACCATATATAACGTATATGGCATATATACTCATATCAACTATTCTACAGAGATAGTGGGTATACCATATATAACGTATATGATTATTTATTTATTTATTCATTTATTTATTTGTTTATTTATTTGTTTATTTAATTATTTGATTATTTAATTATTTATTTATTCATTCATTCACCCATTCATTCATTCATTTATTTACTTATTTATACCTATTTAAACAAAAAGTTCCACATATAAAGGTTTATACTTTATCTACGCTAAATATGTTATACCCGTCCTACATATTAAAAGGTCTGTGTAATATGATTGTTATTGTTGATTTCATATACGTTATCTACGCTAAATATGTTATACCCGTCACTCATATTAAAATGTCTGTGTAGTATGATTGACTATTCTACAGAGATAGTGGGTATAACATATATAACGTATATGGCATACATACTCATATCAACTATTCTACAGAGATAGTGGGTATACCATATATAACGTATATAGCATATATACTCATATCAACTATTCTACCGAGATAGTGGGTATAACATATATAACGTATATGGCATATATACTCATATCAACTATTCTACAGAGATAGTGGGTATACCATATATAACGTATATGGCATATATACTCATATCAACTATTCTACAGAGATAGTGGGTATAACATATATAACGTATATGGCATATATACTCATATCAACTATTCTACAGAGATAGTGGGTATAACATATATAACGTATATGGCATATATACTCATATCAACTATTCTACAGAAATAGTGGGTATAACATATATAACGTATATGGCATATATACTCATATCAATTATTCTACAGAGATAGTGGGTATAACATATATAACGTATATGGCCTATATACTCATATCAACTATTCTACAGAAATAATTATTATTTAATTATTTGATTATTTATTTATTTATTCATTTATTTATTCATTTATTTATTTGTTTATTTAATTATTTGATTATTTAATTATTTATTCATTCATTCATTCATTCATTCATTCATTCATTCATTCATTCATTCATTCATTCATTCATTCATTTATTTATTTACTTATTTATACCTATTTAAACAAAAAGTTCCACATATAAAGGTTTATACGTTATCTACGCTAAATATGTTATACCCGTCCTACATATTAAAAGGTCTGTGTAATATGATTGTTATTGTTGATTTCATATACGTTATCTACGCTAAATATGTTATACCCGTCACTCATATTAAAATGTCTGTGTAGTATGATTGACTATTCTACAGAGATAGTGGGTATAACATATATAACGTATATGGCATATATACTTATATCAACTATTCTACAGAGATAGTGGGTATACCATATATAACGTATTTGGCATATATAATCATATCAACTATTCTACAGAGATAGTGTGTATAACATATATAACGTATATGGCCTATATAATCATATCAACTATTCTACAGAAATATTTATTATTTAATTATCTATTTATTTATTTATTTATTTAATTATTTAATTATTTAATTATTTAATTATTTAATTATTCAATTATTTGATTATTCAATTATTCATTCATTCATTCATTCATTCATTCATTCATTTATTCATTCATTTATTTATTTATTTACTTATTTATACCTATTTAAACAAAAAGTTCCACATATAAAGGTTTATACGTTATCTACGCTAAATATGTTATACCCGTCCTACATATTAAAAGGTCTGTGTAGTATACTTGTTATTGTTGATTTCATATACGTTATCTACGCTAAATATGTTATACCCGTCCTACATATTAAAAGGTCTGTGTAGTATACTTGTTATTGTTGATTTCATATACGTTATCTACGCTAAATATGTTATACCCGTCCTACATATTAAAAGGTCTGTGTAGTATGCTTGTTATTGTTGATTTCATATACGTTATCTACGCTAAATATGTTATACCCGTCCTACATATTAAAAGGTCTGTGTAGTATGCTTGTTATTGTTGATTTCATATACGTTATCTACGCTAAATATGTTATACCCGTCCTACATATTAAAAGGTCTGTGTAGTATGATTGTTATTGTTGATTTCATATACGTTATCTACGCTAAATATGTTATACCCGTCCTACTTATTAAAAGGTCTGTGTAGTATGATTGTTATTGTTGATTTCATATACGTTATCTACGCTAAATATGTTATACCTGTCATTCAAGAATACTGTTGTATGTTGCAAGAACTATTTATTCTATAACACGGATATAGCTTGTATGGCGTATTTAGCGTATACGAGATCGAAAGAGGGATGTGTAAATACCTTGTGCATTGCTTCAAAACGATCTTATTATATATCTTTGTTACATATATCATTTAAATGGTATTTTACATCAACATCTATTCTAGATATGTCATTTCTCTTATTTATGTAATATCTTGCCTGTACTGTTTTATACATGACGGATATAGCGGATATATCGTATATAGAGTATATATAGTTTATATAAGACTGTGGAAAACTGTTTTTTCCAATGCTATACATTGATTGATTGGTTAGTTGGTTGATTAATTGATTGATTGTCCTCCGTCGTTAACACAAAGAAATTTCTTCTTCTTCTTTAATCACGTTATTATCCAAGGAACAAACACATTGTACATTTTTGTGAGAAATTGCTTATAGTTGTAATATTTTTAAAAAAGCGCAATACCAACAGTATTATAAACTAATTCCTCTTGGTGTAAATAATTCATCACCTATATAATGTAGATGGTGTGCATTCATGCTTTCTAAAAGCATTTTTGTGTTGTTGCTCGAACGAGAATAATCATTTCCAGCAGCTATACAAATATGCGATATAAAAACAACTAGCTTGCTCAAACAAAGAATAGAAAAACTAATAGTGGTAAACACGAAACCTATTCTGTTGTTCTTCTACTGCTACAAACTAAATGGTATAATTAATTCCTTTCAACAAAATATGAAAATGATTGAATATTCAGCCGTTTGTCTTAATTAGTATTATTCTTTTTAGACAAGTACATTGGTTGAAATAGCTTTAGATAGTACCAAGCAGCTATAAACATTGAAATGTATACTTTTGTCTTTTAAGCATGAAGGTATGCTCTCATTGAAATGTCATAGTATATAAATCGGTCCATTTGTTTAACCGGGTGTTTACCACAGGCAGCGATCGAGATCACTTGTCTTTGGGTGAGTATACAGCTTCTTAGTCTTAGCTTCTTGTCGATATCTGGCTCGCCATATTTGATAAAGCTAAAGTATCTTGTTGTTTTTTTCCTAGTATGTCTAGCGGTTACGCAAGTCGTCCTTGCCAGCAACTAAACAGCTCTGTAATTCGAGCTGAATTACAGTCTAATATCATCCCTTTAGTGGAGGACAAATGTTCAATCATAGGCACAAAGAGTGTTTGGAGACTTCAAGGTACTAATGTCCTATTCAAATTGTAGATTTATTTCGTTAATGTTTTTTTGCTTGTTTTTTTTTTTAATTTACACAAGTAACTGACAAATCAATTTTTATTTTGAACATTTAGGTGGGAAGGCCGGAATAATTCAAGGTTGGAATGAAATAGTAGAAAAAAGAAACGAATGTGATAGTGCAATTGCAAGATTGAATGGCGTCTACTTCTTTGCTTCGGCAATATCAACATTTGAAAGTAAAGGGAAAGGTTCAAAGAGCAATGCAAATGACGAACAAGACTTGATGAGCTCCGACGATGAAGATGGCGTCATGTCTTCACAATCTTTTCAACACAGCATTGAAACAAATCAACATGCCAAAGAAGCCAGTGATAAAAAGCGACATCCCGCGATAACGTACTGGATTGCTGTCCAATCACCAAATGGTGCTCCAGTTTCACCAACAGTCGTACAATCAGCACTTTTGAACTGTAGTGTAGAAGCACATCCAACAAGAGCGGCATGCAAAACAAAACAGTCATCAGAAATACTAAACAAGCTATGTCAAACCATCAAGGACCACAAGAACAATTACATGGCAGATCTGGTCAACGAGTCCTATGTGAATTGCTTCAGCCGCTTAAGCGAGCAGCTGATTGGAAGATCAACAAGCACAATTGCATTTAATGAGCGTCTTGTGAGGTTTACTATTGTAAAACCCACATCTATTCTGACCCAAGCCATCAAAAGACTTCGAGATAAAGGTCTACAAATGGATGTGTATGATTCGCCAACCACCGACAAAGAAAACAAGGTATCCATGCAAGTAAAACCACTTGGCGACGAGCTTACCGTGCTCTGTAATGATGTCGAGAGAGCAATGCTGAAACTTCGTTTTGCCATTCACAAGGGGGATGTTTACAAGCTGAGACAAGATGCCATTTACACTTATCACAAATTGTGTCCAGTTGACGAATTCTTACATTCTCTCTTAGGAAACGACTACTTCAAGCAAAGGCTTTTAAGAAATATGCCAAAGCTACTGTCCATTCTAAAACATCCTGGAAGTCAAGCAATTCGCCAGATTCAAATTGACAACGACATCGTGGAAGTAAACAACAACTGGTTCTGGTCGTTTTCAAAAAACACGTTCAAGAAAGGTGTTCTTGATGGATATCAACCTGGAGAAATCTCTCCTCGAGCATTCGTCCCATTCGACCATGATAGTGATGTAGATCCTGGCTTCTTCAAAGAGATTCTAGAAAACAGTTTGGATGAAGAGCAGACAATGCAGTTTTGCAAGGATTTCCTTAATTTGTTTAAACTCAATTCCAGACAGCACAAAGACAAAGTTCCGTGTCTCATTGGCCCATCAAATAGTGGCAAAACATCCATTTTGCTAGCAACGAGCAAGATTATAGATCAAACAAAGGTTGCACGTGTCTTAAAACAAAAAGAGTTTAACAAGTCGATGATTAACGAAGAGACACAACTGATCAATCTAGACGAGGCCGTGGTTAATTTAATGGATGTTGACGACTGGAAAGTTCTCTTACAAGGAGGGTTAACTGCCCACGACGTCAAGTACAGAAGCGCAAAGAGTTTCGTCAATAGTGCTCCAATTTTTATAACCTCTCAGAAAGATCTGGATTTTGGATCCAAAGTGGACAACGAGGCCATGGAAAATCGTCTAACCAAATATTTCTTCAAACCCTTGCCAGAAGTAGTGCCAGAAGCGGCATTGTGGCTGAAAGAACACCCAATGCATTGTATAGTGTGGGCTGCCAACGTAGTGAAACAACACAAACACAAATTAGTTGTTAATGAAGAAACGTCCAAAGAAGAGCGTCCCGGTCTAAGCACTCAAGACAGAGTAGAGATTTTCAACCTGAAGATGTCAAGTGAGGAATCTCTCAGCATAGCTCCAAGCGAAGAAGACATGGAGAGTGATGATTCACAGACAGAATTTAACGAGGAAGGCACAGAAGAATCTGAGAACGAACCAGACACTCAGTTTTTGACGTGCAGGGATAGTCTGCAAGCTGCCAAAAGCCAATGCCTTGCTGAATGTAACTTTGGAAAAGCCAAGATGGTTGAAAGGCTGATGTCAGTACTGGAAGAAGAAAAGGAGAAACGTAAGCAACAGGAAAGAAAGACAAACAAATCGATTCGCGAGCGTCAAAAGAAATGGCTAGATGATCTTGGCGTGGACAAAGACCTTGTTTCTCAACACCTGCCAAAGCAACCTGACATTAGTGGAAAATTACCCAGTCAACTTCAACGAACAGCAAGCGAATGCACACGCCAGAGGAAGAAAGAACAAGAGAAAAAAGACAGAGAGAAAACAAAACAAAACTTTTCATCAACGTGGTTACAGAGTCAAGAAAAAGAGATGAGAGCCTTGCAAGAAGAATTGGAAAAGTGCACGGATGAAAAAGTCAAGATGGCAAAGCAATACATACTGACAACAGCATCGGATGCGATCAAGCTCTACCACCAGCAGAATGGCACATCACCAGATCTAGGTTTGAAACTTAGACAACAGTTGTGCTATGTGTGGGGATTGGTAAGCAGGCGTGGACGAAAACTTATTGACGATTTATATAGTCCCTTGCCAGTAGAAAGCACAGAAATCAACACATCGCCAAAGAGAAAGAGAAAATCAGAAAGCTGTTCACAAGTCGAACCGTCTAAACAACCCAAAATAACAAAGTTTTTTTCCCAGTCTTAACTCTGGACATTTCTTTTAATTTGGCATTTTTCTCATTTTCCTAGTCCTTAAAAGACATTGAACATTCTATTTGAACATTGTTTGATTATTTTGTAGTTTCAATATTTGACTGTGACATGGGTAAATTTTGTTAAAGTTGATTAATTTATAATTATTCTATTTATGATATTATTCTATATCTGCGTTTGGAATATAAGAATGTGAACATTATACACTTAACATTATTGAAAGAACATTAATGGTATGTACAACAGTTATCAAATTCACTTATAAAATCGTCGTGTTTTATTTAGTGGAGAATTTTCTCATAGCTCTATTCAGTAAAGAGTTTGCTGTCCTTCCCTTCTGAAATCTGTACTCGGGATCCCTAAGAATAACTGACCACTGTCCAAATCCATAGCGTTCGATGCCTGCTTTCAAGTAATTATCTTCTTCTGTACTGAACAACATGATTTTTTTCTTTCTTGATTGTCCTGGTTTAATCGAATTGCTTTCTTTAGTTGTACTAACATTGGAATTTCCCCCATCTATATTTACCTGTTCTTTATCACTACCAGGGGAGGAGTTGGGGCTGTCAGAAAGTCTTACACTCACGTCATCGTCTACCTGAGAACCTTTCTCCCCATGCAATTTTTTTAAGCATTCGTGCGCTTTGGTAGCAATGTCACGTGACCTTTGCTTTTGATAATGTACTTTTGCAACTACAGAACTGTGCTTTTGATCTTCGGAAATTGTTTCTTGTTCTTTGGTGTCGAGTTGTTGTTGACTTGTTGTCTCTACGATTTGTCGATATCGAGTTGGATGAATGTATTTTCCCGTAGCATCGAACACCATTTTCCCCATAAGTTGGCCAATTTTGGTGTGTTGATTTCCCTTTTTGGTCACCAGGACATAATCGCAATTTGGTTTTAAAAGAGGGCGGACGTGGCTTATATAGGTATCCAAAACTTGAAGACTTGTATCAGTCAAACATAGAGTATCGAATCCAAAACGCGCAGCAGTCTTGAACTTTTTCTGGTCGATAAAACCTCCATTAATCTTTGCTGTTTCAACCATGTCTACTGTCAAGTACTGATAGGTCATAGGGCGCGATCCTTTCACTTTGATAAACAAATATACAGCAACAAACTTAGTAGCAAATGACAGGTCGGACGGGGTAGCTTTGTTCGGCGTCTCTCGGCAAACCTTCGTAACGGTTTCGTAACGAGGAAGGTGGTATGTTATCGTGTGTAAAAGTTCGTCTAATGTCGCCCAGTGTCCCTTGGATTCGAGAGTGTCGATGTCGAGATCGCTAGTCCATTGAAGTCTCATCATCTTAGAAACTGTTTTACGGGCTCGCTTTAGATATACTTCTGTGGAAGTGAGATTGCGCAGAACATTATCTGAACACACCCCATGAACTTTACGAAAATCAATCAAGTCACTTATGGCATCCAAGTATCCAATACGTCCAGCATGACCAAGACCCCAGTCACTTTGCATAACATCAACAAATTTAAATAGAAAATTAGGCGAGCTCAAACTAAAGTCTATCCAGTCCCAACTCAATTCTTCTTCATCGTCAACGTCTTCATCTTCACAGCAAAATTTGAGATACTTAAAACTTCTTCGTACAACTTGCATAGCTTGATTCTTGCTTTTACATCCTCCACCACTCCCTGTCAGCCATGTTTCAAACTCTTTACCAATAGTCGTAGAAATATCAAATGATGGCACTTGTTTTTTGATGCAACGTTCTTTATCTGAATTAGGCGATGTTTGAGAGTCTTCTTTCTTGTTAGCATTTTCACTCGATTTTGCTGGTTCGTCATCAAAGTAGTAAAACCAACCATGCTTGTTTTTGACGTGTTTTCTGCATCCTCTTTGTGTTGAATACCCATCGTGATCACAATTCGGTACTGGACAGTGAAATAGGTTATCATTTTCGTCTTCTTCTAAATGTAGTCTTTTTGGTTTGGGAGATGCACCGTCTTTTGAAGACCAATCTACTGACTTAGAACGTTTACTCATTGCGGACTTGAACGAAATGAACGTATAAATTTTTGTTTGCGCGATAAAAGACCAAATGTCGACCAATCAAAATAACGCTTTCTGGCCACGCCTATAGACACGTTTAAACATGTTTGAAAATGTATTGTTCAATATTGATGACTCGGTACAACAAACCCTTGGGCAAAAACATTCTGGACAAAAACTTGTTCAAACAAATTCAAACTCGCCTTTGAGAATGGTTCCTTTATGCATACAGGAACGTTGTGTTCCCATCATATGTATAAAGGAACATTATTGCTGGACAAAAGGAACTAAACGTTCCTTATTAAACCAATACAGGAACGATTGTTCCTTTTTGTCAGTAATGGGAACATCAATCTTATAACTAGGAACAAACTGATCCTTTTTGTTTGATTAAAAAGGAACACTTGTTCCACTTAACGTTAATAGGAACAACAGCACGGACCTGTTTATTCCATAGAGGAACACACGTTATGTTACAGGAACGTATTGTTCCACTTTAGCACATATTGTTCCGTTTTTAAACTACTTTTGTTCCGAATCATAGTCTCTTGAAAAGGAACTATTGTTCCTTTAGAGTAGTTCCTATTCAATCAAAAGGAACTTGAACCCAAATTCGAGGAACACTTCAAAAACAACCAAATGGTTATAATCAAATAACAATAAACAGTTTAAAAAATCTAACACAAGAAACAACATTCTGGCACTCCAAACAATATTTCTACTCATTTTCAATTTGATTGGTCTTGTAAATCACGAGAAATTCATTGTCATCGAATTAGGGAAATGTATATGATGATGACTGATCTTATTCATGATGATGATGATGACTGATCTTATTCATGATGATGATGATGACTGATCTTATTCATGATGATGATGATGATGACTGATTTATTCATGATGATGATGATGACTGATCTTATTCATGATGATGATGATGACTGATCTTATTCATGATGATGATGATGACTGATCTTATTCATGATGATGATGATGATGACTGATCTTATTCATGATGATGATGATGACTGATCTTATTCATGATGATGATGATGATGACTGATCTTAGTCATGATGGTCATGATGACTGATCTTATTCATGATGATGATGATGATGACTGATCTTATTCATGATGATGATGATGACTGATCTTATTCATGATGGTCATGATGACTGATCTTATTCATGATGATGATGATGACTGATCTTAGTCATGATGATGATGATGATGACTGATCTTATTCATGATGATGATGATGACTGATCTTAGTCATGATGATGATGATGATGACTGATCTTATTCATGATGATGATGATGACTGATCTTATTCATGATGATGATGATGATGACTGATCTTATTCATGATGATGATGATGACTGATCTTATTCATGATGATGATGATGACTGATCTTATTCATGATGATGATGATGACTGATCTTATTCATGATGATGATGATGACTGATCTTATTCATGATGATGATGATGACTGATCTTATTCATGATGATGATGACTGATCTTATTCATGATGATGATGATGATGACTGATCTTATTCATGATGATGATGATGACTGATCTTATTCATGATGATGATGACTGATCTTATTCATGATGATGATGATGACTGATCTTATTCATGATGATGATGACTGATCTTATTCATGATGATGATGATGACTGATCTTATTCATGATGATGATGATGACTGATCTTAGTCATGATGATGATGATGATGACTGATCTTATTCATGATGATGATGATGACTGATCTTATTCATGATGATGATGATGATGACTGATCTTAGTCATGATGGTCATGATGACTGATCTTATTCATGATGATGATGATGATGACTGATCTTATTCATGATGATGATGATGACTGATCTTATTCATGATGATGATGATGACTGATCTTATTCATGATGATGATGATGACTGATCTTATTCATGATGATGATGATGACTGATCTTAGTCATGATGGTCATGATGACTGATCTTATTCATGATGATGATGATGACTGATCTTATTCATGATGATGATGATGACTGATCTTATTCATGATGATGATGATGACTGATCTTATTCATGATGATGATGATGACTGATCTTATTCATGATGATGATGATGATGACTGATCTTATTCATGATGATGATGATGATGACTGATCTTATTCATGATGATGATGATGACTGATCTTATTCATGATGATGATGACTGATCTTATTCATGATGATGATGATGATGACTGATCTTATTCATGATGATGATGATGATGACTGATCTTATTCATGATGATGATGATGATGACTGATCTTATTCATGATGATGATGATGACTGATCTTATTCATGATGATGATGATGATGACTGATCTTAGTCATGATGGTCATGATGACTGATCTTAGTCATGATGGTCATGATGACTGATCTTAGTCATGATGGTGATGATGATGACTGATCTTATTCATGATGATGATGATGATGACTGATCTTATTCGTGATGATGATGATGACAACAATGATCATATCATATTGATGATAGTTATGATAATGATGACATCATTGATGTTGATGAAAATATAGTGATATCATTACACAAGCTTACCATATATGCCAGGGCTTGTCTTTAATACTATCTAAACCAAGCATACTAGAACACTGGCAAGAAAACAACAGAACAACTGTTAGACTGAAACACTGTGATCACCAAATGAACAATAATCTTATGTCATTCAAGCAATGCACCTACTCAATTAATCAATCAATGAACCAATCAGTTTATTAATTAATCAATGAATCAATCAATCCATCTAATCAATCTATCTATCTATCCATCTAATCAATCAACCAATCAATCAATCAATTGACCAACCAATCGACCTATCCATCTAATCAATCTGCAGGTGCAGACCCCCATAATTGACCATTTTCCACAAAATCGTGCAAAATTTGTCAAATAATTGAAGAAATTTAGTCTTTTTGGTAAATTTTACATATAATCTTTTTTTTTTTCACAAAATTTTATTGTTTTTTTCTCTGCAAAAAAAAAAAAATTTGTGAGAGAGAATCCCCGGAAATTTGTGATAAAGCAGACGTTTTTGATTTTATATGCAGAATTAATTCAGTATTGACTTCCTCTATCCCAGGTTTCTCTCCTCATCCCTGCAACAAATTGCTATTATTTCTAAATACCAACCTTAACAGAAGATAAAGAGTCTCTTAAATCCATTTTATTTGCAAAGAACAGAATGGGAATCTTCTTATTACGAATATCTAGTAAAATAAATTGAATTGTAAGTACTATTAACTTGTGCTATAACTAAAAATTTAAGTTTTGGTTTTGAGCTTTTTTTATTCATTATTTTTAAGGAGTTTTTAAGCACCCTTAATTTCACTACTTAAATTTAAATAGTTTCCAAGGAGATTAAGGAGTAAACATGAACCATGATTACATGGTAGACATACAAAGACTTTGTATAAATTAAACAGGTTTTGTTTTCATTCCTGCTGGGTATATTTCCAATCCCCTTGCCAGTATATTGTGCTGGTGTCTCATAGAGGTATACAAACATATTACAACTCCTAATTATGTTGATCATAGTGCTGTATACTTGGTACAGTATTAATACCTGGATGTTGTAATAGACAATCTAGTTCGTCCTTAGCCACTACTATTCTTAGTTTATCGCTACTGTCGACAACAAAGATAATAGCCTGCACATTCCTGTTGACAAAAATATATTATTTTAATTAATAGATAGTCTGATAACTGCTGCCTGGTTGGCTCAATTGATTGAGTGTCAGTTAGTTTTCTTTTGCTGGCTTAGTGATTACATGTGCAAATGGTTAGAATTCCATGTTTTTTCTGATAAGGATGTTATATTGGAGATTCACAGGTCTCCATTTAAATCAGCTTCCGTTTTTGAATTGGACTATCCTGTTCAAATATCATTAAATAAATAAATAAATAAATGAATGAATGAATGAATGAATGAATGAATGAATAAATAATTAAATAAATGAAAAAATGAATGAATGAATGAATGAATATTTTTGTGAAATATTGAACCAAGGACACAGCGGTTATTACCACAGCTTCCTTCACTGAGCTATAGGCTTGCCGTTGCTGGACATGATGGACAGACAGACAGTTCAGTGATGAATATCTTTTCTGGGAGAGCATTAATTTATATACTTACTTATAATAATGTTCCCATAAGTTTCGATATCTTCCTTGCCCAGACATATCAAATATTGTGAAATTTAAACTGAAAAAGAATTGACAACACACTGAGTGTCATAACCTACAACATTAAACTTAATATTTTTGATGAGACACATCAACCAATATAGTTTCAATCGAAGTAGAATTCCAAAGATGTGGGTTCAATTCCCACCAGGAGCATTTATAACTTATATCTGCGTACTTATTTATGCTGTCCCTTATACACTATAGAGATCGACAAATATCATTCTGGGATCATCACAATTGCCCTATACTAATATATTATATTTATAAAATTCATTAATAATTAATGAACCCAGAACAATAGATAATCACTACCGTGAAGGCATCTGTATATTTTATACAGCAATTGTCCTGATTTGCATAAGCTTTAGCTTGAAATATCTCGGCCAAATTAAATCTAATTTCAAAAACATTACATTAGAATAGCTGCATTAATCTAGACATTTTATAAGTAATATACAATATTCGCGTCTGATCTGTATGGAATATAAAATGTCTCGTTTTCGGCTCGACATTGTATATTCCATAAAGATCAGCTGCTCATATTGTATATATTACATACACTATACTAATATATTATCTAAATATACTGACATGACCACGTCAACTCTGCTGTAAACCAAACAAAGTGACTGTATAAATAAACACTATCATTATTATTAAAATTATTATCATTCTGGCTATGCCAGCGGATTCTTCCCAGCGTGGTTGATCTTGTAACACATAGGTTAACACATTGGACACCAGAGATGTGGGTTTGATTCCTGTCAAGAGCATTTAATATATTTTTCTCTGAATCATTATTTAGTTTTTATATATTTTTTTATTCAAAAATAACAAAACACACTCATTCATAAAAAGGTAATACGTTAAATTTAATATCCCATATTTATATAAAAACTGTTTGTTCATTTGTAATAATTAATACAAAATAAGGAATCTTAATTTTTGAATAATTGAATTGACAAGGTCTATTACTATAGACAAGAACACCAAAAAAGAGAGCTAGATATCACGTAAATAAAGTGCTTTTTGGTTAAGTTTCTCCAAATTGAAAATGAGTGAGAACAGCGCCAGGTTTTTGGCACAAAAAGTGATTTTGTTCCAATTATTAAACTCATCCGCTTCGGAGTAAAGATCGATCGACAGATGTTTTATGAATATATACTTGTTTGATGGAAAATTGTTGTAAAAAAACGCGCTAATAGATAACTAAAGTGCTCAAGATTTCATGGATCTCATTTAGCTAATAGGATTTTTTTTCTACAAATTTCTCTTTCGCGTTTTCGTTGTGTGCGTTTGTTTAGTGGTTGTTTACTTTTGAATTTTACTCACTTTTGACTAGAGAACTTCTCAACTGTAAAACCTATAGTGGGAACTATATCTTGGGCTTGAGACTAAGAAAAAAGAGCAAAGAAAATAGAGAAAAATGAGTATTTTTCAAAGTCATTTTGATGTGTTAACGATACGATTAGCTTAACTTTGTTGGATTCAACTTACTCTGTCTGGTTTTAGCTTGTTTATAACTGTTGTTTTTCCACTGTTATCAAGACCAACACAAAGTACATTAATCTCCTTCTTCTTCAACCCAAGAAGGCTCGCTAATTTGTCGAATAAACCCATTTTAAACAGAGGAAAAATTAGACTTTTCTGTATCGAAATTGTGAAATTTAAAAATATTAGCGTCGATTTGATTACTTAGATACGAGACTTGTCACCAACCCTTTCGGTGTAACAGGTTAGGACCTGGATCCTAAGATGACGTCACTAACATATCAGATTTCCAAAATGGCGGTCAGATGCCGATTTTTAAAGTGGCAGAATTTTAGTCCACATTTTATACGAATTTTATCAACAAATTTAAATTTTAGTACACTTTCAGGTAAGCATAAATATTCAGTGACACTCCAGTGTTATGATTTGTATTTTTTTCTCAAGTTGCCATTATATATTTCAATTTTAAAACCAATGCTGCACTTATTTGGTCTCAAGAAGTGTATGTTTTTCACTTGTAAGAGTTCGTGCAAATCTTTTTAATTAATTCTAGGTGATCATACTGCCAAAAAACACGCAGCTAGTCATAGTCTACAAGGTCCGCTTCCTGCTTACGATAAATTGGTTGAAATCGGTGAGCTTGATCGAGATGATTACCAACGAGAAATCGTTCAGTATTTACAAGAACTGCATCGGGCAGTCTGCAAGTACGAGCCCTCCCCTCAGGGGCTATTTAGTAAGGTATTGTTCCTATAGAATATATAATAATGAATTTAAATACATGATAGACTGTCTAGAAATTAGTAACTTTTTTAAATGACCTCGACGTTGGGCTTCCTGTGTCTTTGACATAATAAAAATAATTTTAATTAAAATTTGCTTGCTTTTTGCAGATTTTTGGTGCCAAGAAAAGTAAAAGGGCTCCTAAAGGGGTTTATCTTCATGGAAGCGTAGGTGTGTAAAAGTCTTTTTAAGTACATAGACTTTGTGACAAGTATGCCCCAATGTTTAAAATTTACATTCATTCATTGAATAACATGTTCTGATTGGCTAAGTTCTTAGATTATATGAAAATCTATCTCTTGGATGGAACTGTCATTAAAACAAGTTGATTAAAATCCTTTTCACACAATGGTCTCCCATGAAACTTATGTTACACTCTCTTCCGGCTCTTTCCATCAGTGCTCCTTTTATAATGTTTTTTTTTAATTAACTACAAGCTACACTGAGTAGAAAGAAGTCAAAACGAGGAAGTCACTATAAAAATCAAACAATAATGTGACCTCACACAATATAGACACTTCACTAACCAACTCTGCTATCGTTGCTCCTTCCAGTACATAAATCTTAAGTGATGTGAAACTGTACTGTTGTTTGAAAATCAAAGTTTAAGGATTGTATTGTCATATTAATTGTACCAGGATGTGGCAAGACAATGCTTATGGATCTGTTCTACCATAATGTCCCTGTGGACAGGAAAGTTAGAGTGCATTTTAACTCCTTTATGTTGGATGTACACAAGAGTGAGTATCAACTGAACATTGAAAGAACTAGACATGCAGCTATTCTTGAAATGGTTGTCCAGTTAGTCAATAGCAAAGTCATTTGCATATCTCATGTTTTTGTTTTTTTGTTTTTTTATGATGACTCAAAATGTACAAAATCACTATATAATATTTACAGCTTTGTATCATTGTTTTAAGTCGAACCTTAAAACAAGAAAACTGAAAACTTGATATATGCAAATGACATTATTATTCGCTAAATCAGTATTTCAACTGGACAACCATTTCAAGAATAGCTTTATCCTGTATTTCTAGCACATTTGACTTAAAATTACTACTGTTTATTTCATGATAGCGTCATACTGTATCATATCGTAAACGTAGTTTCTAAGAAAACATTTGATTTTTTTTTGCCATATCATAGCAGTATCATAGCCGTACTGTCTCCCACTCATTCCAAAACAACTGTATTGCATTGTAATCATCATCATTACCATCAACATCATGTCTCGTCATCTGTTAATTCCTTGACAGGAGTGCACAAGCAGAAAAAATTAATGCCACCAAGAGACCCCAAGTCAATACGTTCTCAGCCCTTTGATCCCATACCTCCTGTTGCTATGGAGATAAGCCAAGAAGCCTGGCTGCTGTGTTTTGATGAATTTCAGGTGAAGTGATTAATGCCAGCTTTGTCTTCATGTTTATTTGTTATCATAACCAACAACATCACCACAACCATAATGCATTGACATGGTTACCATAACCATCATCATCATCATCATTGATGATTATCAGCATGATCACCATTTTCAGTAATGTCACCTTGCAGCTACTATTACCATCGCCTCCACCATTATGATCATCTCTACATTGATTCATTATAACCACCATTGTCATCATCATCATCATCATCATCATGGCCGTTATCATTACTGTCTCCTACCACTACCATTGCTACCACCATTATCATCATCTCTACATTGAATCAGTATCTTCACCATTGTCATCATCATCATCAAGAACAATCATCATGACCATTATTACTGACACTTCCATCGCTACCACCATTACCATCATGTCTACATTGAATCATTTTCACCACCATTGTCATCAGCATCATCAATAATCATCACCATGACCGTTATCATTACTGTCAATAACCACTGCCATCATCTAGTCCATTATCATCATCTCTTCATTGATTCATTATCATCACCATTGTCATCATCATCATCAATAAACATCATCAAGAACCATCATCATGACCATTATTACATTATTATTGACACCTGCCACTTCCATCACTCCCACCATTACCATCATGTCTACATTGAATCATTATCACCGCCATTGTCATCATCATCATCATCGATAAGCATCATTATGACCAGTATCATTATCATCACCTACTGCTTCCATCACCACCACCATTACCATCATCTCTACATTGAATTATTATCATCACCATTGTCATCATCATCATCATCATCATCAGAAGGGTCCTCTATCACTACCAATACCATCATCTCTACTGCATTTATTTACCACCAACAATTTTTAATATTGTATTATTATGCCAGGTGACAGACATTGCTGATGCTATGATACTAAAGAAGTTATTCACCCTTCTGTTTGACCAAGGTGTGATAGTTGTAGCGACATCTAACAGACATCCTGATGGTTAGTATATTGCATTGACCTGGGTTTTGACCTTTCAGTTGCAATAAACACTTTGTGTAATAACCAATAAACATCTCATCCACATTGTGGTTATCCTTAAGGTGGACGCTAACACTCACTACCCCTACATTAATCATCTTACACATATCTTTTGATATTTAATAATAACTAAATCAATTAATGAAAACACTTTGCTGATAAAAAAATATACACATTTTTATTTATCATAACATTTGACAAGTAGATTATTGTACAAAGTTTTCACTTAGTTTAGACACTTCCCATATTTGCTTGAGCTATCATGACAGCACTTTTCAAACTGAACAGGATGATGGGTATACTTCCTACTTAGTACCCCAAAGGCTTTAGGTCAAACTGACTGGTACCCTCCTGAGAGTCGTTTTCGTATGAGTGGGAAACACAGGCAGCCCAAGGTCATTATCTGTCAATAATTATAAAAATCATTTCAGTGTTAAACTTGAAATAAATTAAGAATACAAATCAAGGTCATTAAAGAAGTATCAATAAATACAAAAAAACTCTTTTTTTTTATTTTTACCCTCCCCCATACTAAAAAGAACCAAAGCTTAAAAAAGGCTTTTTGTTGTATTTATTGAGACTTCTTTAATGACCTTGATTTGTATTCTTAATTTATTTCAAGTTTAACACTGAAATGATTTTTTATAAATGTTGACAGATAATGAGCTTGGGCTGCCTGTGGTGGGACACAGTACTCTATCGTATTGTAGGCAGTAATTCCTAAGAAAACGTTCGAATTTTCTGACGTCAAACAATTGAATACTTGAATACATAGATTTGTTAAACTGCCAAAGGAAGTTTTTTACCCTTATTGAAAAAGGCTTTGACGAATTCGACCCCTTACAAGCAAATGTGGAAAGCGTCTTTTTTCATGCTTAATGTCGACTATCATAAAATAATGCTTATCACACAATCAATACCAATCTTATTATAATACAATTAATTCTTTACAATGATAACCAAAGTAAGATATTCTTACTATTGATATTGCTTTTAACCATGGCTCTCAATATTGTCCATATGCATCGCAGTTCTATAAAGTGTTTTCTAGGGTAGCTTTTCCTTTTCAAACCTATAACTTCAGTGTGGAATCTCAAACCTCTTCAGAATACTTCTAACATTTTTGAAGTACTCATCTGCTTTAGCAAGAGCACTAGCGCTACCTCTGACATTCGTCAGACTTTCGATCTCCTTGCGTTGTAAACATTGCCCCTCACTCATGCACCGGTCAATAGTACCAAGAAAACACATCTCATAGCACAAACTAAGGTATCTTGACAGTCGGAATTTTCTTGGACAAGTGTGATAACAGCTTTCTGCGGCTTTGGTCTTGCAGTCTTTGTAGCATGTGTAGCAAGGGCTGAGTTGGTAGCTTGACACTTCGGGTCGTTCTAATTCTTCTTCTGGCTTGTTTGGTATTTCGGGTTCTTCCGGGAGGTCCAGTCTTGCTAGGGTTGTTGTCATTAATACAAGGCACAGTGACAGAGTGATATGAGACTTCATTTTGCTGTGGAAGATGCGGGAGACATTAGTTGTTGTTATGATATGGTTATGTTGAACACATAACGATGGTGATGATGGTGATGATCATTACAGTAACAGTGACTCTCTAGTAGCCATTTAAAAGCGATTATCAAATCCCTAACCGATTAAGCAAAGTTTGGTATTCAACATCTCATGATTTTGGTATCTTTAAAAGATGAAAAATTCGCAAAGCCACACCCTTTTGAAAAGCGAAAGGCATCTTTAGGGGTATTTTTGAAAAATTCTGACGAGCATCCCCCACCGTTTATCCCCGGAGTCCCCCCCTCCCGTGACCGACATGTATATTTAACAATAAAAGAAGTTTGTTTTTAAGTTCCACTAAAAAAAACTATTGTAAAAACATTTGTGCAAATTTCATCTTCCGACACCAAGGAATGCTATTTTGCCGCTCGACTATTATCCCAGGCTTTTTGGTACAGGGTGTGTTTTTTTCCTTGGTCAAAACTTAAAAGATAATCGCCGGCAAATCGGAAGCAATACCCTAAACTACCAAGCCATGGGAATTTTTGACCCTAAAAAGGCCATTTTAATAGATTGACGAATTCGACCTTTTAAATAACAAACGGCTCACCCAATCATTCCGATGTGAGGAGTACTCATGTTTCAAAAACCAAAACATTCAACCGTTCACATTCCGACGCAAAAGCAAGTTGAAGTCATCTTGGCAATGAAAACATTGTTTGCTCAGCAAAATGTTAAGATAAAGTTGCGTGTACAGACGTAATTCAACTATCTATATGAAGAATCAACAAAAACGCAAGATTATTTGGTAATTAGAAAAATTGGTAAATTCTGAATGTTTCATTGCAATCGGACCTTGAGTTTTTTTGAGAAAAACACTGTTTGCGCAAACCGCTATGAAGTTTAAAAATATACTTAACTAGTAGAATCTATAGAATAGTTGGTTAATCACATAACATAAATTTGTCAACTTCAAGGAAACGACGGAGAAAAGTGGCTCTGGGGACTAACTTGATAACTGATAGTTCATTTAGTCCTCCGACTCTTTATACCAAAGCATTAACCTTCTTTGTAAGATGATATATTTAATTTTGATTAATGCTTAACATTATGTAAACTGTACGATCTACTTGTAAACGAGTGAAATAAAGAATATTATTAAATCTGCACGCAGAGTAACGTTTACTGAAGCGAGCGAGTTAAAAATTGCAAAATATCTTAATCTTCTGATTACACGCGCTATTTAACAATCATCAATCAACTTTGCACATGGTTCAGATGTTTAAACAAGTATCATTAAGTAAATATATCGATTACTCATTTGAATGGCCCGTTTGCGTGTCGCAGTGAAAATACAAGTTGATAAAAACCGTTGATGACCTTATTTGTAATAATTTGAAATCAATCCTAATTGTAAAGCTTTTAAATTAATTGAAGTTAATTTCCGAGATCTTTTGGGCGTAAATTCTTTTTGGATTGGAATGACTGTGCTTTGTAATTGCGTTTTCGTGATCTTTTGTCCGTTTGATTTTTTTGCTTTTGTTTCTCTGGTCGAGTCATGCGTTTCTTTGTTTTCTGTTGTGAAAATTCTTGTTCGCTTCTTGTTCGTTTGTTTGCTTGCTTGTTTGTTCATTTTGTTGATAACGGTTTATGATCGAGTTTATGGCGTTGATTATTTTTTTAGCTTGTTACATGTAACGGTTTTATGTTTTCGTTGTTTGCTGCCTGTTTTTTACAGTTACGGTTAACTTTCATGTCTTTTTTCTCTCTTGCTTTATATTTAATTACTTCTCCATGATATTCTCGCTCGTTAAATGTCAGTTTTCCTTCAACGTGTTGCGCCATCCTCTCTCTGGTTAGTTTTAATAGCTGTACAGTTCCGTTCTTGTCTGTACATTGAAGTTGATGAGTGACGATAAAATAGCTCTCTGAACTTAACGTCTGTTTGACTGTATCACGGAATGGCTGAAACTTTACACGTTCAAACTGCAACGGTTACAAACTTTTTTCAAAACCAAATTTGCTCTTTTCTCGAATTAGAAACGAAGACGACCTTTGAAGTTTCATTAATAAAATGAATCTACATTGAAGTTGCAGCTTTGTAATGAATAGTAAGCATTTACAATGGTGGAATTTCTTTTTCTTTGAAACTAGAAAGGTAATTTTTTGTTCAAAGAAAGAAATGAAGAAAAAGCCGTCGTTTTGAAGTTATTCGATAACAACGTCATTGGAGTTAGCTCCGATCTTGCAGCTCATAAAAAAACTAGAGTTCAAACCAATAACTTCGATTGTGTCATGGACAAAGAACAAAGCAATTTGCTGATCAAGCACGTAAGGTTATCGTTTACGGGATCACTGACTTCACTGACGGACGAAATGCTTTTCACCATTGCGATCCAAAGACACGGAAAGTAAAAGGTTGAAATAAAGAAAACGCTTTCTCTGCAAAATTAGCAATAAAACTTAAGCATAATTATCGAAATATGAGTTGATTCACGTTTTTATTCTGACTAGTCTAAAATCATTCTTTCACGTAAAAACTGAGTTGAAAACTCGTCTTTACATCAGAGATAAATGAGACCATCACGTCTTTCCTTGATTTCAAAGCTGAAAATCGCTTTTTTCAAACCGCTACAAACTATCTAATACATGAAAATCGAGCAAAACGAAAGAAAAAAGCCTTTTCCAAGCATACTAAATTTCAACATAATAAACGCACGTGGATGCTAAAGAAATGCGCGCTATCGTAAATTAAATTAAATTAGAACGATTTTGATATTTATGGGCGAAGCATTTTACCTGCGTTTTTAGAGATTTCTCGTAAACTTCTCACTTCGTTGACAAAAGATTCAAACTGACAAAACCGTTATTACCTCGGTTATTTATCCCCCCAAATGAAACCAAACACTTGTGGAAAAAGAATAGAAATCGTTGGCACGCCCTAATCCTTCAAAATTTTCGACCGTTAAATAAACCTCGAGGTTAAGTGTCAAGCCATATTAGTCTAAGTATCTTAACGAAAAACACTTGACGCTGACATTTAATAAAGCATTAGTGTTTAAAAATGTGTTTTTCAAATGTTTGTCGTACAAATGCAGTGAGTTATAACTTTAAACGAGATTTTGAGAAAACAGAAATTTTAGATGGGAAATGACGTCTCGTTGATTAAGTTGATAAAATTGAAGGGAAGTGACGTCATGAAATATCCCGAGGCGCTTTGCGTGGACATTAACTTGTAAATCTGGGGCCGGTTGCACGAAGCCTGAATAGTGCTATCCACCGGATAAATCCGCCTTCCGAGGGATAGTGAGGCTTAGCTGGGGAAAAATTTCTGTTGTTCTCATTCATTCACTCTTCCGTCATTCATTCCTTTCATTCATTCATTCATTCATTCATTCATTCATTCATTCATTCATTCATTCATTCATTCATTCATTCATTCATTCATTCATTCATTCATTCATTCATTCATTCATTCATTCATTTATTCATTCATTCATTCATTCATTCATTCATTCATTCATTCATTCATTCATTCATTCATTCATTTATTCATTCATTCATTCATTTATCCCATTATTCAGTCCATCAGTTTTTCATTCATTTTGTATTTCATCTAGCTATTCATTAATTCATTTATTTATTCATCCATTCATTCATTTGGTTTTTGCAGATTTATATAAAAATGGTTTACAGAGAAGCAATTTTGTGCCTTTTATACCAATTATAAAGGTTAGTGGTATTCGTTCACACGATTGAGACACATGCATCGCCAGACATTTTGATCGTTTGTTCAACGATTGTCACCCTAAATGTCATACGTTTCTAAGGAGATCAGACATTGTCTTACTCTTTAGCCAATAAAAAGTCTCTTACGATGTCGACGCCTCCTTAGAACGCTGTACATCTCACGGAACTTTGCCGAACGAAATGCTAACGTTTTCAGATAGATGATAGATTCATTCATTCATCTGTCCATCAAAATGTTGACATCAAACACTCAAACGGTTTTCGCTATAAGCAAATCATAGACATATACAAAAACATTGTGTCGTTGTAAAGCGCAAATATTACACATCTGAAATAGACTAGTTAAGAGTGCAAATAATAGGGCCTGTTTATATGGAGGGAGCCAAACTCAGTTGCAAAATTGTTGGGACATCGACTGTTTTTTTCCCGTTTCCTTTCGAAACTTCTTCTTTTTTAATGTTGCATTTGCGTTGTTGTGACA
Organism: Diadumene lineata; assembly: GCA_918843875.1. Lineage (NCBI taxonomy): Eukaryota > Metazoa > Cnidaria > Anthozoa > Actiniaria > Diadumenidae > Diadumene > Diadumene lineata. Next base: position 3,990,291 of record OU974082.1, read on the forward strand.
TGTTAATCGTCATCGAGACTACCAACACTGCAGAAGGGGGGGGGGGTAGAGTTTGAGAACAATACCGAGCGGTTTACTTCTAAATCATGTGTACTGCCCCAACTAATTTTGCAACTGAGTGCAGCCCGGTTTAACGGGCTGGTTTCCTTTGTGTTTAAGCTATCAGAGCGTAAAATCAAAAGAAACCAGACCGCTAAACCGGGCTGGCTCGCCTCATTTAAACAGGCCCTTAGTGCGTGCGTGCGCTCTAGTTCGCTATATTCCTATTTAGTGCTAATTCTCACTATTTGTTAGCGGATAAAGGTATATTATTGGCGTTCTATTTTTAACGCTGTGGTGTTTTTCAGGGTCGATGTAAAGTCTTGTGTCTTGACTCTGGTATAGATTATAGAATGAGAGGTAAAGACAATGTAATCATCATTAACAGTGTCATCTTTACATCATTTTCATCATCATTAACGTCATTGCCATCATCATTACCATCATCATTACCATCATCATTAGCATCATCATTAGCGTCATCATTACCATCATCATTAGCATCATCATTACCATCATCATTATCATCATCATTGCCATCGTCATTGCCATCATCATCAACACCATCATCATTACCATCATCATTACCATCATCATTACCATCATCATCATTACCACCATCATCATTGTCGTCATCGCCGTCGTCATCATCGCCGTCTCATCAGATACAACATTCTATTAACTGTTGTATTGTATTTATGTCATGTCTTGCTTCACCGTGTTTATTTTGTTTCAGATATATCCCATATAGGACAAGTATATTTAAGGTGAGGGAATTATCTTCGTAGATCCATATTTTGCGTTCCAAGGATTATGGGAAGAGAGAAAGGTTGCTTTTATTGGTATTCATTTGTAACCAATATTTATAGCCATGCGATATTTTAACGATTAGAGATTTTAGGGTCACATTTTAGCAATGTGGAGCTAGATAAATACGAATGTGGCCTTTCTACTTCGCAATTTTAGTTTTCTATCTAAGCTAATTTGTATGTATTTCAGCTCTCACGACGAGAAAACAAATCAACAGCTGGACTGGATCTTTTCGACAATGATAGAACAAGAAGCTTTAGGTAACTAAATATCGCGGCCTTTGTGCATGCACCTAGAACATGTACAGCTGTTATAATCATGCTTCAAATATCGGAGGTATCAATGTGGGAATGATGTCAGCGCCTTGGACCGATTGTCATTAAGCCTGGTTTCCATATAATCGCAAACGGTCGCAAACGATCGAAAAAAAAAAACGATTTTTGGGAAACCAAAGTTTTTGATCCTACGACCGTCTATAATCGAATTTTTTTTCGATCGATTGCGACCATTATCGATCGTTCTCGATTATATGGAAACCAGGCTGTAGACTCGTTTTCGCATGAGTGGAAAACGGTACGGTTACGATACCGCTACGATACTGCAGACAATTCGAATGTTTTCTTAGAAACAACGGCTACGATACGATACGATACGGTACTGTTTCCCACTCATACGAAAACAATTCTACATCCATGTGATATTACAGACAGATCATTGATTGTGACATAGTTCATAATTGTTGATCGTGATTGCACATCAGTGGTAGTGGTGATGATGGTGATGACAATGATATTGGTAATGGTGGTGCTGATGATGACGATAATGACGGTGATGATGATTATGATGGTTTTGGGGACGACATTTACAGCCCTGTTTTTGTTTTTGTCTTCATGTCCGATAGCGGGTCATACGGAGGTGGAGTCCCGGGATATCGAGATTGTGCCGGGTGGTCGTACCATACATGCTCCTATAACTTGTGGTCGTGTTGCTGACTTTACATTTGAACAACTTTGTATGAAGGTAACATTTACTACAAGTGTAAAATTGTCAAATAAATTTCTACAATCATTTTTTGTTAATGTTCATCCAAGATGGCTGCCATGACGTCATCTGCAACAATTGCTAATTTTGTCCCTAAAATATTGTTTCTTGAAAATAAACAGAATTCAAAGTGCCAATAGTGTCCAATGCGGCTCCCCTCCCCTTCCACTATTCGAATGTCGAGTACGAAAGGTCCAGAGCTGGTGTGCACTTTTTTAAACAACTTTGCGTAGGGAGGTGGGGTGGGGGAGATGTTGCGCATAAGTTCATTCCCAAAAATATATCAGTTTCATGGGAGGGTATCGAGATATTTTACAGTTGACTGCAGTATCACTTTTGTACATAATATACTTATTCTGTCTGTTAGCAGTCTAAGTTGGGACTGCTTCAAGTTAGGAGTCAAGTGGTTGTTTCTCGTGAAAAACGATAACTTTCAGCGTGATTACCGTTAAATTACGGGCGGAGTCTATTTCAAATTAACCAATAAGAGATTTTGTTACAGCACGTTTTGCGCCATGGAAACAAAGTATTGAAACGGCGGGTCATGATACGTGTAACAAATCTGGCTGAAAATCCTGGTTGATAACAAGCAACACAAGCGCAAGGAAAACATTTTTTTACATCTTTGTGTTGGCGAATGTTGTAATATTTTTTTCCTTGTGCTTGCGCTTGTGTTGGTGAATGTTGTAATATTTTTCCCCTTGTGCTTGCGCTTGTGTTGACGAATGTTGAAATATCGCTTACGTTGCTAGTGAACGCCAGGCTTAAAAGAAACCCTTTTTCATGTCATAAGATTTATATGTACAGTTTAAAATTATATCATCAATGGATGTCCAGTCGCTCAACTGATACGCAACTTTTCCAAGTTTACATTTTACTCTAATACTAAAGCATAAGTCAGTCACACTCCTAAAGCTATCATGCTGCTTAATTATAGAGTGTTTGTTGACTTTTGCTTGTTCTTCAAAAGATTTTATTCGTTTCAGTAATACATTGTAACATTTCGTAGTAAAAACAGAAATACCATTGTTGTTTATCTGTTCCTTTATTCATTGATTCAACAATTCATTCATTTGTTCATTCATTCAATTATTCATTCATTTGTTCATTCATTCAATTATTCATTCATTTGTTCATTCATTTATTCATTGATTCAACAATTCATTCATTTGCTCATTCATTCAATTATTCATTCGTTTGTTCATTCATTCAATTATTCATTCATTTGTTCATTCATTCAATTATTCATTCATTCCCGCTTGTTTGTTTTCAGCCTGTTGGTGCCGCTGACTATCTTGCACTGTGTAAACACTTCGACCTCATCATCATCAGGGATGTTCCTCAAATGACGCTATCTAGGAAAACCGAGGCGAGGCGGTTCATAACCTTGATAGATGCATTGTACGATAATAGGGTAAGAAATGAATGATGATGATGATGATGATGAGTCATGATGATGATGATTAACTAAGAGCAGTTTCCAAAAGCCTACACTTTATTTGATACACTTTGTTGATACACTTTATTGATACACTTTATTTGATACTTTATTGATACACTTTATTGATACACTTTATTTGATACTTTATTGATACACTTTATTGATACACTTTATTGATACACTTTATTGATACACTTTAAATGACACTTTATTTGATACTTTATTGATACACTTTATTGATACACTTTATTAATACACTTTATTGATACACTTTATTGATACACTTTATTGATACACTTTAAATGACACTTTATTTGATACTTTATTGATACACTTTATTGATACACTTTATTGATACACTTTATTGATACACTATTGATACACTTTAAATGACACTTTATTGATACACTTTAAAGGACACTTTATTGATACACTTTAAATGACACTTTATTTGATACTTTGATACACTTGATTGATACACTTTATTGATACACTTTATTGATACACTTTGTTGGATACACTTTATTGATACACTTGATTGATACACTTTATTGATACACTTTGTTGATAAACTTTGATACACTTTGTTGATACACTTGATTGATACACTTGATTGATACACTTTTCCGATACACTTTAAATGACACTTTATTTGATACTTTATTGATACACTTTATTGATACACTTTATTGATACACTTTATCGATACACTTTATTGATACACTTTATTGAAACACTTAAATTGACACACTTTAATGATGCACTTTAATTGTTACACTTTCGTTAATACACTTTCATTGTTACACTTTTATGGTACACAATAATATATAGTCGTTTTTCTAGGTTCGATTGATATGTTCAGCTGCTGCATCGCCAGTGGATCTGTTTCAAGCATCAACACTCGGACCAAAAGACTTAGACAACCAACGAATGTTGATGGATGACTTACAATTGTCTACGGTAAAAATACATATTATCACACTCACTCACTTAGAACACTAAAAGTGTGCAAAACAAATACTACGAAATAGTGCTAATTTATGCTAATTCTATGCATCCACTCACCCATTCACTCGTTTATATTTTCATTTAACCGCAAGAGTTCATTTATTAATAAATTCAACCCTAATCTCTTAATTCATTCATTCGGCCATCCATCCATTCAATCAATCAATTTATTCATTCATGCATCCACTCATTCATTCACCCGTTCATTCATTCTCTCATTAATAAATTATCTCCTAATCTCTTTATTCATTCACTCAAACATTCTTTTTCTTTATAGGATAATATTGATGCCAACGCAAGTATCTTTACCGCTGAAGAAGAGATTTTCGCTTTCAAACGAACAGTATCTAGAATGTCAGAGATGCAAACAGAGGAGTACTGGAAACGACAAACAAGACGATCAGAAAAAGAAGAGGAAGACTAAGACTGAACTTCACACAACAATCAATACTAATACATAGAGTGGCCAATGGAATACTTCCATGCTCACTACTTTTTAAAACGGCTTTTCAATCGAGAGGATATTAAAGGACCCGTCTCAACCAGGATGCTTTGCGGCCCTGTGGTCTATCATATGCTTAGAGCGAAAATGGCCGCTAGAGAAATAAAATCTTTTCTAATTCTCCACATGGTCTCACTAACGCCATACAAGTGAATTCTTTAGAGTTCCTTATTGGTTATTGATTGATTTTTGGAGATATTTTTTGAAATTTGTTCATTTTACTCATTTGTAAACAATAACAGAGGCGCGCAAAGTATCATGGATGAGACAGATCCTCCAAGTGACGTGTACATGTATATTTTGAAGATTGTCCAAGATTATAGCACACTTGAAGTTGATGAATACATCGCTGGACGAAATCCAAACAACATAATTATCTTTTAACTACAAATTCAATTATATTTATTATCAATTACAAAATAAATTAATATTTTATTTTACTATTACAATTTAATAAATTTACATACACCGAATCGAAATATGGCGGGCGGCAAGATCAAAGAAACGAGGCTAGTCAGTCGTCGCACATCGACAGCGTTTTATGTTGATCCTCCTTATATTGTAGTTTGTGGTTTCCATGAATTTTGTACCATTTTTCAACAGTAACAATAAAGCCTGAACATGAACTGTTCATCTAGACGTTTTACAGTGGCCTCGTTCTCGAGGTCGTCCGCCATTTTCCGATTCCGCGAATTAGGTTTCTTCTCTTCTCTTCTCTTCTCTTCTCTTCTCTTCTCTTCTCTTCTCTTCTCTTCTCTTCTCTTCTCTTCTCTTCTCTTCTCTTCTCTTCTCTTCTCTTCTCTTCTCTTCTCTTCACTTCTCTTCTCTGCTCTTCTCTTCACTTCTCTTCTCTGCTCTTCAACTCAACTCTCTTCTCCTCTCCTTCCCCTCCTCTCCTCTCCCTTTCTCTTCTCTGCTCTTTTCACTTATGCTCCAACAATTAATTGCGTGAATACGCACACTCAACCCCGCAATCAAGACGTACTGTCTATTCTATGACAAGTAGCTAGAGTAAGGCAATAGGACTAGTCTATGACTAGTGACTTGGGTACCCCTGGATAAAAACCACCAAATGATGAATCGCTGAACGTATCGAAGTCGTGGTCCAGAGGAAGATCTAGAAAAATATACCACAAATAATGAGACTAGATGATTGACTGTGAGGTGTTCGATTTATTTCATGTTTTAGGAATGGCACATTTTATATTTGATGGGGGTATGCAACAACCAAAAAACATTCAAGCATACTCTCGAACAAAAAAAAATCGCGCAAAAAAATATAACGAGTTGATTGAATATAAAAGGCGTACCACTAGCCAAAGAAAAAAACTCCTGCACGGCCAAACTGGGTGATTGATAGACTGATGATTCACTAATTGATTGATTGATGATTGATTGATTGATCGATTGGTTGATTGATTGATTAAATGATTGTATGAATGATTGATTTTTTGATTAATTGATCGATTAACTGATTGATTGTATGATCGATTGATTGATTGATTGAATGATTGATGGATTGAATAATTGAAAGAAATGTTAAGAGAAAAATATAATATGCCCTTGGTATGATTTGAACACACGTTTTCGGTATTCTAGTCCGACGTGTTAATTTTCTCTTAACATTTCTTTTATTACTACACACCGAACGCATTCATAAATTACTACACGTACTTGATTAAATGATTGATTGAATTGATGATTGATTGCATGATTGATTGATTGATTGATTGATTGGTTGGTTTAATAACAGGAATGGATCCAGTCATTGTTTTCATGTGGTGAGCACATATTTCAAGGGGGTTAGACTGTGGTATTCAAAACTTACAACCCACCCGAGTCTCTTAGATATATCCTAGGACTACCCACCCAGTCTCTTAGATATATCCTAGGACTACCCACCCGAGTCTCTTAGATATATCCTAGGACTACCCACCCGTCTCTTAGCTATATCTTAGGACTGTTTTGATTAGTTCAGTTGCCTTACCTGCAATAAAATCAATAGTCGGTATAGCTATAGTAGAACACTGTCTTATCAAATCCCCCCAGAATGTCTCGATCTCATGGTAGAAGTGACCCTCCTTACGAACTATGATGTCATCATGTGGCTTAATCGTGTTGGTCGCTAGGATACTGTCAGTAAACATTGATCCCCATTGCTCAGATAGCAAGACTTCGTCTTTGCCGTCTTCTACAGTTAGCTCCTGATGGGATTTAAATAAATAAATATTTTACACATCTCATCCACTTACCCCTACATGTACATTTAATTATTTCAAACAGATATTCGTTCATATTTGATGGAGGAAAACAAAAGTTAGCATTGGATACTTTGAGTATTTCCTTCATTACTGCAGTTTTCCAATTTCTGAGAACTTAAACGCTCCAACGAACGCTAATCAAAACTCGGAAATTCACCGAAGTGTTGAACTACTCCTCACACCGACGTTTGTACGAACATAATCAAAATGAGTCATGATTGGTTAGTTTTCATCCGGGAAGTTTGATTGACGGGAGCAAAAGCATTGCAACCGTAGACTGCATTGCATCCGGTATTTTCTCTCGTTTATGACAATTTTTCCGGATGCAACCCCGAGACCACGCCAAACGATGTGACCGAGTTCGTAGAAAACGGAAAATTGCAGTTATTTGACATGGCTGTGTGTTGAATTTCTTTTCTTTTTTAAAATATAAAAAAAAATATTTTCATGTCTGTAACTTAGAATATTTCTGGACTTACTAATAGTCTTGGTCTGCATCTCTTTTTTACCGGTGGACTTTCCTCTTCGTCATCTTCCTACAATACGATCCTGAGTTACTTTATGATATCAGAATAAACTATGGGGCCATTCTTTGGCAGTTTGTCTTATATCAAAGTCGAATAGACCACTTCACGTTAACGTCCGCCATTTTGAATTGGGGCAAAGTCGGGAAATTTCTTAGAGATTGTCATCACTTTGACGCTCAATATCTCCGCTCGTTCAAGCTCCATTTTTACATTTTTAACTTAAAATAATAAACATTTTACATATCCGTAAACTGGTGGAAAATGAGCCCTATCCAGGAATTGGAACTATTTTTTACGAGCCGGAAAGTTTTCTGAATATTTTGATCTACGCGCGCCGATCGTTTGCCGATCATTTTGTTTTGAGAAAAAAATATCAATTTTCTTTATCAAATGACTATGGTATGTCAACCAAGTTTTCGTACAAATATAAGCAAGTTAATATCTTTTCAAAAACAAAACATTTATGAATAGTGAGCTTGAATGAACGGAGTTAGAAGAAATGAATTTAAAATGGCGGACGTTAGGGACCGTTCATTATTTATGGCAGGGGGGGGCTGGGTGATTAATTACCAAGGAATCCATTTTTTTAAGACCCCCCTGGCAAGAACAAAATAAATTTCGGGATCCCCCTCATATTTACCTTATGAAATTTCTAGACCCCACCTGATAGCCAAAAAATTATTTCAATAGCCCCCTTTTCAGACTTCCCTTAACGTGAAGTGGTCTATATGATGGATAAATGTTCAATTTGTTAATGGTATTGTATTGTTTATTGTAATTATTTTCTGTCCTACTCTACATCACTTTTCTCCACTTCACTACACTCCATTTCATTCTACTCCTCCAAGTTACTGTGTTCTATTCCATTCCAATCCATTTTGTTCTATTTTATACACGAAATTGTCTGGTCTGTAACTTTGGTTTGCTATATTTGTCAATCTTCCGACCGTTCTGATGTATTGTTCTGTTCTGTTTTTTAGTTTTGTTTTGTTTTTGTTTTTTCCGTCTGTTTTCCTCTTATTTATTCTGATCTATAACATTGTTTGTCATGTTTAACCTGCTCGTAGAAAGTAGTCACCATGCCCTCAACTTCCATCTCCTCCAACACGGCCACCACGTCCCATTTAGCCACGACACATGATGGATAGATGTCTGACTTTGCACTGTCACCAAAGAACAGTACCTGAGGACAAGTTAAGAAAATTTCGTTGCAACTGACATTTTTGGAACTGAACTGCTGAATACCACCACCATCATTATCATCAAATCCATCATCACTTATAAGCATCATCATCACCATCATCATCACCATTTATATCATCATCATCATCATCACCACCAGCACCATCATCACCATCAACATCACCATCATCATAATTATCACCATGATCATCACGACCATCATCATCACCACCATCACCATCATCATATACATTTCCCTAATTCGATGACAATGAATTTCTCGTGATTTACAAGACCAATCAAATTGAAAATGAGTAGAAATATTGTTTGGAGTGCCAGAATGTTGTTTCTTGTGTTAGATTTTTTAAACTGTTTATTGTTATTTGATTATAACCATTTGGTTGTTTTTGAAGTGTTCCTCGAATTTGGGTTCAAGTTCCTTTTGATTGAATAGGAACTACTCTAAAGGAACAATAGTTCCTTTTCAAGAGACTATGATTCGGAACAAAAGTAGTTTAAAAACGGAACAATATGTGCTAAAGTGGAACAATACGTTCCTGTAACATAACGTGTGTTCCTCTATGGAATAAACAGGTCCGTGCTGTTGTTCCTATTAACGTTAAGTGGAACAAGTGTTCCTTTTTAATCAGACAAAAAGGATCAGTTTGTTCCTAGTTATAAGATTGATGTTCCCATTACTGACAAAAAGGAACAATCGTTCCTGTATTGGTTTAATAAGGAACGTTTAGTTCCTTTTGTCCAGCAATAATGTTCCTTTATACATATGATGGGAACACAACGTTCCTGTATGCATAAAGGAACCATTCTCAAAGGCGAGTTTGAATTTGTTTGAACAAGTTTTTGTCCAGAATGTTTTTGCCCAAGGGTTTGTTGTACCGAGTCATCAATATTGAACAATACATTTTCAAACATGTTTAAACGTGTCTATAGGCGTGGCCAGAAAGCGTTATTTTGATTGGTCGACATTTGGTCTTTTATCGCGCAAACAAAAATTTATACGTTCATTTCGTTCAAGTCCGCAATGAGTAAACGTTCTAAGTCAGTAGATTGGTCTTCAAAAGACGGTGCATCTCCCAAACCAAAAAGACTACATTTAGAAGAAGACGAAAATGATAACCTATTTCACTGTCCAGTACCGAATTGTGATCACGATGGGTATTCAACACAAAGAGGATGCAGAAAACACGTCAAAAACAAGCATGGTTGGTTTTACTACTTTGATGACGAACCAGCAAAATCGAGTGAAAATGCTAACAAGAAAGAAGACTCTCAAACATCGCCTAATTCAGATAAAGAACGTTGCATCAAAAAACAAGTGCCATCATTTGATATTTCTACGACTATTGGTAAAGAGTTTGAAACATGGCTGACAGGGAGTGGTGGAGGATGTAAAAGCAAGAATCAAGCTATGCAAGTTGTACGAAGAAGTTTTAAGTATCTCAAATTTTGCTGTGAAGATGAAGACGTTGACGATGAAGAAGAATTGAGTTGGGACTGGATAGACTTTAGTTTGAGCTCGCCTAATTTTCTATTTAAATTTGTTGATGTTATGCAAAGTGACTGGGGTCTTGGTCATGCTGGACGTATTGGATACTTGGATGCCATAAGTGACTTGATTGATTTTCGTAAAGTTCATGGGGTGTGTTCAGATAATGTTCTGCGCAATCTCACTTCCACAGAAGTATATCTAAAGCGAGCCCGTAAAACAGTTTCTAAGATGATGAGACTTCAATGGACTAGCGATCTCGACATCGACACTCTCGAATCCAAGGGACACTGGGCGACATTAGACGAACTTTTACACACGATAACATACCACCTTCCTCGTTACGAAACCGTTACGAAGGTTTGCCGAGAGACGCCGAACAAAGCTACCCCGTCCGACCTGTCATTTGCTACTAAGTTTGTTGCTGTATATTTGTTTATCAAAGTGAAAGGATCGCGCCCTATGACCTATCAGTACTTGACAGTAGACATGGTTGAAACAGCAAAGATTAATGGAGGTTTTATCGACCAGAAAAAGTTCAAGACTGCTGCGCGTTTTGGATTCGATACTCTATGTTTGACTGATACAAGTCTTCAAGTTTTGGATACCTATATAAGCCACGTCCGCCCTCTTTTAAAACCAAATTGCGATTATGTCCTGGTGACCAAAAAGGGAAATCAACACACCAAAATTGGCCAACTTATGGGGAAAATGGTGTTCGATGCTACGGGAAAATACATTCATCCAACTCGATATCGACAAATCGTAGAGACAACAAGTCAACAACAACTCGACACCAAAGAACAAGAAACAATTTCCGAAGATCAAAAGCACAGTTCTGTAGTTGCAAAAGTACATTATCAAAAGCAAAGGTCACGTGACATTGCTACCAAAGCGCACGAATGCTTAAAAAAATTGCATGGGGAGAAAGGTTCTCAGGTAGACGATGACGTGAGTGTAAGACTTTCTGACAGCCCCAACTCCTCCCCTGGTAGTGATAAAGAACAGGTAAATATAGATGGGGGAAATTCCAATGTTAGTACAACTAAAGAAAGCAATTCGATTAAACCAGGACAATCAAGAAAGAAAAAAATCATGTTGTTCAGTACAGAAGAAGATAATTACTTGAAAGCAGGCATCGAACGCTATGGATTTGGACAGTGGTCAGTTATTCTTAGGGATCCCGAGTACAGATTTCAGAAGGGAAGGACAGCAAACTCTTTACTGAATAGAGCTATGAGAAAATTCTCCACTAAATAAAACACGACGATTTTATAAGTGAATTTGATAACTGTTGTACATACCATTAATGTTCTTTCAATAATGTTAAGTGTATAATGTTCACATTCTTATATTCCAAACGCAGATATAGAATAATATCATAAATAGAATAATTATAAATTAATCAACTTTAACAAAATTTACCCATGTCACAGTCAAATATTGAAACTACAAAATAATCAAACAATGTTCAAATAGAATGTTCAATGTCTTTTAAGGACTAGGAAAATGAGAAAAATGCCAAATTAAAAGAAATGTCCAGAGTTAAGACTGGGAAAAAAACTTTGTTATTTTGGGTTGTTTAGACGGTTCGACTTGTGAACAGCTTTCTGATTTTCTCTTTCTCTTTGGCGATGTGTTGATTTCTGTGCTTTCTACTGGCAAGGGACTATATAAATCGTCAATAAGTTTTCGTCCACGCCTGCTTACCAATCCCCACACATAGCACAACTGTTGTCTAAGTTTCAAACCTAGATCTGGTGATGTGCCATTCTGCTGGTGGTAGAGCTTGATCGCATCCGATGCTGTTGTCAGTATGTATTGCTTTGCCATCTTGACTTTTTCATCCGTGCACTTTTCCAATTCTTCTTGCAAGGCTCTCATCTCTTTTTCTTGACTCTGTAACCACGTTGATGAAAAGTTTTGTTTTGTTTTCTCTCTGTCTTTTTTCTCTTGTTCTTTCTTCCTCTGGCGTGTGCATTCGCTTGCTGTTCGTTGAAGTTGACTGGGTAATTTTCCACTAATGTCAGGTTGCTTTGGCAGGTGTTGAGAAACAAGGTCTTTGTCCACGCCAAGATCATCTAGCCATTTCTTTTGACGCTCGCGAATCGATTTGTTTGTCTTTCTTTCCTGTTGCTTACGTTTCTCCTTTTCTTCTTCCAGTACTGACATCAGCCTTTCAACCATCTTGGCTTTTCCAAAGTTACATTCAGCAAGGCATTGGCTTTTGGCAGCTTGCAGACTATCCCTGCACGTCAAAAACTGAGTGTCTGGTTCGTTCTCAGATTCTTCTGTGCCTTCCTCGTTAAATTCTGTCTGTGAATCATCACTCTCCATGTCTTCTTCGCTTGGAGCTATGCTGAGAGATTCCTCACTTGACATCTTCAGGTTGAAAATCTCTACTCTGTCTTGAGTGCTTAGACCGGGACGCTCTTCTTTGGACGTTTCTTCATTAACAACTAATTTGTGTTTGTGTTGTTTCACTACGTTGGCAGCCCACACTATACAATGCATTGGGTGTTCTTTCAGCCACAATGCCGCTTCTGGCACTACTTCTGGCAAGGGTTTGAAGAAATATTTGGTTAGACGATTTTCCATGGCCTCGTTGTCCACTTTGGATCCAAAATCCAGATCTTTCTGAGAGGTTATAAAAATTGGAGCACTATTGACGAAACTCTTTGCGCTTCTGTACTTGACGTCGTGGGCAGTTAACCCTCCTTGTAAGAGAACTTTCCAGTCGTCAACATCCATTAAATTAACCACGGCCTCGTCTAGATTGATCAGTTGTGTCTCTTCGTTAATCATCGACTTGTTAAACTCTTTTTGTTTTAAGACACGTGCAACCTTTGTTTGATCTATAATCTTGCTCGTTGCTAGCAAAATGGATGTTTTGCCACTATTTGATGGGCCAATGAGACACGGAACTTTGTCTTTGTGCTGTCTGGAATTGAGTTTAAACAAATTAAGGAAATCCTTGCAAAACTGCATTGTCTGCTCTTCATCCAAACTGTTTTCTAGAATCTCTTTGAAGAAGCCAGGATCTACATCACTATCATGGTCGAATGGGACGAATGCTCGAGGAGAGATTTCTCCAGGTTGATATCCATCAAGAACACCTTTCTTGAACGTGTTTTTTGAAAACGACCAGAACCAGTTGTTGTTTACTTCCACGATGTCGTTGTCAATTTGAATCTGGCGAATTGCTTGACTTCCAGGATGTTTTAGAATGGACAGTAGCTTTGGCATATTTCTTAAAAGCCTTTGCTTGAAGTAGTCGTTTCCTAAGAGAGAATGTAAGAATTCGTCAACTGGACACAATTTGTGATAAGTGTAAATGGCATCTTGTCTCAGCTTGTAAACATCCCCCTTGTGAATGGCAAAACGAAGTTTCAGCATTGCTCTCTCGACATCATTACAGAGCACGGTAAGCTCGTCGCCAAGTGGTTTTACTTGCATGGATACCTTGTTTTCTTTGTCGGTGGTTGGCGAATCATACACATCCATTTGTAGACCTTTATCTCGAAGTCTTTTGATGGCTTGGGTCAGAATAGATGTGGGTTTTACAATAGTAAACCTCACAAGACGCTCATTAAATGCAATTGTGCTTGTTGATCTTCCAATCAGCTGCTCGCTTAAGCGGCTGAAGCAATTCACATAGGACTCGTTGACCAGATCTGCCATGTAATTGTTCTTGTGGTCCTTGATGGTTTGACATAGCTTGTTTAGTATTTCTGATGACTGTTTTGTTTTGCATGCCGCTCTTGTTGGATGTGCTTCTACACTACAGTTCAAAAGTGCTGATTGTACGACTGTTGGTGAAACTGGAGCACCATTTGGTGATTGGACAGCAATCCAGTACGTTATCGCGGGATGTCGCTTTTTATCACTGGCTTCTTTGGCATGTTGATTTGTTTCAATGCTGTGTTGAAAAGATTGTGAAGACATGACGCCATCTTCATCGTCGGAGCTCATCAAGTCTTGTTCGTCATTTGCATTGCTCTTTGAACCTTTCCCTTTACTTTCAAATGTTGATATTGCCGAAGCAAAGAAGTAGACGCCATTCAATCTTGCAATTGCACTATCACATTCGTTTCTTTTTTCTACTATTTCATTCCAACCTTGAATTATTCCGGCCTTCCCACCTAAATGTTCAAAATAAAAATTGATTTGTCAGTTACTTGTGTAAATTAAAAAAAAAAACAAGCAAAAAAACATTAACGAAATAAATCTACAATTTGAATAGGACATTAGTACCTTGAAGTCTCCAAACACTCTTTGTGCCTATGATTGAACATTTGTCCTCCACTAAAGGGATGATATTAGACTGTAATTCAGCTCGAATTACAGAGCTGTTTAGTTGCTGGCAAGGACGACTTGCGTAACCGCTAGACATACTAGGAAAAAAACAACAAGATACTTTAGCTTTATCAAATATGGCGAGCCAGATATCGACAAGAAGCTAAGACTAAGAAGCTGTATACTCACCCAAAGACAAGTGATCTCGATCGCTGCCTGTGGTAAACACCCGGTTAAACAAATGGACCGATTTATATACTATGACATTTCAATGAGAGCATACCTTCATGCTTAAAAAACAAAAGTATACATTTCAATGTTTATAGCTGCTTGGTACTATCTAAAGCTATTTCAACCAATGTACTTGTCTAAAAAGAATAATACTAATTAAGACAAACGGCTGAATATTCAATCATTTTCATATTTTGTTGAAAGGAATTAATTATACCATTTAGTTTGTAGCAGTAGAAGAACAACAGAATAGGTTTCGTGTTTACCACTATTAGTTTTTCTATTCTTTGTTTGAGCAAGCTAGTTGTTTTTATATCGCATATTTGTATAGCTGCTGGAAATGATTATTCTCGTTCGAGCAACAACACAAAAATGCTTTTAGAAAGCATGAATGCACACCATCTACATTATATAGGTGATGAATTATTTACACCAAGAGGAATTAGTTTATAATACTGTTGGTATTGCGCTTTTTTAAAAATATTACAACTATAAGCAATTTCTCACAAAAATGTACAATGTGTTTGTTCCTTGGATAATAACGTGATTAAAGAAGAAGAAGAAATTTCTTTGTGTTAACGACGGAGGACAATCAATCAATTAATCAACCAACTAACCAATCAATCAATGTATAGCATTGGAAAAAACAGTTTTCCACAGTCTTATATAAACTATATATACTCTATATACGATATATCCGCTATATCCGTCATGTATAAAACAGTACAGGCAAGATATTACATAAATAAGAGAAATGACATATCTAGAATAGATGTTGATGTAAAATACCATTTAAATGATATATGTAACAAAGATATATAATAAGATCGTTTTGAAGCAATGCACAAGGTATTTACACATCCCTCTTTCGATCTCGTATACGCTAAATACGCCATACAAGCTATATCCGTGTTATAGAATAAATAGTTCTTGCAACATACAACAGTATTCTTGAATGACAGGTATAACATATTTAGCGTAGATAACGTATATGAAATCAACAATAACAATCATACTACACAGACCTTTTAATAAGTAGGACGGGTATAACATATTTAGCGTAGATAACGTATATGAAATCAACAATAACAATCATACTACACAGACCTTTTAATATGTAGGACGGGTATAACATATTTAGCGTAGATAACGTATATGAAATCAACAATAACAAGCATACTACACAGACCTTTTAATATGTAGGACGGGTATAACATATTTAGCGTAGATAACGTATATGAAATCAACAATAACAAGCATACTACACAGACCTTTTAATATGTAGGACGGGTATAACATATTTAGCGTAGATAACGTATATGAAATCAACAATAACAAGTATACTACACAGACCTTTTAATATGTAGGACGGGTATAACATATTTAGCGTAGATAACGTATATGAAATCAACAATAACAAGTATACTACACAGACCTTTTAATATGTAGGACGGGTATAACATATTTAGCGTAGATAACGTATAAACCTTTATATGTGGAACTTTTTGTTTAAATAGGTATAAATAAGTAAATAAATAAATAAATGAATGAATAAATGAATGAATGAATGAATGAATGAATGAATGAATAATTGAATAATCAAATAATTGAATAATTAAATAATTAAATAATTAAATAATTAAATAATTAAATAAATAAATAAATAAATAGATAATTAAATAATAAATATTTCTGTAGAATAGTTGATATGATTATATAGGCCATATACGTTATATATGTTATACACACTATCTCTGTAGAATAGTTGATATGATTATATATGCCAAATACGTTATATATGGTATACCCACTATCTCTGTAGAATAGTTGATATAAGTATATATGCCATATACGTTATATATGTTATACCCACTATCTCTGTAGAATAGTCAATCATACTACACAGACATTTTAATATGAGTGACGGGTATAACATATTTAGCGTAGATAACGTATATGAAATCAACAATAACAATCATATTACACAGACCTTTTAATATGTAGGACGGGTATAACATATTTAGCGTAGATAACGTATAAACCTTTATATGTGGAACTTTTTGTTTAAATAGGTATAAATAAGTAAATAAATAAATGAATGAATGAATGAATGAATGAATGAATGAATGAATGAATGAATGAATGAATGAATAAATAAATAATTAAATAATCAAATAATTAAATAAACAAATAAATAAATGAATAAATAAATGAATAAATAAATAAATAATCAAATAATTAAATAATAATTATTTCTGTAGAATAGTTGATATGAGTATATAGGCCATATACGTTATATATGTTATACCCACTATCTCTGTAGAATAATTGATATGAGTATATATGCCATATACGTTATATATGTTATACCCACTATTTCTGTAGAATAGTTGATATGAGTATATATGCCATATACGTTATATATGTTATACCCACTATCTCTGTAGAATAGTTGATATGAGTATATATGCCATATACGTTATATATGTTATACCCACTATCTCTGTAGAATAGTTGATATGAGTATATATGCCATATACGTTATATATGGTATACCCACTATCTCTGTAGAATAGTTGATATGAGTATATATGCCATATACGTTATATATGTTATACCCACTATCTCGGTAGAATAGTTGATATGAGTATATATGCTATATACGTTATATATGGTATACCCACTATCTCTGTAGAATAGTTGATATGAGTATGTATGCCATATACGTTATATATGTTATACCCACTATCTCTGTAGAATAGTCAATCATACTACACAGACATTTTAATATGAGTGACGGGTATAACATATTTAGCGTAGATAACGTATATGAAATCAACAATAACAATCATATTACACAGACCTTTTAATATGTAGGACGGGTATAACATATTTAGCGTAGATAAAGTATAAACCTTTATATGTGGAACTTTTTGTTTAAATAGGTATAAATAAGTAAATAAATGAATGAATGAATGGGTGAATGAATGAATAAATAAATAATTAAATAATCAAATAATTAAATAAACAAATAAATAAACAAATAAATAAATGAATAAATAAATAAATAATCATATACGTTATATATGGTATACCCACTATCTCTGTAGAATAGTTGATATGAGTATATATGCCATATACGTTATATATGGTAAATCTCTGTGCTTAAAACTGTTAAGCAGAGCATGAATATTAATTCAATGAATATTTATTTTTAGAACGTATTTAACAGGTTTAGCGTATCTAGCGTATATAGACTGGCTTAACTAGTCTAACCCTGAAAGAGAATGTTCGGTATGTAGTCAAATCTTGGTAGATACTTCATATAGTGTGAAAACCGGTGATACAAAGGAAAATTGTAGTTGCGACAGAATATTCTCAATTACATGGAGTACATACCTTTTAGCAAACACTCCAAACTGTATTACGCTATGTTTAGCAGCACAGTATGTACCGGTATCAAGACTAATACGAACTTCTTAAATAATACAGACAAAAATAAACATTGTTCCGAAATACAGAAGTGGACCGCTTTGTATTTGTTCCTCGCAAAAATGACAAAATATATCTTTAAAAAATCGTGAAAAATCATTGCTACATTTTTTGATTTTTAATTTTTACCAGCATGTAGCCCACTTACAACTCTCAATAGTGAAACGGATAAACCTGTCAAAAAGTGAACCCAAAAGCGCAAAAGTGACATTTAAACAAAAGGAACATTGAAATTAGGGAAATGATCATATACATTTCCCTAATTCGATGACAATGAATTTCTCGTGATTTACAAGACCAATCAAATTGAAAATGAGTAGAAATATTGTTTGGAGTGCCAGAATGTTGTTTCTTGTGTTAGATTTTTTAAACTGTTTATTGTTATTTGATTATAACCATTTGGTTGTTTTTGAAGTGTTCCTCGAATTTGGGTTCAAGTTCCTTTTGATTGAATAGGAACTACTCTAAAGGAACAATAGTTCCTTTTCAAGAGACTATGATTCGGAACAAAAGTAGTTTAAAAACGGAACAATATGTGCTAAAGTGGAACAATACGTTCCTGTAACATAACGTGTGTTCCTCTATGGAATAAACAGGTCCGTGCTGTTGTTCCTATTAACGTTAAGTGGAACAAGTGTTCCTTTTTAATCAAACAAAAAGGATCAGTTTGTTCCTAGTTATAAGATTGATGTTCCCATTACTGACAAAAAGGAACAATCGTTCCTGTATTGGTTTAATAAGGAACGTTTAGTTCCTTTTGTCCAGCAATAATGTTCCTTTATACATATGATGGGAACACAACGTTCCTGTATGCATAAAGGAACCATTCTCAAAGGCGAGTTTGAATTTGTTTGAACAAGTTTTTGTCCAGAATGTTTTTGCCCAAGGGTTTGTTGTACCGAGTCATCAATATTGAACAATACATTTTCAAACATGTTTAAACGTGTCTATAGGCGTGGCCAGAAAGCGTTATTTTGATTGGTCGACATTTGGTCTTTTATCGCGCAAACAAAAATTTATACGTTCATTTCGTTCAAGTCCGCAATGAGTAAACGTTCTAAGTCAGTAGATTGGTCTTCAAAAGACGGTGCATCTCCCAAACCAAAAAGACTACATTTAGAAGAAGACGAAAATGATAACCTATTTCACTGTCCAGTACCGAATTGTGATCACGATGGGTATTCAACACAAAGAGGATGCAGAAAACACGTCAAAAACAAGCATGGTTGGTTTTACTACTTTGATGACGAACCAGCAAAATCGAGTGAAAATGCTAACAAGAAAGAAGACTCTCAAACATCGCCTAATTCAGATAAAGAACGTTGCATCAAAAAACAAGTGCCATCATTTGATATTTCTACGACTATTGGTAAAGAGTTTGAAACATGGCTGACAGGGAGTGGTGGAGGATGTAAAAGCAAGAATCAAGCTATGCAAGTTGTACGAAGAAGTTTTAAGTATCTCAAATTTTGCTGTGAAGATGAAGACGTTGACGATGAAGAAGAATTGAGTTGGGACTGGATAGACTTTAGTTTGAGCTCGCCTAATTTTCTATTTAAATTTGTTGATGTTATGCAAAGTGACTGGGGTCTTGGTCATGCTGGACGTATTGGATACTTGGATGCCATAAGTGACTTGATTGATTTTCGTAAAGTTCATGGGGTGTGTTCAGATAATGTTCTGCGCAATCTCACTTCCACAGAAGTATATCTAAAGCGAGCCCGTAAAACAGTTTCTAAGATGATGAGACTTCAATGGACTAGCGATCTCGACATCGACACTCTCGAATCCAAGGGACACTGGGCGACATTAGACGAACTTTTACACACGATAACATACCACCTTCCTCGTTACGAAACCGTTACGAAGGTTTGCCGAGAGACGCCGAACAAAGCTACCCCGTCCGACCTGTCATTTGCTACTAAGTTTGTTGCTGTATATTTGTTTATCAAAGTGAAAGGATCGCGCCCTATGACCTATCAGTACTTGACAGTAGACATGGTTGAAACAGCAAAGATTAATGGAGGTTTTATCGACCAGAAAAAGTTCAAGACTGCTGCGCGTTTTGGATTCGATACTCTATGTTTGACTGATACAAGTCTTCAAGTTTTGGATACCTATATAAGCCACGTCCGCCCTCTTTTAAAACCAAATTGCGATTATGTCCTGGTGACCAAAAAGGGAAATCAACACACCAAAATTGGCCAACTTATGGGGAAAATGGTGTTCGATGCTACGGGAAAATACATTCATCCAACTCGATATCGACAAATCGTAGAGACAACAAGTCAACAACAACTCGACACCAAAGAACAAGAAACAATTTCCGAAGATCAAAAGCACAGTTCTGTAGTTGCAAAAGTACATTATCAAAAGCAAAGGTCACGTGACATTGCTACCAAAGCGCACGAATGCTTAAAAAAATTGCATGGGGAGAAAGGTTCTCAGGTAGACGATGACGTGAGTGTAAGACTTTCTGACAGCCCCAACTCCTCCCCTGGTAGTGATAAAGAACAGGTAAATATAGATGGGGGAAATTCCAATGTTAGTACAACTAAAGAAAGCAATTCGATTAAACCAGGACAATCAAGAAAGAAAAAAATCATGTTGTTCAGTACAGAAGAAGATAATTACTTGAAAGCAGGCATCGAACGCTATGGATTTGGACAGTGGTCAGTTATTCTTAGGGATCCCGAGTACAGATTTCAGAAGGGAAGGACAGCAAACTCTTTACTGAATAGAGCTATGAGAAAATTCTCCACTAAATAAAACACGACGATTTTATAAGTGAATTTGATAACTGTTGTACATACCATTAATGTTCTTTCAATAATGTTAAGTGTATAATGTTCACATTCTTATATTCCAAACGCAGATATAGAATAATATCATAAATAGAATAATTATAAATTAATCAACTTTAACAAAATTTACCCATGTCACAGTCAAATATTGAAACTACAAAATAATCAAACAATGTTCAAATAGAATGTTCAATGTCTTTTAAGGACTAGGAAAATGAGAAAAATGCCAAATTAAAAGAAATGTCCAGAGTTAAGACTGGGAAAAAAACTTTGTTATTTTGGGTTGTTTAGACGGTTCGACTTGTGAACAGCTTTCTGATTTTCTCTTTCTCTTTGGCGATGTGTTGATTTCTGTGCTTTCTACTGGCAAGGGACTATATAAATCGTCAATAAGTTTTCGTCCACGCCTGCTTACCAATCCCCACACATAGCACAACTGTTGTCTAAGTTTCAAACCTAGATCTGGTGATGTGCCATTCTGCTGGTGGTAGAGCTTGATCGCATCCGATGCTGTTGTCAGTATGTATTGCTTTGCCATCTTGACTTTTTCATCCGTGCACTTTTCCAATTCTTCTTGCAAGGCTCTCATCTCTTTTTCTTGACTCTGTAACCACGTTGATGAAAAGTTTTGTTTTGTTTTCTCTCTGTCTTTTTTCTCTTGTTCTTTCTTCCTCTGGCGTGTGCATTCGCTTGCTGTTCGTTGAAGTTGACTGGGTAATTTTCCACTAATGTCAGGTTGCTTTGGCAGGTGTTGAGAAACAAGGTCTTTGTCCACGCCAAGATCATCTAGCCATTTCTTTTGACGCTCGCGAATCGATTTGTTTGTCTTTCTTTCCTGTTGCTTACGTTTCTCCTTTTCTTCTTCCAGTACTGACATCAGCCTTTCAACCATCTTGGCTTTTCCAAAGTTACATTCAGCAAGGCATTGGCTTTTGGCAGCTTGCAGACTATCCCTGCACGTCAAAAACTGAGTGTCTGGTTCGTTCTCAGATTCTTCTGTGCCTTCCTCGTTAAATTCTGTCTGTGAATCATCACTCTCCATGTCTTCTTCGCTTGGAGCTATGCTGAGAGATTCCTCACTTGACATCTTCAGGTTGAAAATCTCTACTCTGTCTTGAGTGCTTAGACCGGGACGCTCTTCTTTGGACGTTTCTTCATTAACAACTAATTTGTGTTTGTGTTGTTTCACTACGTTGGCAGCCCACACTATACAATGCATTGGGTGTTCTTTCAGCCACAATGCCGCTTCTGGCACTACTTCTGGCAAGGGTTTGAAGAAATATTTGGTTAGACGATTTTCCATGGCCTCGTTGTCCACTTTGGATCCAAAATCCAGATCTTTCTGAGAGGTTATAAAAATTGGAGCACTATTGACGAAACTCTTTGCGCTTCTGTACTTGACGTCGTGGGCAGTTAACCCTCCTTGTAAGAGAACTTTCCAGTCGTCAACATCCATTAAATTAACCACGGCCTCGTCTAGATTGATCAGTTGTGTCTCTTCGTTAATCATCGACTTGTTAAACTCTTTTTGTTTTAAGACACGTGCAACCTTTGTTTGATCTATAATCTTGCTCGTTGCTAGCAAAATGGATGTTTTGCCACTATTTGATGGGCCAATGAGACACGGAACTTTGTCTTTGTGCTGTCTGGAATTGAGTTTAAACAAATTAAGGAAATCCTTGCAAAACTGCATTGTCTGCTCTTCATCCAAACTGTTTTCTAGAATCTCTTTGAAGAAGCCAGGATCTACATCACTATCATGGTCGAATGGGACGAATGCTCGAGGAGAGATTTCTCCAGGTTGATATCCATCAAGAACACCTTTCTTGAACGTGTTTTTTGAAAACGACCAGAACCAGTTGTTGTTTACTTCCACGATGTCGTTGTCAATTTGAATCTGGCGAATTGCTTGACTTCCAGGATGTTTTAGAATGGACAGTAGCTTTGGCATATTTCTTAAAAGCCTTTGCTTGAAGTAGTCGTTTCCTAAGAGAGAATGTAAGAATTCGTCAACTGGACACAATTTGTGATAAGTGTAAATGGCATCTTGTCTCAGCTTGTAAACATCCCCCTTGTGAATGGCAAAACGAAGTTTCAGCATTGCTCTCTCGACATCATTACAGAGCACGGTAAGCTCGTCGCCAAGTGGTTTTACTTGCATGGATACCTTGTTTTCTTTGTCGGTGGTTGGCGAATCATACACATCCATTTGTAGACCTTTATCTCGAAGTCTTTTGATGGCTTGGGTCAGAATAGATGTGGGTTTTACAATAGTAAACCTCACAAGACGCTCATTAAATGCAATTGTGCTTGTTGATCTTCCAATCAGCTGCTCGCTTAAGCGGCTGAAGCAATTCACATAGGACTCGTTGACCAGATCTGCCATGTAATTGTTCTTGTGGTCCTTGATGGTTTGACATAGCTTGTTTAGTATTTCTGATGACTGTTTTGTTTTGCATGCCGCTCTTGTTGGATGTGCTTCTACACTACAGTTCAAAAGTGCTGATTGTACGACTGTTGGTGAAACTGGAGCACCATTTGGTGATTGGACAGCAATCCAGTACGTTATCGCGGGATGTCGCTTTTTATCACTGGCTTCTTTGGCATGTTGATTTGTTTCAATGCTGTGTTGAAAAGATTGTGAAGACATGACGCCATCTTCATCGTCGGAGCTCATCAAGTCTTGTTCGTCATTTGCATTGCTCTTTGAACCTTTCCCTTTACTTTCAAATGTTGATATTGCCGAAGCAAAGAAGTAGACGCCATTCAATCTTGCAATTGCACTATCACATTCGTTTCTTTTTTCTACTATTTCATTCCAACCTTGAATTATTCCGGCCTTCCCACCTAAATGTTCAAAATAAAAATTGATTTGTCAGTTACTTGTGTAAATTAAAAAAAAAAACAAGCAAAAAAACATTAACGAAATAAATCTACAATTTGAATAGGACATTAGTACCTTGAAGTCTCCAAACACTCTTTGTGCCTATGATTGAACATTTGTCCTCCACTAAAGGGATGATATTAGACTGTAATTCAGCTCGAATTACAGAGCTGTTTAGTTGCTGGCAAGGACGACTTGCGTAACCGCTAGACATACTAGGAAAAAAACAACAAGATACTTTAGCTTTATCAAATATGGCGAGCCAGATATCGACAAGAAGCTAAGACTAAGAAGCTGTATACTCACCCAAAGACAAGTGATCTCGATCGCTGCCTGTGGTAAACACCCGGTTAAACAAATGGACCGATTTATATACTATGACATTTCAATGAGAGCATACCTTCATGCTTAAAAGACAAAAGTATACATTTCAATGTTTATAGCTGCTTGGTACTATCTAAAGCTATTTCAACCAATGTACTTGTCTAAAAAGAATAATACTAATTAAGACAAACGGCTGAATATTCAATCATTTTCATATTTTGTTGAAAGGAATTAATTATACCATTTAGTTTGTAGCAGTAGAAGAACAACAGAATAGGTTTCGTGTTTACCACTATTAGTTTTTCTATTCTTTGTTTGAGCAAGCTAGTTGTTTTTATATCGCATATTTGTATAGCTGCTGGAAATGATTATTCTCGTTCGAGCAACAACACAAAAATGCTTTTAGAAAGCATGAATGCACACCATCTACATTATATAGGTGATGAATTATTTACACCAAGAGGAATTAGTTTATAATACTGTTGGTATTGCGCTTTTTTAAAAATATTACAACTATAAGCAATTTCTCACAAAAATGTACAATGTGTTTGTTCCTTGGATAATAACGTGATTAAAGAAGAAGAAGAAATTTCTTTGTGTTAACGACGGAGGACAATCAATCAATTAATCAACCAACTAACCAATCAATCAATGTATAGCATTGGAAAAAACAGTTTTCCACAGTCTTATATAAACTATATATACTCTATATACGATATATCCGCTATATCCGTCATGTATAAAACAGTACAGGCAAGATATTACATAAATAAGAGAAATGACATATCTAGAATAGATGTTGATGTAAAATACCATTTAAATGATATATGTAACAAAGATATATAATAAGATCGTTTTGAAGCAATGCACAAGGTATTTACACATCCCTCTTTCGATCTCGTATACGCTAAATACGCCATACAAGCTATATCCGTGTTATAGAATAAATAGTTCTTGCAACATACAACAGTATTCTTGAATGACAGGTATAACATATTTAGCGTAGATAACGTATATGAAATCAACAATAACAATCATACTACACAGACCTTTTAATAAGTAGGACGGGTATAACATATTTAGCGTAGATAACGTATATGAAATCAACAATAACAATCATACTACACAGACCTTTTAATATGTAGGACGGGTATAACATATTTAGCGTAGATAACGTATATGAAATCAACAATAACAAGCATACTACACAGACCTTTTAATATGTAGGACGGGTATAACATATTTAGCGTAGATAACGTATATGAAATCAACAATAACAAGCATACTACACAGACCTTTTAATATGTAGGACGGGTATAACATATTTAGCGTAGATAACGTATATGAAATCAACAATAACAAGTATACTACACAGACCTTTTAATATGTAGGACGGGTATAACATATTTAGCGTAGATAACGTATATGAAATCAACAATAACAAGTATACTACACAGACCTTTTAATATGTAGGACGGGTATAACATATTTAGCGTAGATAACGTATAAACCTTTATATGTGGAACTTTTTGTTTAAATAGGTATAAATAAGTAAATAAATAAATAAATGAATGAATAAATGAATGAATGAATGAATGAATGAATGAATGAATAATTGAATAATCAAATAATTGAATAATTAAATAATTAAATAATTAAATAATTAAATAATTAAATAAATAAATAAATAAATAGATAATTAAATAATAAATATTTCTGTAGAATAGTTGATATGATTATATAGGCCATATACGTTATATATGTTATACACACTATCTCTGTAGAATAGTTGATATGATTATATATGCCAAATACGTTATATATGGTATACCCACTATCTCTGTAGAATAGTTGATATAAGTATATATGCCATATACGTTATATATGTTATACCCACTATCTCTGTAGAATAGTCAATCATACTACACAGACATTTTAATATGAGTGACGGGTATAACATATTTAGCGTAGATAACGTATATGAAATCAACAATAACAATCATATTACACAGACCTTTTAATATGTAGGACGGGTATAACATATTTAGCGTAGATAACGTATAAACCTTTATATGTGGAACTTTTTGTTTAAATAGGTATAAATAAGTAAATAAATAAATGAATGAATGAATGAATGAATGAATGAATGAATGAATGAATGAATGAATGAATGAATGAATGAATGAATGAATAAATAAATAATTAAATAATCAAATAATTAAATAAACAAATAAATAAATGAATAAATAAATGAATAAATAAATAAATAATCAAATAATTAAATAATAATTATTTCTGTAGAATAGTTGATATGAGTATATAGGCCATATACGTTATATATGTTATACCCACTATCTCTGTAGAATAATTGATATGAGTATATATGCCATATACGTTATATATGTTATACCCACTATTTCTGTAGAATAGTTGATATGAGTATATATGCCATATACGTTATATATGTTATACCCACTATCTCTGTAGAATAGTTGATATGAGTATATATGCCATATACGTTATATATGTTATACCCACTATCTCTGTAGAATAGTTGATATGAGTATATATGCCATATACGTTATATATGGTATACCCACTATCTCTGTAGAATAGTTGATATGAGTATATATGCCATATACGTTATATATGTTATACCCACTATCTCGGTAGAATAGTTGATATGAGTATATATGCTATATACGTTATATATGGTATACCCACTATCTCTGTAGAATAGTTGATATGAGTATGTATGCCATATACGTTATATATGTTATACCCACTATCTCTGTAGAATAGTCAATCATACTACACAGACATTTTAATATGAGTGACGGGTATAACATATTTAGCGTAGATAACGTATATGAAATCAACAATAACAATCATATTACACAGACCTTTTAATATGTAGGACGGGTATAACATATTTAGCGTAGATAAAGTATAAACCTTTATATGTGGAACTTTTTGTTTAAATAGGTATAAATAAGTAAATAAATGAATGAATGAATGGGTGAATGAATGAATAAATAAATAATTAAATAATCAAATAATTAAATAAACAAATAAATAAACAAATAAATAAATGAATAAATAAATAAATAATCATATACGTTATATATGGTATACCCACTATCTCTGTAGAATAGTTGATATGAGTATATATGCCATATACGTTATATATGGTAAATCTCTGTGCTTAAAACTGTTAAGCAGAGCATGAATATTAATTCAATGAATATTTATTTTTAGAACGTATTTAACAGGTTTAGCGTATCTAGCGTATATAGACTGGCTTAACTAGTCTAACCCTGAAAGAGAATGTTCGGTATGTAGTCAAATCTTGGTAGATACTTCATATAGTGTGAAAACCGGTGATACAAAGGAAAATTGTAGTTGCGACAGAATATTCTCAATTACATGGAGTACATACCTTTTAGCAAACACTCCAAACTGTATTACGCTATGTTTAGCAGCACAGTATGTACCGGTATCAAGACTAATACGAACTTCTTAAATAATACAGACAAAAATAAACATTGTTCCGAAATACAGAAGTGGACCGCTTTGTATTTGTTCCTCGCAAAAATGACAAAATATATCTTTAAAAAATCGTGAAAAATCATTGCTACATTTTTTGATTTTTAATTTTTACCAGCATGTAGCCCACTTACAACTCTCAATAGTGAAACGGATAAACCTGTCAAAAAGTGAACCCAAAAGCGCAAAAGTGACATTTAAACAAAAGGAACATTGAAATTAGGGAAATGATCAATATCATCACCATCATCATAATTATCACCATCACCACCACCATCATCATCACCATCACCATATCATCACAATCATCATCACTGCCACCATCATCATCATCATCATCACCATCACCATATCACCATCATCATAATTTTCACCATCATCACCATCATCATCATCATCATCGTTATTACCTTTGGGTTTTCTTTTCCTGACCATGATCTCAAATGTGTCATCAATACTTTCCAGTATCCTTGTGAATAGGTCTTTTGTAATTCTAGCTTACTTGTTTCTTCACCTTCCATCAAACCCTCTACAGATCACAAACAGCTTACAGTTAATGTCATAATTAAATTATTGATATTATCATATTGCTTCTAGTTTTTGCTGTCACCACATCAATCATGTACAATATCACTGTCAACACTATCATTGTCATCGTCACCAACTTTCATAGTCATTATCATCACTATCATTATAATCACCACCCTTCCTGCCATCAATATCAACATCACCATAATTATCATCAACATCACTATCTGTATTTGATATACATTTACCCTCATCATCACCATTACCATCATCACCGTTACCATCATTATCACCATTGCCATCATCATCATCATAAACATTACCATCATCATCATCATCAGCACTATCGAAATAATTGGCCTGAAGCAAGATGATATTTTACCCTCATCTCTAGTCCACAACCCTTTTCCCATAGATTTTGTTCACTAATTATGACTATTGTTCTAGTATTCTGGATGGAATAAAACAAATTACTAATAGTAAACTATTTTTGTATAGAGACAAGATAAAAAAAAATATCTCACTTCAGGGCTATTACCAACATTGTAATAAATTATTATTATAATAACATCATTACAATGACTGTCATCATCAATTGTACTTGCCTACTTCATAAAATGGAGCAGGTTTCTCAGACTCAAATGGAACAAAAAACCCTGAAAAATACAATGAAAAAAAATAGTTAATGTTCTGATCCAGTTATTGTTAGTATTTGCCAAATCAGAAAATAGCTGACAATCTTGACAATGAGGCTAATCAGTCGTCTAAGTGAACAGTTCATCTTCATGCTTTGTTGCTGTCATTTAAAAAATGGTACAAAACTCATGGAAATCACTCTATTTGAAGTTTAACTACAATATAAGGATGAAGACAGAACACTGTTGATGTACAATGACTGACTAGCTTTGTTTCTGTGATGTCGCTCCAGTACACCATATTTCGATTTGGTGTATGATAACAAACTATGTAGCATTGACGTCACATTTACCAGAAGCGGATCCATTCGATTAGTGCCTCACTCCCTCTTGAAAATTTCCAGATCATTTTTTATTAAAGCCCCCCCCCCTTTCAAAAATGTCTGGATCCCCCCTGTTTAACCAAATTGCTGCAATTCCATTACAAGATGACATTCTTCTGATTTTAAAAGAAAAACTGAGATACATACCTGGTTTGTTTGCTCTGCAAAGGACAATGTCAAAGAGATCTTTCCAATCTTTTCTGGAATTTACAAAAACAAATATGACGATTGTATATCTTATTATAATATGGAATGTTTTGCTGAGATCTGTAATATCAGTGCATATTGAACATTACATCATAATGTCCCAACATATGAATGCAAATTTCAAAACAGATTGTTGGACAGCATGCCAAATGGTGTTGATAAATGCAGATATAGATATAAGCCAAAGTGTAAGTTTGTATTTTTTTTCATCAAAAACTCAACAATTGTTTAATTTTATTGCACATGAGAAAAAATAGTTATATAAAGTTTATATATTAAGCAAATAGAACAAATTTTTATCAGTAGTTCTAGAACTCGTCATGGGTATTGATTTGCATTAAAAATCACTCATTAATGATTCGTGAGTTTTAGAATTCTAATTATCACGTAACATTCTAAAATTCTTTTCAGCAGTCATGTTTGGATTCTGGCATTCTCTCACACAATTTTTTTAAATGCTAGGTGTATTAGGTACTTACCCGATAGCAAAGTCCATGAGAAATGTAGCATAATCAATGTATGAGTTTGTCAAGAGAAATACTTTATGTTTTTCATCCCTAAGTGACTTCATCCATTTGATTAACTTCTGTGAACATTTCTTGATGTACTTGTCAGGATTTTTGATAAGTGATGGAAAGTAGGTACCTTTTTTATCTGTAAGAAAATAGAATTACAAATA
The DNA here is from genome assembly GCA_918843875.1 of Diadumene lineata. NCBI lineage: Eukaryota > Metazoa > Cnidaria > Anthozoa > Actiniaria > Diadumenidae > Diadumene > Diadumene lineata. The sequence goes on from OU974082.1 coordinate 4,020,618, forward strand.
TAAGACTTTTTTATTATGCGCATTTCTAAACCCAATGCTTGTTAGATACATAAATTGTGGAAAATATCATGGAAAATATTCTGAACAAAGGAAAGACTTCGGTTTACACTTAAATACAGTTAGAGATTTAATGATATTAAGTTTATGTTGGGAGTATATTCCAAAATTTAGGGGCCGCAAATCTGAGAGAACCAGCTCCATAATATTTATAAATACTTTTTACATCTGGTATTTCTATGTGCAAGCATGCAGTTTTGGGAATGACTGAGTTTGTCCTGGTGTGTATGGCGTGATTGTATTCTTTAGGTAATTTAATGATAATTATTATTAATAATTATTATAATAATTTATTATTGAGAGTGAGTCTTAAGCATGTAAAAATACTAGTGTCTTTTTGACAAGTCATGTAGCCCAGCATTTCAGAATCACAAAAAAAAAATATTATCCAGTGTTTACCTGCAAATGAGGATGGACTGAAATTCAAGATAAAACCAGCCAGAACATCTAGCCAGATTCTATTGTACTTTTCCAATGTGCCATCCTACAAAAAATATGACCAAGAAAATATTCTTTGGGTGACAAAGCTGAGAGAATAATGTTTCACCACAAGACCTGGCTTTGATTCACAGATCAAATCACTTGAAATTAATAAATGAGAATAATTAGACAGTACAAAAACATGTTATTTTCATCAAACAACCACATATGTGTGTCAAGATGTGTGTAAAATAATTAATGTAGGGGTAGTCAGTGTGAGCATCCATCTAAAAAATAACACTATGTGGATGAGATGTGTAAAATATTTATTTGGAATGATTGATTGATTGATTGATTGATTGATTGATTGATTGATTGATTGATTGATTGATTGATTGATTGATTGATTGATTGATTGATTGATTTGGCACTACGTCTGCCACATGGTACAAAGTCTGTTATACTGGATTGCAAAAGTATAGAAAATCCAAAGAAAACCAAATCTCAAGATGTTTACATTTCCTTTAAAATCCAATGAGCGCTAGTAAAGCAGATTTTGTATTATGGTTTTGTTTCACGAAAACAGTCGAACATCATCAGGCAGAATGACCCAGTCACATCCTTACCTCTTCCTTTACAAGATCAATAGCATGTGCAGCAACCAGAGAGCCAGGTAGGTCAAAAAATGTCTCAAATTTTCTAAAATTTCCTAAAACAAGAAAATGTGAACTAAGATATTTCAGTGACATGGACGTATGTGGGACATTTATCCATCCATCCATCCAATTTTCTCAGTGAAATCTGATATTTTTCACAATAAAAGAAAACGTCTCTGGAGACACACACATGATTTGTCTAAAAACAGTCACTAACCTATGGTTCTAGGTCTCTTGGTCATCGATGCCTTTACTTTTTCAAACAGTTCATATTTGCCTTTTTCTCCATAACAGTCAGTGATTTGCTTTCTTGTCATCATCTTGGTGCCATGAGAAGCCCTTTGTTTCAAACAATTTGATAACACAGTTATTATGGACATTGAAGTACTCTTAGGAAAATAGTGTTTTCTTTGTGTGGTTATAATCATGACTATGATGTGACATGATTGGAATATTTTTTTCTTTTCTTTTTGTTTCAGTACTGTGAACAGTCATGATATCCCAGAGGGTGGGGGGACTCTGGTAGTAAACGATCTGGATGCTCATCGTATCTATAAGGGGTGAAAATCGGTAATTTTAAAAAATATGAAATTTGCTAAATTCTCACTTTTTGGTATCTTTTAGAGGTGAAACCCCACTGAAACTTATGGTTTGGGTATCTTTTAGGGATGAAAAATTTGTGAAGCCACATGCGTTTGAGAAATGTCTGGTATCTTTTAGGGGTATTTTTGAAAAATTCTGACAAGCATCCCCGATCGTTTATCCCCTAAGTCCCCCCTCCCCCCCACAGGCATGATATATAAAGCCAAAAATATGGCATATAAATTGAATGTTTCCTTAGTGAAAGGTACACCACAGTACCATTTCTCACTCCAATGAAAAAAAAACAAACTCTATGAAATTAATTTCTGTCCATCTTGCAATATCACTTGGCCAGCCAGTTGGTCAGTCATGTGTTAGATAAATAGTAAAATACTAGTTTGGACTACGTCTGTGTTTCTAGAGAAACAGCTATTCAATATTAGATTGTAATCTGGATCAAGGTGAAGAAACTAACGTTTTGGATGTTAGTCCTTCTTCAGAGAAAGTGTAGGACAAACAACTGAAACGTCATTCATCTTCATGAATGGTGATTCAGACTGCAATCTTGTATTCAAAAGTTGGTCAGTCCACTCAGTTATCAAATGAATCATTTGGTCAGTCAGTCATCCATGTTAGCTATATGCACACATATCATGCAGTTAGTTTTGAGTTATACAGTACTGTTGGTCAGTCAGTCATACAATCTGATTCTCATCTGTCCAGATTAATCATCCAATTTGTCAATCAATCTGTAAATAAGTTAATGAACGGTATGCTGTATGATTTAACTCAATGTTACCTTAGTATACACCCATGTTTGTCAAGCTTTAAGAAGTTACCATGATCAAAATCAAGAACAAGCCCTCTTAAACTGAATACATCAATAAAATATAAATTAGATCCATTTTCAAAAATATTTACACTTTACAATACACTTTGTCAGCTCTTTGATTGATGTTCACCAAATTCTGTAGCACTGGCACTCAACTGGAACACGATACCCAGATAAAATAAATAGTAATGTGATGGTTGAGAGCTAGTGACAAATAGTTACTAAGTAGCTACTTTTTATTGATGTTTAGTTTGCTTTTCTTTCATTTTTTCCTGTATTTGTTCTATAATAGCAAGCATCATCTTCATAATTACATACTATCATCATCATCACAATCATCATCATCATTCTCACATAAAGTCTGGGTTATCTTCTAGTTTTGTGTCCAAAAGAGTCTTGTCATATCCCTTATCATGGACGAGAAACGATACCAAACTGTCATATATCAACTGAAATGATCAACATACATAAATTTGTGAGAAATTCATGGAAATTCAAAATGATAATTGAGAGTATTAAAGTATTCATATTCAGACGTATTGATATCAATATTAGAATAACGAAATCTTAGAGATTATTCTGTCGTAGAGCTTATTGAGTAAATGACCAATTTGCTATTTCAACACAATAAAATCTATACACTTTATTGAAACTTTTAGATTCCACAAACACAACAAAAAAATGTAGTTCTGAATTTGTTATTTTGAGGTCAATTCTAAAGATAATATCAAGGATACTTACCGTATATAAGTTATTAAGTTTATATTGCACAATTGTATGGTCCAAATCGAAACCATAATAATCATATTCGCTTAATTTTACCATTTTTACAACAAACACGAATTTTTAAGATTGAGCGCATGTGAGTCCACAGGAAACCCAGTCAGAATCCTTCCAAAGGAAGCCCGAATTTCTGAAACATAAAAAATACCGTTTTTTCGATAAAACTGTGCAAGTATCAAACTAATTTATATTTTACAAATCAAGCTTTTAAATATTTATAAAATAGTTTGGATCTATTTAATTTAGATATGATAATTTCATAAGATACTTTTTGCGTTTGTCGTTCCAGCTGTCACGGTCATTTTTACCACAGGACGCCCGTCATTATTCCACATTTCACTTCCTCTAGCTGTTCGTGGCAACGGCAGCTTTGAACAGGAAATGCCCAAAAACTTCAGAATTGTTGTTCTTGGAGGAAAATCCGTCGGAAAAACAGCCATAATTGAACAGGCTGTCTTCGGAAATCATGTTGCCGGCAGGGTAAGAGTAATTCTTGAGCTATTTGTACCGTTAAAAGGATTAGAATTTGCAAAATTAAATTTTAACGATTTCCTTATTTTGCATTTTCATGGACTGCCAGCCCTTGTTTGCTACTATCGAAGATGTTTACGAAGTTTTGTTAGAAATTGAGAAAGGAATCAAGGAAAGATTCCGTATTGTCGACACTGCGAGCATGGTAAGGTTATTTTTCATTTGCAAATTTTGAGGAATTAATATTTAACTTGGGCTTAAAAGCATTATGTTATCAGATCCTTTTCGAGATAATTTGTATCTTGTTCAATTCTCGATATATATAGATTAGCCTTTCATAACTCAATTTACACTTAGGCTATCCAGTTTGATAGTGGTTTCCTCGCTTTTCCCTAGTAAGCTGGACAAATATTTCCTTTATTTTGAAATAAAAATTTTCAAGGCCTTGAGAACATATGGAACTTGATTGATGTGATGTACAAAATTTCACGAATTTCATTCTCATCAATATTTTACTATTAATATTGCATGCTGTCATATATTTAATAACATATTTAACATAATTTAATTATCTTCATTTTCTTCACGTTCACCAAACTTATAATGATTAACAAGTAAATAAAGGACACTGTATTTTATATATATTCAAATTAAATTGTTCACTATCATCTTCACTGTCTGTAAATTTGCATTGGTTTTAATGGCCAATTCTAGCTTATGTTGATGGACACAGGGAATTATGAGAATTGTAGTAATATGCGTCAATCATCATGGCATGGACATGTAACAACAAAGATGTAACCAAACCATCCTTTTGTACAAGGAAGTAAAACATAAACCAACTATGTTTTAATTTATAGGATTAACTGTCATTTCAAATGTTACCGCCACTGACTGCCAGGCCACCACCTCTACCATGATGATCAAAGCATCAAACTACAATTCCCTTGATTTGCAACGTGCATCAACTAAAACTGCAATTGGCTTTTGTCCTCTTTGTGTTTTAAACAATGGATTGTTTTGAATTGAGTTCAATGCAATAAGGCAATTGTTTTTGCATATCAATGAGCTTATTACTATTTCAACAGGTGGACAACAAAGGAGAAATCATATCCAAACATTATCTACATCTTGCTGATGTAAGTGCACTGCCAAGGGACTGGTCATTGATAATTGTTACCAGGGAGGGGGTGGCAAATTTTGTGTGTATAGTCAAATGAAAATTTACAACATTTCAATTAAAATTACCCATAAAAAGAGGGGGGGGGGGGGGGTCATAAAAACCAAAAACAAGTGTTCATGGTTCAAGTGTCCTCACTGTTAGTAATATATTTAATATATATTATATATATTTTTTTATTTATTTTCTTCAGGGTTTCCTAATGGTGTATAGTACAACTTCAAAGAGATCTTTCCAACTTGTTCAAAACATGAAAAGAGAAATTGAACGATTCAAAGGAAAAGATGTAAGTAGTAAATAATCAGAGCAGGACTTGAACACTGGATGGCTTCAGGTTGAAAGACCTGAAGTGCTCTCAACACTAGCCTCCGATGCACTCTCAACACACAACCATGCAAAATATACCTAACATGGCACTTGTTCTTGATGGCTCAGGTTAGGTGTATTTGGCTCACACTCAAATCATTATTTCAACATACCATGCAGAAGGAAGATTGTTCAATTGTAGCAACAACAACAAAAACAACAACAACAACAACAAAAACAATAATGTTAGCAATATATAAATTTTCCTCTTTCAATTTATTTCCCATTTATTTTTATTTTTTCAGTTTCCTATTTACGTAATTGGTACCAAGATTGATCTGAAGGGAGAAAGAGAATGTGAGCAACAAGTAACCACACAATGGGCTGACATGGAAAGAGGTTGTTATTAATATAATAATATTAAAATATTAGGAATGTGTTGTTAGCTTTCTTCCCTATTTAAACCTAAGCAGTATAGAATGGTGTTGTTGTCATCATAATTCATCGATATTCATCATTAATAGTCAATATTATCATCATCAATGTCATCATTATCATCACCATCATCTTATGTCATCATTACCAATACAATCATTTTCATCATGTCATCTTTATCATCATCATAAGTCATCATTATCAACGCCATCAAACATCAAAAGCGTAATCATACCAAAATGATCACCAAGGTAGGCCAGTTAATGTTCATTATTTTCAGTGTGATTGAAGTAGGAAATAATAATTCAGTTAAAAACACATCTTCAAAATTGCCTCGCTGGCCTCAGCTTTGTTAGTTGAGAATTCCTGTTGCAAGATACTGACATAAAATAAGGTTGTCCTTTCTGATGGTAGCTACTGTCATCGTTTTCATGATGTCATCATTATCATCAACATCATGTCATGATTATCAACATCATGTCATCATTATCATGTCATCATTATCATCAACATCATGTCATCATTATCAGCATCATGTCATCATCATTATCATCAACATCATGTCATCATTATCAGCATCATGTCATCATCATCATTATCATCAACATCATGTCATCATTATCAGCATCATGTCATCATCATCATTATCATCAACATCATGTCATCATTATCAGCATCATGTCATCATCATCATTATCATCAACATCATGTCATCATTATCAGCATCATGTCATCATCATCATTATCATCAACATCATGTCATCATTATCAGCATCATGTCATCATCATCATTATCATCAACATCATGTCATCATTATCAGCATCATGTCATCATCATCATCATCATCAACATCATGTCATCATTATCAGCATCATGTCATCATCATCATTATCATCAACATCATGTCATCATTATCAGCATCATGTCATCATCATCATTATCATCAACATCATGTCATCATTATCAGCATCATGTCATCATCATCATTATCATCAACATCATGTCATCATTATCAGCATCATGTCATCATCATCATTATCATCAGCATCATGTCATCATTATCAGCATCATGTCATCATCATCATTATCATCAACATCATGTCATCATTATCATTAACATCATGCAGTCATCGTTATCATGTTGTCATTGTCACATGTATGTTATCATCATCATCATGGTCACCTCCATTCATCATTTATAATTATTTCCAAAACTATGGCCATCATCAAAGTTGGTAATAACATTTTGTCATTAGAAATATTGATATAATAATAATGCGAGGTGCTTATATAGCGCATTCCTCAATCTCAATGCACTTTACAATTTTTTATATGTATTTAATATGGATCACTATTTAACGCGTAATTTTTGCAGTGAAACCAAATATCTTTTTAGTTCTATGGCTCACGACCTATTTCAGTACCGCATTTGCTCAATTTACATTTTTCAAGAGCCAAACCACATGGCTTATTGGCTTTACATTTCATCGTTTTAGTTCGTCTAACAGAAGTGTGTGTTGGTGATAGAAAAAGCCTTCATGAACCATTCACGTGGCTTGCTAAAAGAATTACGTCATGTTCAGGTATAGATACTCATAAATACAATCATTGACCACAGGATTACCAGAGTTGATGATGAAAATAGAAATATTGACCACAGGCCCACCAGAGTTGATGAAAAAAAAATAGAAATATTGATCACAGGATTACCAGAGTTGATGATAAAAAATAGAAATATTTATCACAGGATTACCAGAGTTGATGAAAAAAAAATAGAAATATTGATCACAGGCCTACCAGAGATGATGAAAAAATAGAAATAACCCTAACCCTAATGTAATGTATGACTATCACATCAAAAACTGTGTTGTAAAAAGATATGTGTAGGTTGGGCACAGTAAAGAGAAAATTGGAATACTGACCTTTTATATATATATATATATGTTTTGGTTTGTCCTTATGGTGTAGTGGTTAACACGTCGGACTAGAATACCGAAGACGTGGGTTCAAATCCTGCCAAGGGCATATGATATTTTTCTCTTTACATTTCTTTCATATCTAAACACCGAACGCATTCATAAATTACTACTTTGATATGTTATACCATTACTCCTACCAACTATGTTTCGACGAAAGACTAACGTCCGAAACGTCAGTATCGCCATTATTTCTATACGGTGTCCAAACTACACTATATAGTAAAATATTTGATTAAAATATTTGACTGATGCCAAGATGAAACTCTGACACATTTCCACGAAAATTTTAAGAACACACCCCTAGCCCTGGGCTAGTACGAGTCATGTCATAAACAGAAACACTTCTAATTAAAGGAACAACTACAATGTGGCTTGTTATTCCACGTGCATGTAGTGCAAAGTGAACTACTATCCTTTGGAAACTACAATTCAGCAATTTTGTTGTTGTTTCACTTATGCTTGTTTGTTTGTTTTGTCCATTTAAGGTAAAAACTATCTTTCGTCTTCATCTGAGAGTAAAGTCAAGTTCCTGTCTATTCGTAGAAGCAATAGGAATCTGTCAGCTTCAAAAGACTCCAATCTCGACATGACATAAGACTTTGATTATAATCATGATTTAAAAAAAAACGTCAAAACTTGATTCCACTTGCTACAAATTCAAGATGTCAAAGCTATGGCAACAAAGAACGTCCACTCTCAAATCAAGTTGACACAGTATCAACTTTAGTTACCTTGAAAACATTTACAATGACATTTCCATGGCAACGGAGGGCTCCACTCTCAAATCTTCGTATGACGTGAGCTCTGGTTACCTTGAAAACGATTGTCGTGGCAACGAACTTTGTTACCATGGAAATGATTGCCATAATGAAGCCATGGTCCGTCAGGGCGACATTGTGTGTGACTGCTTTGAACATAGTTGTATTTGCAAGGCTGGTGCAGTTTTATAAAGCGAGTAAAGTAGAGTCGTTTTCGCACGAGCCGATAATTTGCACTTTTTTGTCATTATTTTTTCTCATTATATTGTAACGATTTGGAATTTTATGATCATGAACAGACGTTTGTGTGGTTGCTTCATAAACCTGTCGCACATAAACTACTTTTTACAACGACGTTGCCAGAAAGATATTGATAACTCTGATTTATGACGAAATATAATATTATATTTAGAATTTATTATATTGAAATACGGAAAATATTATAAATGCAAATCTTTATCAAGAATTCACATCCAAATTTTGTACAATTTTTTATTGAAAATACATGTACTTTGAACGCAAAAACAATTGTCGTTACTTATCAATAAATATCTTGAATAAATTATGGCATATTTCTTTGTTCAGCTTAATTACTGTTAAAGTGCAACTTCTGACCAATTGTGCATATTCAAAATTGTTTTTCACGGCTTTATGAACACCGCTATTATATATTGTCTCATAAAAATAAGTATCTAAATTTGTTCGTTTTTGGTCACGCGTGGGTCATGTTACACTCCAATAAGAGTGTGACGACGTCATAAGTTTATAAATGTCCACTTTCGTAGTGTCCAGTTTTAGCATGGCAAAACTACATAACTAATATATTTTTGGATGTCTATATATAGACTATCAGGTCAAGTTCAATTTATCAGTAATAGCCTTTTGGTGTCTGACACGTACAAGTGCTGATTTTTTTTCAAATGCCGGTTAATTCAAGAATAAAAAACCATAGTTCACTTTTTATACACGAAAATGGCCGCCACTAATTAGCATGTTATTGTTCAAAACACTTTTGGTGAAAGGAAATATTTTTAAAACATACATATCAAAGCTAATAATAAGTTCTTAAAGTTTCACAGAAACAGGTTGAATCTCCTTAAAGGAATAGCAGTATTCAGTATATAGTCAATCTTAAGAAATCATTGTTGGTCTTTGTGAGACATTTATGAAAATAGTGTATGTCTAGTACTTTGAACTTCATTGAAATGTTCTCTTGAGCATTTGGGAGTTTCTCGCTGTGAGATTTTTTTTCAACTGAATCTAAAATTGAAGAGGCAATCCCACATTTTATGCAGAACATCGATAATCAAGGCCGATAAACGAATGACAGAAAAATCGGAACAACTGACAAAATAACGTCAAAAACTCTACTATTGTCCTATCATGAGCAAGAGATCCTTTTATTGTCTATGTTTCCGGGTTGTTGGGGGCCAACTCGAAAGCTCTGCTAGTTTGGCCGTAACGTATACATTTCCACTAATAAAAAAAACTTTTTTTAAGTTTATTCTATACAAATTATGACTTGTAAATAAATACATAAATGAAAAATATTTTCAAATTTAATAGTGCAATAAAACGATGACTAGCTGTGTTTCTAGCGTTTTAGGAAATTTGACAACGTTTTTGCCCGCTTTCCGTTTGCCGGAGAAAGTAGACAGTTCCGAATAGAAAGAGACGCTTTCAGATCGGTCCGGAACTGAATTTTATTGTTTCCTAGTAAAGTCAGCAATGAAACTGTCGGCTGATAAAAAAAAAAGAAATAGAAGTGCTCTTTCATATTCTGTACTAAAGAATGATGCACTTCGTCTCATTTTCCATATGTTTTTTTCAAGGAACAAGTGGAACTTGTTCCTTGTTAACTTCCAGTTTTTCCTTGTATAAACTATACGTGTAGGTTTCACCTTAAAAGGGTTGTGGCAAAACAAACTGAAAAGTTTAACACACTATTTGATAATCAATGCACTTTTAGTTTAACTTCACACTAACAACAAAGTATCCCGTCAATGCTAGACTATTCAAACACTAAAAAAGTGTAACACTGATAAATTAGCGCTTAACAAAGTTATTTTAGTACTACTTCTATTGTTTTCTTTTGTCAAATTTCTGTGCTATTTAGGGAGAACTTTTGCACAACTTTAGCGTTTGTACATTTGTTTTCCACACACAAAGAAAAAAAAATAAATAAAAGTATTTTTAGAAAATTGACCAACTAAGAAAAGTAAGTTATCCATGAAAATCAAAGATGTAAAAATCTATTATTAAAATGAATATAAATAAATAATATCATGCAAAATGAATATATTTTATTACTGCCAGCATGTTGCTTTGAGCACGCTAGGACAGAAAGCGAAAAAAACTGTTCTGAAAACAGAAAATACAAGGCCTCCGAGAGCAACACATACCAGTTGGAGGTCTCGAAAATGAATGATATCAACTGAAAAGGACAATAGCCAATCACAAGCAGCTACCGTTGCTTACAAGATTTCCTCATTCGGTGCAACATGTGATTCATTCATTCCCTTTAAGGAAAGTATTTACGAGAAAAAACGTTTTATCTATCGTATTTCAATGTATTTCGAAATGCAAAAATTGTATTTAAAAGGGACACGTTTCAGCAGAAAAACCATTCAACATCAGCAAGCCTGAGAGTAAACATTCAACGAAGTTACTGAAATTTATAAGTTAAAAATCTTCAACTGAGAAGAGCTATGGAAGTTGCAAGACGATTTGACCAGCAGGATAAAGCGGTACGTTTTCGTATGGAATCCAATCGCATTTGTATCTTCATATTTATGAATTAGACAATGGCTTATCTCAAGATCGTATATGAATTGTGTTTGTTTCATGTGTTGTTAAACTCTCGGTTTTTCAAAGGATCTTATTTGAGTCAATGTTTGATGTGTAACTGTTCTTTCTCTTCATTATCCGACAAGGGTGTTTCTCAAGAACAGTCCCTACTCCAAGCTAGCGACTTCATATCTTTACAGTAAAAATATTCCAAATAAAACTTCACAAGTCGCTAGCCAGTTCAGTCACAGTGGAACAGTATGCTGGAGTCTGTTTAATTTGATGTTAATAAACTTCACGCAGAAAAAAATATATTTTTTGTATTGTTTTATGCAGGAAGAAGACAACCAAAGTATAATCAGTTGTAGCGAGTTGTCTCGACAATTGTCTTGCCCGCTTGCACAACATCAAATGGCACAAACAGTAAGTGACATTGTTTCGAAATATTGAACATATTCTTCAACGTACAGTTTTGACTTCATCGAATTTTGACGTTTTCGAAAATGGCCGGCGTCCAGAGTGTCATGTATTGAATCTTTATCTGCCAATAAAACACTCATTCGCATTTGATAAAAATTACCTATTATATATGTGACTCTTATGTTATGCTACTCACAGCACAGGCGGCTCAAGCAATCTACTTGTCTTCTTTTCAAAATGGTGGATCATTTGAAGTACGCGAGTTCGAATCCCACGCTGGGGGACTTGAAAAAAAAAATCTTAAACCATATTTTTCTTACTATTTTTACTTTATATTTTTCTATAAATTGAATTTTTTCATTCATGATTTCTATTTTTTTCCCATTTATTACTTACTAGTAATATATGTAATAAAGGGGAAAAATAGAAGTCGTAAATGACAAAATTCAATTTATAGAAAAATATAAAGTAAAAATAGTAAGAAAAATATGGTTTGAAAATCAAGTGATAAGAAGAGAATTTTTTTCAAGTCCCCCAGCGTGGGACTCGAACTCGCGTACTTCCAATGAACCGCCATTTTAAAAAGAAGACAAGTAGATTGCTTGGGCTGCCTGTGCTCACAGAATAAGACCTTTTGTAATTGTTTTGTGTAGGAACAAGACAGCAAAGCCACGAGCCATTTTAAGCTTGAGTTTGAAGTACACTATGAGAGTGACAGTCTGTTTAATGCCAATGGCAAATATCAGATACTGCCACTCAAACAGAAAGGAGTAACCGTACCAGGACATTACTTAAAGATTGATGGAAATAAATTGTCAGCTAGTGCAGTTCCGGATGACCCCAAATGTAAGTAACATTCAATTTTTCGTCCACGCAACAGCTAGGGTACTTACAATAATAAAGGAACGTTTGTTTCCTACGAGACTGGATTGGGCCCGGAGCAAGAAGTCTCTCGCGCATAAGTCATATGTGTCTACAACGCAGCGTTGCGTATGTGATACTCGCGACGTACGCTGAAGGCACCCGGCCGACAGCACACAATGTATACATCGCATGACCATAATTATGGTTAGGCCTGACTACATCACTTAGAGTCTCTTTTTCGGTATTGGACAAGAGGTGCCTTTTTTAGGGAACCAGGCATGGGACAAGAGGTACCTTTTTGGGGCACCAGGCATGGGACAAGAGGTACCTTTTTGGGGCACCAGGCATGGGACAAGAGGCAACTTTTTTGGGCACCAGGCATGGGACATGAGGTACCTTTTTGGGGCACCAGGCATGGGGCAAGAGGTACCTTTTTGGGGCACCAGGCATGGGACAAGAGGCACCTTTTTTGGGCACCAGGCATGGGACACGAGGTACATTTTTGGGGCACCAGGCATGGGACAAGAAGCACCTTTTTTGGGCACCAGGCATGGGACATGAGGTACCTTTTTGGGGCACCAGGCATGGGGCAAGAGGTACCTTTTTGGGGCACCAGGCATGGGACAAGAGGCAAATTTTTTGGGCACCAGGCATGGGACATGAGGTACCTTTTTTGGGCACCAGGTATGGGAAACAGTCAGGAACTCGGCACCTTTTTAAACGGAAAGGTATGTGAATGCGGTACGACTTTTTAGCAGCCCCGGGGGCTCCCCCCCGGAGAACGACCTTTTCAGTGTTAATTCTAATCAAATCTGACCTACATATTTTTCACATTCGATTGCAGCCAAATTCAATGTGTACACTCTTATAAATCCAAGCAACACCAAAGAATATATACAGATTATGGAGAGTGCCTTAAACCCGAGACAAGTTATGGCAATAGTCAACGACAAAGTCGTTGTCAAGGTCAGTCAATGATAGTTTAGCAGGCATAAAGTTAGAAAAGTAAAACCAATTTCTCCGCTGCTTTCCAACTGACAAAAGGTGGCTTACTGGCGACAGTCGTGCCATAATAAAAAGGTTTAGTTTGTAGTTGAGCGATGAAGAACAGACTTCACGTAATAATACTATCATTACTGATTTTGCTCCTTTATCCGCAGACATGCTCCAAGCCTCCTATGAAATATACTAAGTTCAAAGACATCCTGAAATCAGATCCTGAGATATTATGGGTCACAAAACCAATCTCTCCAACTAGCATGTACTTTACCTATTCTCTATACAACGGGAAGGGCTCTAACACACACTACCTCGACTTTGGCATCAATGGTAAACCGCGGACTCCTAGCACTGTGAACCCAATACCAGACGAAGCGTTCTTTGTTAATCTATTTGCAGGCTTTTAGTCACGTGGTAACTTGAAGAATGATCCAAGGTTTTGTATGTTTTAGTCGTAAAATTAAGGTTGTGTTAAAATAGATTCGTATATATTTATATATATATTTATATATAAACAACAAACGCTAGTAGCTTTATAATATTTATCGTTTTTAAAAAGCTCTATAAATGCCATGCATTGAATTTGAATAATCTGAAGAAATTGTAAAAATGTACACTAGAAAAAAATAAGGAAAAACAGGTGTGTTTATTGACAATATCCAAATTAAAAACTAAACATGGAAAAATGGCATTTTCTCTGAGATAAAATAAATACCTTTTTTCCACGTTCAGCTATTTGGATATTGCAAAATCAGGTAAATAAAGACACTTGTTTTCTGTTATTTTTTTCCATTGATAATTTGTATTTATCGATATTTACTGATTGTAGTACTTCGTGGCTTAGTTTTTTCAAGATAATCAACTTTGCATATTGATACTATAATCAGTATAATGCGCTTTATCGTGAAGATAGATCTTAATAAAGAGCCCAACTATTTTGAAGTGTAATGCAGAGTGGTAAGGCCTAGTTCATAAGACGTCGAATTTAAAATACGAATACAACTGAACTGTATTTGAGGCAGATGTGAAATCCAACTTATAAACTAGGCTACGAAGCCAACTATTAATTTCTGTGAAGACATGTAAACTGAGAATTTCGCAATCGAATTGCTTTGTATTGAATAGTTAAAAATAAGTAAGTATTAATCGATTATTTCACAATGAAACTGAGATTTCTATTTCAAAAAGCATTGTCGGGGAAAATAAGCGAATACCGGGTTCCGGTTGTAGACCGAAAGGTACTATGGGATTCCAATAGAGATGAGAAATAAGCTGTAATTTTATTCAAATCAGCGTCATTTCCTAAAAAAACATTATCTAGCTTTTCAGTCGTGTAATGGACGTCCATAATCCTGTGGCTATCCGTCATTCTTACCGAAAATGTTTTTTTGAAATAGGTGCATAGTAAATTGTAAAGATAACGAAATATTAACTGAGAATTTTGCAATTAAATTGCCATAAATCATGTAATGTGGTTGTATGACCTTGTGTAAATAGCATTCGTTTCAGATAGAGTCGTTTTCGCATGAGTGGGCGGGAAACGGTACGGTTACGATACCGCTACGATAGAGCAGAAAATTCGAATGTTTTCTTAGAAACTACGGCTACGATACGATACGTTACTGTTTCCCACTTATACGAAAACGACTCTATATCCTACAATAGCAACAGAAAATGAGCCAAGAAAACCCATCCCCAGACACATCACACTTTCAAACACTCGTTTAAAGGCCGGTACACACGAGGGAGCTTGCTCCTGCAAACCGCTCCCGCAACATGCTCCCGGAGCAAGCTCCCTCGTGTGTACCAACGATTTCACGCGAAAAAATGTGTTGCGCAACAAAACGTTTGCTCCCTGGTTTTGCTCCCTCATATCAAATTGGTTTAAAATCAGGGAGCAAAATCAGGGAGCAAATATGTTGCAAAAGTGTGTTTCAGGAGCAAGCTCCCTCGTGTGTACGGGTTTTAATATGAGGGAGCAAAACCCGGGAGCAAAATTTTTGTTGCGCAACATATTTTTCGCGTGAAATCGCTGGTGAAATCCCTCGTGTGTACTGGTCTTGCAAAATGACCCAGGAGCATGTTGCGGGAGCGTGTTGCGGGAGCAAGCACCCTCGTGTGTACCGGCCTTTATACTCCAGAGGAGAATCCGGGACCAAGGAGTGACAAGGAGTCTGCACCCTCCTGAAGGGAGCAGCCTCTTTGTAATCCTGTGTATTCATGGTCCACCCCATCCTTAAGTCGATTGTGCAACCACCCTGAAAACAATCCCAGAGGCGAACCCCACAAATATCTAATGGTCTGTCCCTAAACAGCTAAGTTTTTCGTTGTTGCGAAAACGACTCGTATATATATCCAAGGGGGGGGGGGGGGGATGGGGGGCCGGTGCTCGTCCTTTTGATTTAATTTTATAGATAATTCTTTTAATTTTTGATCGATAATTAGTAATCTCTTTATTAGTTCCCCTCCCCTCCCCTTTTAAATTTTTCTGGATCCATCTCTGGATCCTGATCTATTCCATGGACATCAGATTTAACATGTTTGTCATTTATTTATAAAATGTTCAAAAACTCATGAATAATTAATGAGCTATTAGGCCAATTGGAATAGCCAGTTTGATCACGTGCATGAGCTTTTAAAACCGATAAAACACTCTCATTAGTATGCTTTATATAAAGAATACTAATGAGAGTAAAATTTTATATAAAGCATACTAATGAGAAAACCCTTATCGGATGCCTCTAGAAAAGGTCTCAGTTGCATTGTCATCATAGACCTTCACTAGCGTTTGAAGATGCTACGCTCGGTCTTTTAAACCTGATAAAACACTCCTGCTCGTTTATTAAACAGTACTTGAAATACTTTTACATAGATTAACACACCACAAAACTAACATTTTCATTCTTTTAATGTACTGGTTTCCATTAATAAAATCACTGCACTAGTGGAGCACTATAATTTTCTAATTTTTTAAGTATTGTAACAATTATAACAATTACTTAAACGTTTAAATTATATCAAAAACAATTAATTCTACGTTATAATAAATAAGCTGTAAAAATATACATATTTTAAATCTAGCAAATAATGTAAACTTAAATCGAAATTTCTGGGACTTCTACCCCACAATGTATTGTCATGTCAAATGTATTGCACACTAAGGCGTACTATTGATGCAGTGGCTGCTAGCTTGATATGTAGTATGTAATAGCGCATTTCACAAAGTCTCAATGCGCTTTACAATTAATACTTTTTATACGGACCGTTATTTATTGAAAACACTGATTTACTGAGACTCATTAGTATTTCACATTTGGCACTAAGGAATTAATATCTTTCACATGAGGTTTTTATATAACATACCATCGAGGCTTAGCCTGAGCTATGAAGAACATGAAACTGGACTATTGAATCGTGCGTTTACAGTGTTCAGCTAAAGTTTTGTTCATATCATATTATTTGTTTGTGCAAACACTGGGTAGAGTTTTCGCAAACACTCTGTGCAATGAGTTATGGTACTTTTCTGCACTTGGTTATAACAGCCTAAGGTTGAGCATATTCGTGGCGTTGGCGATGGTAAAGTTGTCAAACCGGTTCTAACCGGTTCGCTTTGTCCTGGTTCCTGTGTTGCTTGATTCATTGGTAAATCTGAAGAACAAAGGGTGTAGAGATAAGTATTTTAGCTGTCAATATGTGGAAAAGAGCTAGAGTTGCCAAACATTTACATTTGTGAAAAATAATTTGGAATAAAATGAGCAATATAGCGATACTTCAGCTGTTAGTCTTTGTTGGACGTTCTGTTATGCTCTTTCTGATTCTGTGAATCCTGCGTTTGCTAACTGACACAGAAGAGAACGAGAAGTGGATATCTAAGCTAAGCTTCTGCCCGGGGAGGGGAGGGGGAATTCTGACGGGGTGCTCCATGCAAGCCTCTAAGCCCTATATCAGAACAATATGGAGAAAAAAGATACCCTAATCAAGATTGGAAACGCTCTTTTCGTAATCTAACAATAATAGTTATCCATTGCCAATAAACTGTTTTTCCTGCTTTAATTTTGGTGAAAACGAATTGCTGCCCTGTTTAAAACAAGGAAATGTGAAATTGGTATACCTATTCGAGACAATTTCGCATAAACTGATGTATACACCATTTATATCCTCTACATACCTGGCAGAGATTCAGGATAAGCATCTCGTTTTGTATAGTCCTCAAAACACTTTGAACAGTAACCACCAAGCTGGTCACTTCCAGTCATTTTACAACCGTCTTGTATACACTCATTGGCACGCGGTCCTGAGCCTACACCAAAAACCCTTCTCTGAGGTTCCACGACTGTTACGGGCTCATGCGCAATGAGCGTTCTTTGAATTGGACTAGATCTTTCCCTACCATGGTTGACCGGGGCAGCAGTAGCTGTTGATGAACTGGTGCCTAGTGGATGTTGCTTTTGATTCAGTCTTTCTCGTTTGGTAATGGCTGGGGCAGCAGCAGAAGTGTTAAGAAATCCAGTGCCTGGTACCTGTTGTCTTTGAATCAGTCTTTCGCGGTCAATATTGGCTGGGGCAGCAACAGAGGTTATAGTACTGGTTTGAAAAGCTTGATGTTTTTGTTTCTTATTGAAACATGGGTAACACAGTCCGTTAGTTTCTGCAACACCAAAGCGTACACATCCAGAAGATTTACAGGGAATGCCTGCCTCTACAAAGTTGCCAGCTCTGCGGCGAGGGCTTTGTGTTGTTGGAGGAGAAGGAGGAGCTGCAGGGGCAGGATTTATTGGTTGTTGTCTCTGCAAAACCAATAAAAAATATTATTCAGATACGGTAATAATGTGGGGAACAACTCAAAAATGTGACATACACCATTTATTAACAACATAGTTTAGACAATTATACCATCACTTTTACACAGCTACCTTCATAATGATTACCATCTCCAACCACATGACCATCATCACCATCATCTCCAACCACATCAACATCATCAGCATCATCACCAACACCACCATCATCAGCATCATCAGCATCATCACCAACACCACCATCCTCACCATCATCACCATCTCCATCCACATCATCACCATCATCACCATCATCTCCATCATCACCATCATAACCATCATCACCATCATAACCAACATCAGCATCATCATCATAGCCATCATCATCATAGAGTTATTAGTTGTTCGGTCAGGATATAGCTTTATGTGTACTTAGTTAACTGGAAAAACCGCTGTCACCATTATCACTACCATCACATCTTCATCAACACCAATATTATCACTTAATCAGCATCATCACCACCCTCATCATCATCACCATCTGTGAAAATTATAATCACCATACCTGTGGCTCCCTTGGTGTTTGTCGTCGTAACTCGCTATCCCAAACCTTCTCATTGCGTAAAGCTGTCTGGAAGCACTTGTCACACAATCCCTCTTTGCCTGGGCTCTCATAATTGTAGCAGTTTGTTAAAGCACAAATTTCTAATTTTCTTGGAGGGGGACGATGTCGTTGTGCCATCTGGTTAATTCTGTCCCATTCTCTCTTCTCTTTGTCATAGCAGTTTGAGCAGAGAAACTGAGTTGTAGGGCTCGCATAGAATGGGCAGTTGTTTGTAAGACACTTTGTTTTAGAAACTGGTGTCTCAGCAGCAGTACCCACCCTGGGTGTGGCTGATTGCAATGAGGGATGTCCTTGGATATTAGTATTTCCAGGAGGGTTATTTGCCATGAGTGTGACATGTCCTTCAACTTTAGATAAGGGTTTGGTGTTCCCATGAGATGGGATAAACAATGGTGGTAATTGTTCTCTAGCTTGTTGAATCTCTTTTGTTCGTTCACTTTTTCTTGTTTCCTCTTCATTTGATGGTCTTGACATTTTTGGCAAGATTGGTTGTTGCTGTTGAGGGGAAACTTTGCGCTTCATTTGAAACTTCTTCATTATACATTCAGTACAGATTGAACTTGAAGTATCTCCCAAAGGCCGACCACACTTTGGTGTGGCACAGTACAGTTGCTTTAAAGATGCTGTTGGCTCTTGACCTGCTGAAGGTTCATGATGGGAATTCAAGCCTTGTGCTTGTCCAAGTAATGGTTCTGTAATAGACATAGGGGTTGGTCGAGTTATCTCTGATGGTCTCTCTAAATGAGGTTCTTGACTTGGTGGCTCTAGAGGGGGATTATTTTGTGTAGTTGTATTTGGTGGTTGTTCAATATCCATACGTTGGTACTGATAGCAGTTGAGGCATAGACCACCGAGCTGTGCATTGCCTTCATTCTGGCAGCCAGTAGTAGGACAGGCCCTTATTGGTGATGCGGATTGCGGTGGATTTGATGGTAAAATTATTGCATGTAGTGATTGACTGTAGATAAAATGAAATGGTAAATATCAGTAAGGCATGGAAGAACATAATAGAAAATAAACAGATATAAGCATAATTAAATGATAACTGAGTATTCATTGATATATTTTACCAAAACCATTTTTATTGACTGATAAAGTTTTATTAATTTATTTATATCTTCCACATATTAATTTATTCAATAATTTCATTTTCAAAAGCAAAGGCACAATTTTGCCTACCCTTCATTAGCCTGAATAAACTGCTTGATGCAATCACTGTAGCACTCCACGCATTTGTTATACAGCTCAGGACAACCTGGCTTAGTACAGCCTGGTGTCTGGCAGACATTCCCTTGCAGTGTCTGCTCTTGATTCACTGGTGCAACTGATTGCCTACTCTCCTCATTTTTTAGTGATTGCATTTCAAGGCAGAACCTCCTGTAGCACCGGGAACAGAACCCTTCTTGTTGAGGCATTCCATGGTATTCACAACCATTGTTGGTACAAAGAGTTGCGTCATTGCTGCCTGTTGCTAGCATACTTGACGTTTGCCTTTCTGCAAGTAATACAGATTCATAGCACCTAGCACATAGGTCGGCATGATCTGGCTCTGCAACATTTTTGCATCCATGGTTAGCACATTTCTTCTGTATTGGCTGTGATTGTGCTAACAACTGTTGTTGCTGCACTTGTTGATGTTGTTGTTGGGTTAGTTGTTGCTGTTGTTGTTGTCGATTTAGTTCATGTTGCTGCTGCTGATGTTTGAGCTGTGGCTGTTCTTCAACTCGTTGGAGTTGCTGTTGTTCAAATTGATCAATTTCATGCTGTTGTCGATGTTCAAGTTGCTGTCGTTCTCTTTGCAGTTCATACAATGGCTTTGATTGCACCTGTGGTTGATGACCATGTTGTTGTTGTTGCTCAAGTTGTAGCAACTGTTGCTGTTGTTTT
The DNA here is from genome assembly GCA_918843875.1 of Diadumene lineata. Taxonomy (NCBI): domain Eukaryota; kingdom Metazoa; phylum Cnidaria; class Anthozoa; order Actiniaria; family Diadumenidae; genus Diadumene; species Diadumene lineata. The sequence continues at coordinate 4,041,438 of OU974082.1, forward strand.
TCCCTTTCTTTGTCATCCACTCTTACAGAAGCTTTTTCACCAACTAGTCCTTTCTTCAAGTATTCCTCCAAACATTTTGAGCAGTAGTTCAATGTTTCCCACGTACCAAAGAACTCACAACCCTCTGTTTTGCATTGTTCCAGCTTCAACAACGGTGTCTGAATACTGTGACTTTCCTCTTTCTGTTGTAACATCAGTTTGTAGGTTTCCTCAGCTGAGACGAAGAAACTTTGCAAAAGTTCTTTAATGCAAGGCGGTGGTTCTACAAATTGAAGCTTTGCGGCTAAAGTAACAACATCAGAGTTGTCTCGAGGATTGCGGTGTTTTATCTTCTTACAGTCGAGATACTGACGCAGAAGTCCATCTTTTAATTCTTCTTCATCTTCAAACAAAAAATGCACTGGTAATGGTTTGCCATTACAATCCTGCAGTGGAACACCGTGAATTCTTTCTTGATCACCAAAACCATCCATTGCCTCTCCTCTATCAAAAACACCATCTTCAAAGCTTACAATGGCACTGAAATGACCTCCTGTGTATCCAATAATGAGAGGTGTTTTTACACAGTCTATAGGATCCCATCTCAAAGGAAGATATACCCCGGCATAGTACAAAGGTGACAGTGGCTCACCATAATTCCCCTTCTGTACATCGTCAGATATTACAATGATTGTACGACGAAGAATGTTTGCAAGAACAAAGATGTGGATTTCTTCAAGGCTGCTGTATTGCAGCCCATTATTGCCTTGAGGGTATTCGTCCTGTGATACAAGATCAAGAACAATCTGCCACTCCTCCATCCATTGGTTTTCTGTCATTTCGTAGCTGTGACTGGAGAGATTATTGATTTTGTGTTCTCGTTGCCATCTCTTGTGGTAGAATCCTGCAAGATGATAAAGGATTTAAAATGATGATAGCTTTGTCATGACTATCCCGGCAGTTGTAAAGATAATGATCATGATGATATTGAGGAATATATGATAATGATGATAATGATGATGATGTTGATGATGATGATGTTGATGATGTTGATGATAATGATGATGTTGATGATAATGTTGATGATGTTGATGATGATGATGACAATGATGATATTGATGATGATGTTGATGATAATGATGATGTTGATGATAATGATGATGTTGATGATGATGTTGATGATAATGATGATGTTGATGATAATGATAATGATGTTGATGACAATGATGATGTTGATGTTGATGATAATGTTGATGATGATGTTGATGATGATGATGTTGATGATAATGTTGATGTTGATGACAACAATAAGGTTGATTACTTTTATGATACCTATGATGATGATAATGGCAATGAAGATGATGACAATTACGATGCTGCAAAGAGAAGGGACTTGACATGCCGAACACCTCTAACAGAGACTGTTGGAAGCTATTGACAAAAAAACAGCGACCCTACTTGAAGCTGGATAACCAATGGAAGAACAACAAGTTCACTTACTTCTTTTATTCAGTTATCATTATTAAGAATGAATATTATACTTAAAGAATGAAGAGCCTTATGTCTATGAATATGCCATTAATAAACCATTATCATTATTATTATTATAACTTACTCTGCACGTCTTCTATCAATGCATCATACACCAGTTTCCTCAGTGTATGATATCTATCACTAACAGCCCACATGCCAATCGACGCTGCATGCATCAAACAATTGCCATCACCCATCGTAATCACAGGCACCATTTGGAAGACACCCTCACACCAATTCAACCTTTGACATTCTTCCAATTCTCTATATACCACAAAGTCGATCAAGTAACTATATAGGAATTTCTTGAAGTCGACCGCTAAACCTGCGAAGCTTTCTAGCACAAATGTGTATGACCCACATGTTTCGAGGTATGAGTGTTTCTGGTCATCTTCTGGAGTTACAATATCTTGTTGGACATGTTCTCGAACTTGAACTGCTGAGTCGAGATCATTAAGTGAAATGCTTCGTTCAAAATGAGGATGTGAAAGCATTGTTAATCTTTTTGAATAATTTTGGAGAAAACGTATCTGTAAGTAAAAGAATGATGAATTAGTTATTAAAATATGTACTTTGCTCAAAAGATCAATATTCAAGAGCATGTTTAAACATTGATGTTATGCAACTGGAACAAAGAAAGTGAAAGTATATTTTTCTAGAATAATATTCAAAATGCTCTCTCGAAGTGTGCAAATTAACAAAGTTTTGAATAACAAGCTTTTATAAACATGGAATACATATATATAATATAACTAAAACACATAAATCATGAAGGAAAATAAAATTGGATACGAAACAATGTCGCGCAACCTTCACTCGAAGGACAGATAAGTCAAAGGAAATTTTGCATGTTCACAAAATAAATAAATAAATATTCTTAATTTTACAAATAAGCCCATGAATTGAACAATTTAATGAGAAAAAATGAACAAAAACTTAAAGTCCAGTTAAATTGATATATAATAGTGCAACTGAACACAAGTTTAACACAAACTAAACAGACATACTTACATTTTTGTGCTGCGTATTTTTACGTCCTCACAAATTAATCACATTACCTCATTCACCAATTCTCGTCATAAAACCGCTTCGTTTGTCGCTTCGAAAATGCTCAAATGTTTTGTGAACACAAATATATACCAACTAGAAATAAACGTTTTAGTATTAGTCCGTTGAAGCACAAAAACGTCACTTTTTTCCTGTAAAAAAGGGAAGATTCAGGGAATTTCGCGGGGAATCCCCAGATTCTAAAATTAGCTAATGTTAGCCAATCCAGCTTCCATATTTAGTCACATGATTGAAAGTGAAAATACATGCGCTGACAAGCGTGTGGAAATTCCAATTTTTGGGAGGGGAGGGTAAAATAAAGTTTTATATATTCAATTTTATTTTGCCTTTTATCTGCGCATATAATTAGAATCTATTTATCCAAGAAGAAAAGTTGGTGATTTTTAGTCTTATTTTTCAAAATCAATATCATTATTCTAGTTTCCAAATCCTACACATCTGATGCCCACAGCTTCAAATAGTTTCGGAGTTCCTGTTTATTCCACAGACAATAATTACAGTCGGTTGGAACATGGTTGGAACGCCTGGCTCTTTTCTAGTCTAAGCGAAGAAAGTTATTTCGTCTTGAAAACCTCACTAAATATTGTTTCGTTACACCTTTTTAGATATTAATTTTTAATTTTTTTCTTCTTCATTTTTACAAGAAGTGATAATTTTAAGTTTTCCTGGTAAGTTTTTGTTAGATATATTAGGAACTATATTAGGATATTCTCTCACGGCTTTGTGTCCGTCATATGACACTCAATTTTATGTAAACGGATGCTTCCCTTCCAAGAGCGTACAACGGGGGAAAAATCGTAATCGTAAACCTAAGTAAGTTAGTAAACTTAGAATGTGAGACATTTCCTAAACTTTGTATTGACACAATGACATATTGAATTGGAATGGATTGCTTTGAATTCAATTTACTGGTGTATTTTATGGAGAGCAAAATAATTTTTAAATGGATTCCTCATGACCAGCTGATGAAAAATTTTGGCCTGCATATCATAAAACCTCTTGAATTGAAATCCAACCTTTCTTTACAAACGACTTATTTTACTGATTCTAATATTAGAAATAATGTGAACTTCAACTTGAGTTAAAAATAGAAAGTACATAAATTTATCATTAGAAGAAATATTTTGCTCTTAAAATAGGCGTTTTTTAAGAGTTGTCCCACTTTATGTTAGGTGTGTGCACAAAATTTTAGATCAAATTCAGCTTTCTTCTGTAAACTCTCAGTGGTCAACCGTTTGTGATCTCATCCACAAACAAGAGGCCATGGGTTCCAGTCCAACTGAAACAGATTTGAAATTACTCTTCATGAAAACTAAAAAAAACATTCATTAGCAACTTAAAGATATATTTCTTTTCATTTTCATTTACTTCTCTTCATTTTTTTTGTTGACTAGTTAATATATTGTAGAAATCAACTATGTCAGAAGGGAAAGGAAAAGTTGCTGTCATTGGAAGGTGAATACGGATATGATTTTAATTTTATTTAATTAATATGCATCATTATCACCCTAAGTCCATAGGTTCACGCAAGTGGAAAATGAAAATTATATTCTACAGGGCCATAACCAGAACTTTTACACGGGGGTGCACCAGTGATGGGTTTTTAGTAGCCTTTTTTTATTAGTACCGGTAGCTGTCGTATTTTGCACAAAGCCGGCGTGCTTTTCAAAAACCTGTATTACAATTTATTGCTCTTATTGTGCTTTACAGTTCTTCTAAATGACTTTATTCTTGATTTTCGGTGATTATTCTAGTTTTGTGCTCTTGATTCCAATTTTAAGAAAGAAATTCTACTATAATAAAATGGAGATGGATAAGCGGACCTTCTGGCTTTTTTTTTTTTGGGAGGGGGGCTGCACGTGCACCTTGTGCACCCCCTTGGTTACAGCCCTGTTTTATGAGGCTGCAATATTAATTATAGATGATCTTGCAACTATCTAGAGAAAAATGGAAATGGTTGCCTTGAATCTAATATGATATTTATTATACAATACTGACAGTTTTACACTTCTATACTAAAGCAACCATCACTATTGTTAATATCACCGTCATTGTCATCACCATCACTATTTTCATTTATATTGCAATCATCAGCATCATCCATTTACATCATCATCATTAGAATTTTAAGATGTCCCAAGAGGTACTTGCACAGGATTAGTTCTAAAATTTACGTTCGTTTTTCTTTGCATTCAGTGGACTTATTGGATGCTGTTGGTCAACGGTAAGTGCCTGACATATTGAGTCATTTCGCACAAGTGGAAAATGGTACAGTTATGGTACTGCTACGATATGGCATATAATTCCAATGTTTTATCATGATACAGCACTGAGTCGCCACTCATACCAAAGTGTCTCTCTTTTTTGTGTGTAGTATGTATAGTCCTTTCAATTATGTATATTGCTGTGATTTCTATGTGAAAAATGCACTATTAAGTATCTTATAAATTTAATGTTGATTTTGCTCATGTCTTGGTGCAACTAGCTTTCAAACAATCTTGTACCCAGAGCCTGTGTTTTCTTGTGGCCTGTGGCAAAGAACATGGGCTCTGGCAAGTGTAGTTCTTTCGGGTTGTTTATAAAGTTAACATATTAGACCTTTGATAGTGTTTTTAAAGTTTCTTCTTTTGCGAGATGAAACTTTTATCTCTTCGGATGTCATTTTGAAGATGTTACAGGGCACATGTGCATGAAAAAGTACAACCGCAAACAATAAAACATGGCCATCAGTATTGGATTATGTCAGAGCCCTAGGGCAGCTCTGTGTTTGAGATTGGCTTTCAAAATGTAATATTTTTATTATTATTCACATTTTTTTCCAGTTTGTTTCACTTAATAATGATGACAGGGTGTCATCAAAACGTCATTTATCAGCATTTTTATCAGCGTTTTTCTGCTTAGTTTAATGACAAAAGTGAATCTTATACAGTACACAGGAAGCAAAGATTCCAGTTACACAGGGATCCCAAACATGAAATCCTGATTTTTTTCCAACAGATATTCAGCAGTGCTGGATATGAGGTTGTTCTATATGACACTGTCAGCTCCCAACTAACTACAGCATTGGATAACATCAAGAAACAGCTTGAACAGCTAGAAACAAAGAACCTAATGAAAGGGATTTGTAAGACAGCTGATGAAGCAATGAAATTGGTTTCATTTTGTGACAAATTGGAGGAGGCTTTGAATGGAGTATTTTATGTCCAGGCAAGTATCCTTAGCTAAAGGCGAACCCTCCTCATATACTGACATACTCCTGAAACAATCTCCCAGCACAAATAAGTCACATTCACAAATTATATTTCATTTTATCAGATGTTTATGGAAATAAACATCAGACCATTCATGTGTAAACTATTGCAGCAGTATTGAATTTGTCCAAACATTTTGGTATTCATGTGAAAGCTATAGCTGCAAAAGGCTAAGCATCAATTGGATTCCTAAACTAATTTTTGTGGTATTATTTTGTGTTGTTTAATGTTATCCAGGAATGCACACCAGAGAATGTTGATTTGAAGAAGAAAGTCTTTTCAAGTTTAGATGAGAAAGTGAAAAACAAAGAGATCATTTTGGCTAGCTCATCATCTTGCATAGTACCATCCAAATTCACTGAGAATTTGACCCACAGAAACAGATGTCTTGTGGCACATCCTGTATGTATAATGCAGATGAGATGGCATTGATGATAGTAGTGGTAGTGATGAGGATGACAATCTTATGATGCTGATGTCATAATGTCATGATAATGGTGAAAGTGATGAATGATAATGATGTGATGTCATGATCATGATGAAAGTTGGTGATGTTGTTGGTGGTGAAGACAGTGGCAGTGGTAACGTTGTAATGATGATGATAATGATGGTGATGATTATCACGATTTTGGTGATGGTGATAGTGTTGATAATGGCAACATAGTAATCTATTAAATTTTTGAATTTTATGATATCTGTGTCTGCCAAATGTCTTAATTTCTTTGTACCCTGAAAATCACAGAGTATGCCAAAAACTAGCCTCTGTTGCAGACATCTTATGTGGTTTCACCCACAACAGAGGCTAGCGAAAAACTTAGTTAAACACTAGCTGGTTGAAAGATGGATACTAACTTGGGTACTCAACAATAATATTTATTGTTGAAATTTTAGGTGAATCCCCCGTATTATATTCCACTTGTTGAGATCGTACCGGCGCCTTGGACAGATGCTTCAGTTGTTGAAAAGACAGTCGCTTTGATGAAGGACATTGGTCAGTCACCAGTTGTTGTCAGGAAGGAAGTTAATGGTTTTGTTCTTAATCGTCTGCAATATGCAATCATTGCAGAGGCATGGAGATTGGTTGAGGTAATAAAATTGATTTAGTTGCCATGTTTTCTTTTCTCAGAAAAATCAACAATGTGAGCACTGTGTTGAATGATTTACAGTCAAATTTGTTGTATTGTGACCTCAGTGCTTTTTCAAACCCTTTTTTGTTTTCATATACAATGTACATGAATCAATAATAATTAGTATTTAAAAGGGGGAGCTTGATCCAAATGTTCTGTTACTTTGTTAATTTGAAATAACCTCCACCATTGCCATAATAAAAAAATAATAATTTGAAACTTATATTGTGCAAGTTTCATGTGGATATGTTCACTTGCCCATTACAACAGAGAAACTGAATATTAATAAATTCAAACATAACATTGTTAAGAATCCCAACTGGCTAGGAGACAAACCAGTTGGCTATATTCAAAGCACGGCCGAGAAATTATATGTTGACCAAATCAGAAACCCAAATACAATTTCTGTGGCCAGTGCAGGAATCGAACCTACATAGGACTGACGGATTGGGAGACCAACGCTCTGACCACTAGGTCATCATGATGCCTCCTATCCTGCCTCCAATAATTGATTGATGATCCAGAAAACCGAAACAAAGTTTTGAAACAACAGGCCACAATGTAATGAATTTGATTATAAGTAATAAAAATTCCATAACCACTACAGTATGTGGATGAAATGTATAAAATATTTACGTTCTTTGCTTTTATCCAATGAGGATGGAGTCTGCAGTGCAGAAGATGTGGATACGGCCTTCACCCAGGGTCTTGGGCTGCGTTATTCTCTGATTGGCCCAATTGAAACAATGCATTTAAATGCCAATGGTAAGCAAGAACATTTTAATAATATACAACAATGTTTTTGTATTTCAAGCTCTGACATGGTCATCTTCAAGAATAAGAAACGTTTTCTCTGAAGATGACCACCCCCCCCCCCCCTTTACAGGGAAAAATTGGGGATATGAGAGGGGTGAGATCGGATGTACACAGGCTACTACATTTGTCAAAAGCATGGCATACAATAAAGGCATATAAAAAGTGTAGGATACAAGCAAAAAGCCAACATTACACCAATCACACACACAACCATTGAGTGATTACTATTATCGCATTCATCACAAATTAAATTATTATGTAAAATACAATTAGAGATGGACCATTAGATATTTGAGGGGGGTTGGGCAATTTTTTTGCAGAATATTTTTTTCCCGTGTGATGGTTGTGCAGGATAATTTCTTCCTCCCTGCACAAGGCTTTGCTTGATATCATTTTTGGTATTTGCCCAACCCTCCCCCCCCCCCCCCCCCCAAATATCTAATGGTCCATCCCTTAACATAAGAATCATATTCATAACAAAATAATGTGCTGAAATTACACTTGTATTACATAGAACAACAGACTCACTCAAATACACAAATGGTAATGGTTTCATGGTGGCCATTTTTGACTTTGCTTGTTTCAATGTTAGAGTGCACACACTAAAAGTGTGCAACATAAATATCACTAAATAGTGCTATTTTCTGCTAATAAGCTATTGTTTTTGTTTTGTTTGATTGGTGCTATTTACCACAAACAGTGACAACACTTTTAGTGTGTGCACTCTATTTGATTTCAGAGAACTTTTTATTTTATTCAACACTGTTTGCCAAATGTATGGAATGAATAGTGTAATGTTTCTGATATTGAAATAAAATCAAACAAATGGTGAGAGGGTTAAACAATTCATACAATAGTGAAAAACTTTATATTTTATTTTCCAGGAATTCGAGACTATTGTGAGAGATATGGTGCCAACATTGAAAAAGTCTGTCATGAACAAGGTGGCCCCAGGCCCCTTAGTGGCCCAACTCTAGACAAACTTGAGAGGGACTTGAACCAAGTGATTCCATTAGAAAAATTAAATGAACGCCGTAAGTGGCGTGACGAAAGACTAGCTGCATTATCAGTTCATAAACAAGAGCAAGAACAACAAAATAAATGATGAAAAATTACAGGAAATTATGAAAAATTATGACAATTCAGGGTTAAATCTATTAGAAAATAAAAATATATCATATCATTTTCCACTGTGATTGGTCAATTTTTGGGGTGGCACAAGTAGCCAAGCAGGTTGTTGTCATCACCTCTTGTTCTCATGTTTAAGGGCCTTAATCATGCCTTTCGGTATGCGCCACATATAGCAAGATTTTATTTCAACGCCATGTTTAAATTTGGTAGATGTGTTTGTAGCGTATATTCAATATATTGCCTGTTTTCATGATTAAAATGATTCATCTTATTCAAAGCTTCTTTGCTTCTGCATGTTTTAGCTTAAGATGCCGTAGAAAGTCAAATTCACGTCCATATTTCTTATAACAAAAAGCACATTCAAAAAGTACTTTCTTCTCTTTATCCAAATGGCATTCGAGATCATTTTGAGATTTAAACACCTTTTTGCAAACAAAACAAGAATAACCATGGCTGTCACTATGTTCCATGGTTCTTTTACGTGACTTATCTTGTTCTTGTAATTCATGGCCGCCATACATGACATTAAAGTTGGGTGGATGTGTTAGAAGATGTTTAATAAAATGCCCCTTATCAAGATACTTTACTTTGCATGGAACACACTCAAAGTATTTTTCATCTGGATGTTTCAACTGAAGATGTTGTTCAAAGTCAAGTTTAAGAAGAAATCTCTCAAAACAAAAAATACATTGAAAACCTACTTTCTCATCTTTATCTAAATGGTGGCCAAGTTCAATTTCAGATTTGAAAACCTTCTTGCAAATATAACAAGGATAATTATTACTGCTTCCACTCTGTGGCATAGTTCTTGTACTGGACCCAATTAGTTCTTGTAACTTGTGCATTTTAAGATGTTCCTCAAACAGCCTTTTTTCGTGATACTTCAAATTGCACTTGATGCATTCAAAGCATTCTTGTTCTGCATGTTTTGACTTAAGATGTCGTTCAAAGTCATATTCACGGTTATATTTCTTAAAACAAATACTGCACTGGAACTTTTTCTTATCTGTATCTAGATGACAGTCAAGATCAAATTGAGTTTTGAACACCCTTTTACAAACATAGCAAGAAAGTTGGGTTTCACTGTTAGCTAAAGTCGCGCTCTGATGGGAGGATGTACTTGGCTTTTGCACAGGCTTCTTATAACCATCATTGAAAACATCATCCTTATGATTGTCATAACTACCACGATTGTAGTTTTTATCCAACAAAATGTTTTCACTTAAAGGTTCCATTTCGTGTTGATCAGTAAATATTTGTGAATGTTGTAATGGCTCTTCAAACTCCACTTTCAAGTCATTTACTAGTCGAATAGATGGCCTTTCTTGAAGCAGAGGAACTTCTGACATCCTGTTGAAAGCATGATTGTGATCAGTTTTAATACTCTCATGATGATTATCTTTCTCTTTTTGTAAAACATTGTTGACAAATGACTGAGTATTGTCACTTCTTGAATGTGCAAGTAAGTTATTTGAATTGTCATAGTTGTCAATTGTTGGTAAACTATTTTGCACAGTAGATTCCAGCACTTCAGCAATGCAATACAGTTTTTTGTTTTTTTCTTGCTTCAATTGAGGTTTCAGCATATTGCAACTTGTATTGAGGATAATACATTGTCCTTTGCTTATCTCTTGTTTAGTCTCAATTGTTGACTTATTACAAGTGGTACCAGAAATGCGACATGGGTCTTCATCTCTCTCTTTGATAACAACTGTCGATGCATTGAAATTATTGGTATCAGAAAAACAGCACACATTTTCAGCTCTCTCTTGCTTAACTTGAACCATTGATGGATTATGACTGACATTAACATGGCTATCATATTGGTAGGCATTACTCCAATGTTTATAATCATGACCATTATTGCTCCCATAATATTCAACATGTTTATCTTTATCAACATGGTGGCACCAACTTAGTGCATCACTTTCATCCAAAGGCTCTGTCTTTACTTGAGTTTTCCACATTTTTGATTTTCTACTTGTTGTTCTCTGTACCAAGCTTAATGTTCTTTGTATGAAACAATGTCTTGTGAGTTGCTGACAAAAATCACTGTTTGTATTTGCTGGTTATAATACTGCAGGACTATATTTCTTTGCGTATGTGCCATTCATAAATGTTTACTGCTGAAAATAGAAAAATTCAACAATTGTTTGAAATTGAAAAAAAGAATCGATGGGTAAATATATGGTGCAAAAGTAAAAAGCCTTGCATGATTTTTCTAGAACCTACCCTCTTTTTAAGGGCAATTTTAAATAGATTGGAGGAAATTCCCATTTGTCTTTGCATAAAGATTGTGATCCACCCCTATTTTGCACCAGTCCCCCTTTTGAATAATTAATGAACATTCCCTTGTTGATTAACCATTGATTGGGTAAGTTTAATCTATCAACTTGCTGATAGACTTTTGATTTCCATGGATTATCAATGGATCATGGAAATTTGGATTGATATATGCACTGAAAAAAAAAAAAAAAAACAACAACAACAACAACAAAAAAAAAAAAAAACACACAAAAAAAAAAAAAAAAAAAAAAAAAAACAAGTGAGTTTATTTACTTGATTTTGCAATATCCAAATAACTAAACATGGACAAAGGATTTATTTTTTCGGAAAATCTCAGAAAAAAATGTCATTTTTCCATGTTAACTTATTGTATATTGCAAAAAACACAGTTGTTGTTGTTGTTTTTTTTTTTTTTTTTTCAGTGTGTCAGAGAAAGGATATACATTTTTTAAACACAAACTGAATATCACATGCTGATTCTCTGAAGAGGACAGACTGAAGGACCACACAGGAAAAAAAAATTTGCGATTCCCACAATGGGTTTGTTTTGAATTATCTTTCCTTAGTGAAAGTGATCATTGAGTTCAAATTAACCCATCTTTGGAGACTTGGGAATATTCAATTTTTTTCTTGTGCCAGGAAAAAACTTTCTAGCAATAGTGAGATTAAAGAACATTGCATAAATTCATTTTTCGCTTGTTAAACAAAACAAAAAATCATGAAAATGACTCAAACTACAGTTTTACGGCCTCTAGCTCTATAAACAACAAAAGCAAATTGTGTTTCTCAATCGGTTTTTTGTGCTGGAACACAACGATTTTTTCTAAAAAAATAACTTACCTTTGAAGCAGTTTGATGCATTAAAAATAGCAATAAAATAAGTACCCAAATGTACTTAAATTAATAACTTTCTGGTAAGATTTTTATGGGAAAACCTTCTGGAAACCTTATCATTTTTAAAAAGGTAGAAGACTGGAACGAGTCTCGTTTTGAATCGCTGGTGAAACAGGGACCCCAACTTAGAATCAGAACTCACATTTTAGACAGAGCCTTTTCTTTTAGGGGTAAAAATCAGCGATTTGGTATCTTTTAGGGTTTAAAATATAAAAATTTGCCAAATTCTCACTTTCGGTATCTTTTAGGGGTTGAACGCCACTGAAACCCCTGCTTTTGGTATCTTTTAGAAATGAAAAATTTGCGAAGCCATGCCCTTTCAAATAACGTCAGGTATCTTTTAGGGGTATTTGTGAAAAATTCCGAAGAGCATCCCCGATTGTATATCCCTGGAGTGCCCCCCTCCCCCCCGGGGCAGAGTTGTAATAAAATGGAATGAGAATTCAAAAGGATACAGAGGTAGCATCTGATAAGAACAGCATGAAACGGATATGCTTTGAATGCAAGGCACTGATGTGTTTTTCCTGTGAATTTGTTCTTACCCATTACTGTTCAAGTCTTGCAACACAGTCAGTGGACAAAGTTGAATGACTGAAGGCAAGTTTCAAAAATTTCCAGTTCAACAAAATTAGGTAAGCATGCAAAGCCAAATCACTGAAGAATTAAAAACATTGCAACTAAATAAAGTTCAGTTGTATAAAATAAATTGTTGGTTAATGTTCAGCTCTATTTGGTTGGAAGTTTTAGATGATAATTTTTGGCTGCAATACTTTTCACTTGACATTCACAGTTATACCTTGACCTCATATTTAATTCCATCTTCTTCTTGACTTTTGAAAGAAAGGGATACTCATGAAGCACAAAACAAAAAAAATTTTTTTTTAATTCTATATGGTATTACCTATTCTCTGTAAATAGATATCAAATTTAGTTTTAATTCAATTATATAGTTCGTTAATTCAGTTTTACTGCTATAGAAAAGACTATTATTATTATTATTATTATTATTATTATTATTTTTATTATTATTATTATTATCATTATTATTATTACAGTACAATGATCCAAGTACCCAGTGACCCCTCCCTAGATCAACCCTGTGAAAATCATACTCCCCCCTTGGAATGTTTCCCTGATCAATTAAAATCATTTATCTCAGACCACTTCCCTTGGTATTTTCCTCCTGTCCAATAATTGTAATTCCAAATGTTTATTACAATAAATGTACATTTTGAAGGATTTCAGAGTAAATATTCGGTTGAGTCATTACTCTTTGTTCCAATGAGACAAAACATTATATGTGCCCCAGACACTGTTTTTAATCATTTTCAATTTGTTGATATTATTTTATTTTTAGACCAATAACAACCAATAATCGTGTCAAGATGTGCTTCATATATGAAGTAAACATGGGAAAGTATACTGACTGAAGAAAATTCTAAATTAAAAAAGATTTTTATTCACGAAAGCCTCAGTTTTCATTATCAGAATGACTGCAGCTGCAAGAAAAATATTAAAATGACCGATAAAATATGAATAAACATTGCCAAACAGTGGTTTGAAAAGTGTATAAAATATGTGAATTGAATATTTTTAGATTGAAATGTATTGTTTCCGACGAAAATCTGTGAATATTTTGGCGTTGTATAAATCATGTTTTGTCAGTAAAATGTTAGGAATCTTACCCGGATTTGCCAACAGAGTTTTAATTATTTAAACCAAGAGAAACCATATTAGTGTAACATTGCAAATTATTTTTATTGACAGAAACACATATGGTTGTTTACAGTTTTTAATTTATTTACAAGTACAGAATTACAAGATTCACTCTCTATAATACTGATGCATAAATATGAACGGGAAAGGGAACTTTAATTTTTTCACGATCAAGTTTTACAAGCGAAATTTTTATAGAGTCGGTTCAGCCGAGAACGAGGTTGAAATCCACGACTTTTTCGCAGTTGTTTGTTTAGGTAATTAGCGAGTTCAAAGTGAAATAAGGTACTTCATTCAGTCTTCTGGTATATATTTTCGTATTTTTTGGCTTATTTGGAAAGTATGTACAATAATATGATCTAATTTGAAGTTTTTTCGTATTTGTCATGTAAATTAGCTCATTCCGCACATCGACATAATGGCGCCGAACCATTTACACTTTTGAATCCAAGTAAACAATCTTTTTTCCTCAGCTTTGTGTGACTAATGAGCTTACACCAATAGTCGAATATACACATAAGCATTTAAGGTTTACAAAAAAACTTGTATAATCCTTTCCAATAACGTAATCTTTGATCTCTTTTCGAGTCCCTCAAACAGTCGTCTCGTTTGCGTTTGGGTTTTTCGGTGTTCGTCTTGGCTGACTTCGTCCAGTGATTTTGTAATAAAAGTTTGTCCAAGATTTCACAGTTTTTCGTGACCAGACCCACATGCCTGAAATTATACCGACAAAGAAAGACATCACAAGTTTAATGACGAAGATTGAAAAGTTTGGTTCGGCAACCGCTTCGTCTCTTTTTCCGTAATACCAGTATTCCTTATTGGCGTACTCGTAGAAATAACACGCGATTACAGCGGTCGCTGGGATCGTAGAAAGAACCGAAAACACTCCGATTCTTACTATAAATCTTTCTAATTTATCTGCCTTCGCTTGGCCAGAACTTCGAATAGTTGTTCTTATTCGGAAAAGAGCTACAAACCCCGCAATTAGGAATAATGTTCCAATTATTAGATAAGTAAATTGGGGTCCCAGAACAAACGCAGCGAGAGCTATCAAGTCTTGATTTCCAACATAGCATAGTCCAGTTAACTCATTACCATCAACTTTACGAGTAATAAGGATAAAAATAGTTTTTATACAAGGCAAAATCCAGGCAATGACGTGGAACAGGTTTGCATAGGATCCAATGGATTCGTTCCCCCATTTCATGCCCGCGGACAGAAACCATGTGAGTGCTAAAATAACCCACCAAATGGTCGCAGCCATACTGAAGAAATATTGTATTAAAAAGTTTATAGCACAACCAGTGTTCCTCAAACCATCTTGAATATGAAATTGAATGCCTGTGGCAGGATCTTCATCGCAAGAAATAGCACTACGGCCAGCGCCAAGACGGATAATGAACGCGATAGAGTAGAAGTTGTAACACAGAGCTAGCCAAACTATGGCTCTTTCAGGATACTCGAATCTCTTCGTATCGATCAGAAACGTTAGTAACGTCACTGCAGTCGACAAAAAACACAAGATAGAAAGCACAGTCATCCAGATTTCAATAGATTGTTTATCAGAAGTGAGGAATATGCCTTCTTCATTGCAACGAACTGCACAAGATTCAGTACTTTGTACGAAGTAATAGTTTTGGCTGTTCTTGAAACGCCGACATTGCTCAGACCCTTTTTGCTTCACATCTTTCGGAGTTGTAGTCTCATTTAAGAGTCCATTGTGTAGATCTACGACATTGGGAGGTTCGGTGAAGTTAGGACCAGGCATGCACATATGCCTATCGTTATTAATGGGCAAAAAACGCGAGCAGTTCAGTCTCTGTGGCCACGGAATGCCAAACTCACTCAAAACTGGTAAACAGGATTTGCGGACGTACTCGCACAACGGTCTACAAGAACTAATCATGATGTTCAACTTATCGGTACACAGAGGCGCATACGCTGAACAGAGGAAGAAGATCAACTGTTTTCCTCCGCAACCATGTCGAATTAGGGGAAGAAACTGTTTGAGCTGCGCTTCTGCTTCTGTTTGTGTCTCATGGCCGATCAGATTTGGCATTCGAGTTACGTTGTAACCAGTGTTTCGACAAAGTGCAATTGAAATTTTCTCGCATTGCCAATCGCGTCGAGTTTGAGAGAAAACTCCAACAGCTAGCGACGCCATCATGAGTGTTCTTAAGCACAAAGCAATGGGTTTAATCGCCATCGTGGTACTTGAAAAGCAAAGAGAGATTTCTCGCTCTAAGCACGGCACGACTAATCGCCAACGTTCAAAATCTGTCCTTCAATCCACACATAAAAGTTGATTTACTCGCTTGAAATCCAGCTGATTTCGCACAGATTGTGGTCCTTTTGATTAAGTTTAAGAAGCACGAGGATTTTGTTAAATTACAGCTATTCTCCTGAGCTAAATAATGGTCTTTTTCAGGATTTCTAAGCAAAGCCAGAGCGCCTTTCAAATACATATGAATAGTATTGTGTTATTATCAACCATCGAATCGACTAACCAATCAGCTTCGTCGTTACTAATAATACACCACGCCTCAATGTCAGCTGTCAATTGGGTTAATTTAACGCGAGCTATGATTGGTCTAAAACATACCTTAAGTAAATGTCAGCAAATGCATTTCTGTTGTTCTTAACTGTTCATATTTACATAATATTTGTTTTTGACAGCTCACCCTTTCTTTGTCGTATTAGTGGAAATAGAGCAAAGATCGCGGCAGTCGCTTTGAGTCCAGAAAAATTACAGTGAAGCAAGGGTTGACTGAGTTTGGCGTTTCTGAACTGAAAACCACAAACACGGACTGAAATGCACAATTTATATAACTCGCATTTCAAAATTATAAATGCCAAGCCATAGCAATTGTATAAATTGTATTTATCAAATATGTACTATTTTGATATTACATTTGTAATCTAGTAATTTCGTTAGAAATTTTTTTCCGAGGAACTTTTTCCTTTGAGAATACCGACAAAGTTTTTATTGCAGGACTGCCGTCGCAAGAGCAAACGCAAACATTGTTATCTTAAGCGCGGAAGCAGTGGACCGTACAAAGTGTTTGTTTTTGGTAGATTTATGTTGCTGCACAGAAGGCGTCACTTGCTTGAGCTACCTAACTTTTTTCTCGTCAGTGGTGATTTTTCCAATTTTTGATAGTTTGTAAGCAAGCCTGCATACATCCATTCATTCAATTACTCATTCCATTCCAGTTATGAAATAAGTTCAAAAATCTGATTGGCTACCTGTTTGATGGCTTCTGCATTTGAAGCCGTATTTTTACGAACGGTTTATTCATTCATTCGGTATATGGTTGTAAATTGATATTCATTGAAGTTGTTCTTGCCTGCGAAATAGTTGTGTAAAGCGATCCTACTTTACTGTTAATTGGCTTTCATCAGTATTCAGGTCATCGATTTAAGTTTGACACGAGCGAAGCACTTATCTAGGACGGTTTCGTTCAAAGAAAAGCCGCTATGACATTGATCACGTGTAGCAAAAGGATACAAAAACAAAATGACGAAAAAGGAGAAGGGAAATAAAGGGAGCAAGATTGAAAGAGACCACGTCTAACTGATTGATTGACTTGTTGAGTGAATGAATAAATCGATGAAGGAAAATAACAAAAAACTTGTGTATATTAACGAGTTAGTTTGATCGTTAGTTCGAAACAGACACAGATTTGTTTTCTCAGTGTTTGATAAAGCCACACACAAGTTTAACCGCCTGGCTATCATGTTATCATACCATTTCAACAACCAAACCCTTTTCACCTTTTCGAATTCATAAATATTGTCGCAGACAAGGAAAGTTACATTACTAAACACGCCGGCTGACTGACCGGCTCTGTCGGCTCTTTTATGTTTTTCATCAATTGATTATGTAGTGCCCTAATTAACCAACAAGAAAACTCATGAGAAACGATCTGATAAATGATGGATAGACTGTCAAATGAACTTGATTTTTTTCACATATTTGTCCTTTGAAAAACACATCTGGTATGATTTAATAAATCATCAGTTTCATGTCAGTTTCCATCGAAAATGTCGATGAAAGCATGGCGGGTAGTACCTAGCTGTTCCTAGAGGTTCTCGTTCCTCTCACAACTCGCTTCGCGGCTTTATTTACTTCGAGTTGTGAGAGGAACGAGAGCCTCTGGGACCAGGGTACGTAGGCGGGTAGCTTCGTCTGAAGCATCAGTGTTCTCAGTCTATTCTCCATTGTGAAACTGCTCAATTTACTGCAATTAAAACAGTTATTTCTCATTATCATAAGGTATTTTATAATTTATTTAATTGGAATCATGATAAAAAATAATGATAAATTCGTCATTATTGAAAAGTTTTAATAGTTGATACTTCGATAAATTGATCATACGACCTTCTCTCTATATCAAACATCGTAGAACATAACATATAGACTGTTCGAGGCTGCTCATTTATTTATTCTTGTTGTATGCCCCGCCACTAGGGCAGGGCGACAAAAAATTGGTCTATAGACTCATTGTGTTGTTCCCCTCCACGGAAATCTTTAGTAAAAGGCGAAAGATTTATTCGATCTGAAGGGAAACCAGAGTGAAGAAATCAATGCGCTCGACAGCTTACTTACCAAGGACAATTAAACAGACATGTGGGATAGCGAGATTGCTGAATAATAGAGTCAAACACCCATGCGCAGTACGCTTTATGATTCAATTATCAGTATAATATTTATTGTTTTGAAATGTATTAGATTGAATTGAAGTTTTAACGACGGGAAATACACAACATAATGTAGAATATCATCATTTTGCGAAGCAATTTCCTTTTTGTCATAACGGATTTCAACGTGGAACCCTGCTGTTTCTTAAACGAGATTTTTGTTTTGGAAAATTGATTATTTCCGAAAAGAAGAGATTGCAAATTACTTCAATGTTTTTCACAATCAAATGGCATGAGAAATTCAAATCTGTCAAAAAACAACTATATCAACACACTCGAAACACGCTATTTCACTGATTGTCGTGACATAACCAGTTTTAATTATATTTTGTCTAACAAATGAAAAGTAGTGTCAAATCAAAGTAAATACACACTCACGCAACTTTCATATATTACCAACTCTAAAATACACAAAAAATTTTCCTATTTCAGAAATGATTTGGATCCATGTATTTATGATTTTTTTAGAATTGTAAATGGTTATTTCCAATTATACAACTTTAATTATATTACAAACACTAAGCGACAGAAAAATTCGTAGTTTCCAATTTCAGAAATGATTTATATGATGTATTTATGCATTTATGTTATTTACAATTCATTATTAACCGCCGTTTTTCATTAAAGATGAAGAATGTATATTTCTTATGATATGAAATCTGATTATTTAATTTTGATTTTAAGCTTTGCTCAATTAAGCACAAAAGCGTAAACTTGTTTAAAATAGTTTAAATATATACATAAATACTCTTTTAAAATAGAATTAAACTTTATGAAAGAAGCTTTTTACAAATAACTACTCTACTTTGTCACAATATAGCTATGCAATGGCTCAGTGGTCTAGTGGTATGATTCTCGCTTTGGGTGCGAGAGGCCACGGGTTCGATTCCCGTCTGAGCCCATGTATATTTTTTCTTGTGTTTGTTATATTTTATATATGGCTTTTTCAGTGTTTTGGAACTGATATTATCTTCTCTTAACTTTTTATAATAATAATAATAATAATAATAATAAAATAAATTAAAAAAAACATAAAAAAAAACAGAACTTACCACAGAAAGCCCAACTTAAAAGTTACCAGTTTATGGGCAGTCACGTCACCATTACCTAAACAGTGCAGTTGGAGGCAGTTTATGAACTTTGTCTGTGTTCATTTTCCTCTTCAGTTTCAGTTAATATTTTTTCTTTCTTTCTTTTCTTCATTTTTTATTATTTCTTTCTTTTCTTTTCTTCTTCTTCTTCTCATTATTGTTGTTATTATTATTATATTATTTATTTGTTTTTTATTTTATTTATTTATTTATTTTCACCCCGCGCTTTTCTTTTTCTCTTTTGCGCGTGCCAGATGCGGTTGACCAATCATCAAGCGAGGTTGTTCTTTGAACATGCGCACTTATGGCACTTTTAATTTTCGCGCATTAGATGACGTAACAAACAGCCACAGCCACAATGGAAAAACGTTTTCCACTGACGTGATAACTGGAAAGTTGTCTGAAAATAAAAACCCTCAGGGTTCCCCCACAGCCGAAGCAAGAAAGTCAAAAACACTTGCTACAAAGAAAAAGAAAGTTAAGTGAAGACTCGCGGAAATGACCACAGAGAAGTTGATTGGAAGGTTTATGGAAATGAAAAACAAAAACGTTTAGCATTATTAGCAGCAGCAGTATCGAAGAAGGACAAAGTGAAAGCATTCCACACAAGTCATGTTGGATGAGAATAAGCAAAAAAGTAACGATAATAAGGAGAAGAGTGGGATGGGGACGAAGAAGGATGTAAAAGAAGAATGAACGTGAGTCAACAGAACGAAACAGACGAATTCGGAAATACGTTTGCAAAGAAAGAAAACGTTATACTGCACCGGTCGCTGGTTAATTGATTCTGAACATGGGATCATAAGATAAGAGAAAGAATGTCTTGTTTTGGGCTATCAAACATCACTTTTTATAGACTAATAATGGTGGGACTTTCTCTGCCTGTCCGCTGTCACTATCATGCATCATACAAGTTACACTATCAATATTTATAAAACTCATTACATTTGCAATAATTTGTAAGGAAAAAATAAAAATCGTGACCCATGAAGGCATATGCAAACCAAATTTCGCCTGCGGCTCGACATTGTATATCCCACACAGATCGGCCGCTCATTGTATATATTACATAGCATTGCATACACTATTATCACCACCAAAACACATTGTTTTCTTCAAAAAATAATTTTATTGTTTATTTCAAAGTCAAATGCACGGGGTACTACGAAATATATTCGTTTTGATAAATAAAAACTGCTTTACTCATAAATAATTTCAATAAAAAAGGACACGATTATATATTTTCAATTTTCAAAACCTTCCGACAATATATACAACAAAAATTGATTGGCGTTGACTTGCACGTCAAATCAAAACCCACTTGAGGCAATTCTTCTTTAGTAACAAGTTAACCATATTACATTTTTATTGGAATTTTGACATTTATTTTTTCTTTCCTTTCAGAGCGGATTTACGTCCTGCTTTTCCAGCAGTTGACGCGCTCTTTCGGCTTTTACTTCGACCAGGTGACGGAGATCGGTCCTTCTCTGTTTCCGTTTCGTCTTTCTGTTTCTCAGCCACAATGAATTTCTGGCGGTATTTTTCACGAGATGCGGTGATTTCTTGACGTGCCTTGTCGAGAACAGCCTGCGATGCAGGTGATGGAAAATAATTTAAGGTATTTTTATTATCATGATTTTACCGCCGTTTTCAAAACTACGCAGCCACCACAGGGAAAATTCACGACTTGCACTTTGGAATAGACTGCCGTCAATCAAACATGTGACGTCATTTACACGCGTTTGGAATGCGATCGGTAAGTAATCGTCATCACCATCAGTTATCGTCATCATCATAATGATCACAAACATCATCATCACCACCATTGTCAATATAAGGATAATCATCATAATCACGCCACACTATCATCAGCATCATTATCATCACGTATTACAATTATCGTCATCACCACTATCAACATCATAATCATATATCACAATTATCAGCAACATAATCATCATCATCTTTAATGCCATCATAGTCATGACAACTATCATCCATCATAATCATCCTCTTCATCACCTTCATCGCCATCACCATCATCATGATCGTCACCACCATCATCATCATCATCATCACCACCATCATCACCATTATCATCATCATCACCATCATCACCACTATCATCATGATCATCATCAATACCTGCATCTCTTCAGCATCCTGTAGCTGTTTTTCTTTAGTTGTATTTCTATCTATTCTATCTTGCTCTCGTCGGTTCTCAATCTCCTCTCTTCTAGCCTTGTAATCACGGAAGATCCGTTGTCTCTCCTGTTGTCTTCGTTCTTCTTCCTCTTCGGTCAACAACACAGGATACCCACCACGAGATCTTTTAAAAAGGTTAACATAATCGGTCAGCATTGCATACATTAAATCATAGTGTAATAGTGTAAACATCTTGCAACCAAGGGAGTGAGCGTTTGAGCAAGTAGGACCTAGATCAGACGTCGAACTTTTGTCGCATCGAAGCTAAGGGGATGTTCACTAGCGGGCTGGTTTCTTTTGTGTTCAAGCTATCAGAGCGTAAAAACAAAAGAAACCAGCTAAACTGGGCTGGCTCACTCCATATAAACAGCCCCTAATAGTCGAATTCTGTAAATGAAGAATGCAGCGTCCAAATTTTTGATTTAAAAGTATTTTACCAAGGAATAATCCATATCTGTAGGAATCATATTTTGTTGAATTTAGTTGGTTCAGGCACTGTACTTCTGATTAACAAAATTCAAGCATTAGATTCGACGCGGCAAAAATCGACGTCTGATTTAGGCCTATGGGTAAGTAATAACCTTTTAAATTGCGGTGCATCTAATGGTCTTAGTACTTGGTCAGGCTCCTTAGGAGGCGGTACTAGGGTAAGTTCACCCTCAGCTTCTGATTGGACAGGTGACATCACGGTAACTATGGAAACAGGTCAGTTAGATTAGACGATAGCGATCACGATAGCATTGAATAAGCCTGAAGAGTGATGACATTTTACCCCCGTCTCTAGACCAGAATCCTTTTCACATTGCCTATTATGACTATTGTTCCTGTATTCTCGAGGGAATATAAAATTTGAATATGAAAGGATTTTAAAAACTATTACAATATAGAGACGGGGGCAAAACGTCATCACACTTCAGGGCTATTATGTATAAATAGCGTTCAGGAACGTCTATGATAGCGATGATGATGACAGTGACGATGATGATGATGATGGCGACAGTGATAATGATGATGATTACCATATTGATTATGGCAATAGCCCTGAAGTGTGATGACGTTTTACCCCCGTCTCTACACCATAATAGTTTTTAAAATCCTTTCATATTCAAATTTCATATTCCCTCGAGAATACAGGAACAATAGTCATAATTAGTGAACAAAAGCAATGTGAAAAGGATTCTGGTCTAGACACGTGGGTAAAACGTCATCACGCTTCAGGCCTATTATGAAGATGATATAAGCGATTGTAATGACGATGATGGCGACGGTGATGATGATAATGATAAAAATATGAGACACATACATATTTCACTTGGCGCCTCTTTGTCGATAACCAAGTCATCATCAGGATTCTCTTCTTCAATGGCATCCTTGTCGGTCTTCATCGTGAACTCACTGAGGAACTTTGCACGACTTTGTCTCGCCTGATTTTGAAAAAAAAAAAAAATCACAAAAACTTCATGAAATGTGTTTTTGTCACACGGTATTAGTATATGCTGCAAATTCAAGATTTGTTACTAGTTAACATAACTTAAATTTACTTATAAATCTTGTTTATGATATTTTCTTTTGCTACTTTTCATTTACATTTTACAGTTTGTTCATATATGGGATTCCAACAATTAGGTTATTTTTCTAATATTTATCGTTTTTGATATTTTTCTGTGATAGAGTAATGATTGGTGTGTCTTGGGCATAGGATTAGGTTTTGGGGCCCGTTGGCACACCCGTTGGCACACCCGTTGGCACACCCGTTGGCACACCGTTGGCATACCCAAGTCACGGTGTATAGCTCGTACAAGGAGCAAGGATGGCAGTGTTGGTTAGTGTGCGGTAACTACACATCCTTGTCTCGACTGCTTTCTGTTCAAGTTGTAGCAGCTTTTAATACCCAAAAGAAGTAGCATTGGCAGAGAGGCATGTCGGCCGCGGGTTTGTCAGTTCATTTACTGTTACGGGTTTACCGACAAAAAATAGTCTTTACTTTAAGCCCAATTTATACTGTGTGATTGGACGCGCGCGATTTGTGGTATACGACTAGTCGTAGCTTCTAAAACTAGTCGTACGCGCTCTAAAATGCGTTAAGAATGTTCTATAATATAGAACATTCTTAACGCATTTTAGAGCGCGATAACTATTTTTAGAAGCTTTTGAACCTCACTAGTTGTACAAATCGCACACGACAAATCGCACCGTGTAAATCGTAAGGAGCATTGATAGAGGGGGGAGGAAAATAAGCACACCGTCCGTCTCAGGTTTGTTACAGGTTACCGACAAAAAAAAGAAAAGTGTCTTTACTTTACAGGAAGGTGGTTTCATACCTTAGCAGCACGTCCTGGTTCAGCTGCTTCCCATGCCTGCTTCATGGCTTTGATTTCATCTTGTCTTTCAGTGTCCTTCTTGACTTCGATCTCCTCCTGATAATAAATAGAATAACTTGTTGGTATTGTGGTTATCAACATTATCACTACACTGACATCGATCACCATCATCATCACTATCATCATCATCACCATCATCACCATCAACATCATCACCATCATCATCACCATCATCATCAACATCACCATCATCATCAACATTATCATCAGCATCAGTATCAACATCATCATCACCATCATCATCATCATTATCATCATCATCATCACCATTATCATCATCATCGTTGTCACCGCACAATCATTACCAACTTCATCCTCATAATCATCTTAATCATTATATCAACAACACTGTAAATGCCACTACTATCGTTTATTATCATAATCATCATCACCATCATTACCAATATAACTTACAGCACTAGCGTCACTAAATACTCTTAGTGTCCAGTTTGGTTTGCTGGAATCAAACTGCTGCTGTGATGAGGGTCTCGATCCTGGCTTGTCTTTACTTGAACGGCTTTCCTTTCCTTCTTTGCTCTTCTTGCCTTTGGTACTAGTACTGGCTGATAGCTTTTCACCTCGTGGAGCTTGCTCGTTAGCTGATGGCGAGACAAATATCAGGAGTGATGTTAGAAGAAAGATTAAAACACAAAATAGTTTAAACCATTTTAATTCTTGTACCACGATTAGAGTGAAAATGGAGTCAAGAAAGAACAAATGGAAGGCAACACACTCCATCATCTTTACAACCAACCATACATCATTATACAATCATCATCATCACCATCAACATCATCAACATCATCAACATCATCATCATCATCAACATCATCATCATGAACATCATCATCATCATCATCATCATCATCAACATCATCATCATCAACACTATCATCAACATCATCATCATCAACATCATCATTTAGTTTTGTCATAAATACCATTACCATCTTTGTCCAGATTCTTTATCATCTGTACAAAGTCCCACGAGCTCTTTGATAACGGCCAACTGTCTCTTAGCACTTGGGCTTGTATGATGTACTTATGAATCTGTGTAAGAGCACCAACACAAATTAAGGTTGATTTACACGGTGCGATTTGTCGCATGGGATTTGTAGTATACGACTAGCATAAGTTTCAAAAGCTTCTAAAAATCTAGTCATAGAACATTCTAGAACAAGTTTTAGAGAGTATACGACTAGTTTCAAAAGTTACGACTAGTGGTATACTACAAATCGGGCGCAACAAATCACTTCGTGTTTGATAAACGACAATCTATTTTCAAACTGTACGTCACGAGTATTGTCTAGGATAGCAGCGTAGCAATGCAAACGACCGCGATAACTAACATATTCATATACCTTAATTTCAGGTTCTGTATCGACTTCTTCAGGCTCTGGCCGGTCATCATCATCGAGTAGATAGGACTTTGAACCTTTCTGCTGTTGAAATGGTACACATGGACATAGTGGTCAGCATTGACGGCAAAAGATGATGACATCAACGGTATGGTGGTGATATTGATGATGATGATGACAACGATGTCAGTAATGATGATGACGGCGATGGTGATGATGAAGACAATGATGACTGTGATGATAATGTTGGTATGATAATCGTGATGATGATGATGATGATTATAATCGTGATGATAATGATGATGATAATAATCGTGATGATAATGATGATGATGTGAATGAAGATGAGGATTATAATGATGCCAGCGGTGTCGATGATAACGAAGATGATGATGATGGCTCTGACGGTGATGGTGACGTTAAGAGGTGATAACAATAATGTCCATAACTTACCGGTGATGTAGGTCTTGATGAACTCGATGACTCTTTGCCGCTTTTCTTAGTTCGTCCTTGGGCTGATGAGGCTGCTTTACGACTTCCAGACTGCGGCCGCTTTCCAGACTTTGGTCGGTTAGAAGTAGGGGGTCTTGAACCTGAAATATAAAAGTAAATTTACAATACGACGAACTTAAGGGTGGACAATATTAACAGGGGCTATATACCAAAAATAAATAATTGGGGTGGGGAGGGGAGGGAGTAGGCTGAAGAGAGCAGAAGGGAGGGGATGGGGAGGGGAGTGGAGAAGGAGGCAGGATTACATTTACTCACTGAAACGAGCATGATAGGAAATTTGCAATATAGATCTACGGTATGTCAATATTTTTGTTCAGGATTGTAGGTTTTGTTTTTTGCACCTCTGATGATTTCTTTACAAACTCAAAGTTCCATTGATTGATTAATTGTTTGATTGACTGATTGATTAAATGATTGGTGATATTCATTCATTGGTTGATTGATTGACTTTATTTACGTGTCAAGTTCTTTAGCTAAATAACAACCTAATTGGAGACAAACCAAAATAGAAAAAAAAGATTGATACTGCATAGTTGCACCGGTTGATATGTGTATCATATATATATATATATAGTAAGTCTATCGATCGATTTTCACGTAGAACAGTGCTCGATACATTAAGTAGAGCTGGATAGTACAGTGTAAATAATTCACTCTTCAGGGGTTTTCAGGCTTGTAGGGACTATGTACTTACGTCTTTCTTTTTCTATTTACACTGCACTATATCTATCTATATATATATCTATCTATATATATATATATATCCTCTCTGCTCATTGGTAAAGATTGATAGTCATGATTGTGATTCTTTTTTTAAACGAGGACAGCAATGATGATGATGTTAACAATGATAAGGATCACAGTGTTGATGATAACGAGATGATCACGTGATCATGTTGATGACTCACCTCGTCTTGTTTGTTTGTCTTGTTCCTCGTCCCCAGTCCTATCACGGTAGAATATGAAGGCCGGGATAACAGCGTGTCCCTTCCCAGTGGTACTAGCGACCTCAACTTCATGGTCCAAGACCTAAATTTTACAAAAGAGCGGAAAATGTTGTGATTCAGTTAACTAATGCATTAGATATGAAGTGGATAACATAAGCTGCGTACAACTGAGCTGGTTGTACGAAGCCTGAATAGCGCTATCCAGCGGATAAATCGCTATCCAGTGGATGAATTCTAAAACAAATTCTATGGAGTGGATAACTTTATCCAGTGGATAACTTTATTCATGTTTCGTAAAACCGGCCCCTGGACCCTGGTAAACATAGGCACCAAGTATCCCATGAATATTAAATCGATTAGTCATCTTGTTCAGTTGTGATTTTGGCAGCTTTCTTTAAGCTTGTTTATAGTACTCACTAACCTGTAATTTGATGTAGACATCTGGTTTGGATGTACTTAACTGTAGGCTTGTTAAATGATCGTCTGTTACCTTAACTGTTTGCCTGCACAATGGAAAAACAACAATAAATTTATAGTATTTGAAGGTAGAAAACAATCCATGAAGGAATGAACGAACGAATAGATCAGGATGGATGATTGATTGAGTGCAAGATGAAACAAACGAACGAACGAATGGATGGATGAATGGACGAATGAGTGGATGGATGAATTAATTAATTAATCAATGAATGAGTGAATGAATAAATGAATGAATGATTGAATGATTAAATGATTGAATGATTGAATGATTGAATGATTGAATGATTGAATGACTGAATGATTGAATAAATGAATGAATTGATGGATGAATGAATAAAGGAATGCATGAATGAATGTATCAGTGCACGAATGGAAGAATTAATGCAAGAATGAATAAAACAATGAATAAACGAATAAATATAAAGAACGTAAAAACGAAAAAGTATACGAGTGCACGAGCAAACGCACGAACGAAAAGCGGGGTAGGTTACCTTACCTGAATATGATATTATACTTGTTGGGTAGATAGTAATCGCGGATCTCTTTATGTACAAAGTTACTATTGACAGATTCCCTTGGGGGGTAGGGCAGGGGTTCTGTTGATCCTATGATACGTAGACGGAACTTGCCAGCTGGGAGGATAGCGTTAAGCGTTCTTGCTTCAGCAATGAATGTATAACCACGCTGGCAATGTGAACAATACATTGATACGTCATAATCATCATCATCATCATTACCACCACCAGTACCATCATCATCATCATTATCATCATCATAATCACCAGCATCATCACCATCATCATCATTATTATCATCATCATCATCATTACCACTACCAGTACCATCATCATCATTACCACCACCAGTATCATCATCATCATCACCATCACAATCACCATCATATTTCAATTATATCGATGTTATCATTGACATAGCCATCTTCAGAGTCATTATTCTCGCCATTAAGATCACCTTATTTCTCTTCATCTGGCTGGGTGCTACCCGTTCAAATACTCTAGATAGTTCTTCGCCAGTGTCGTTATCCACAACTCTCAGTAGACAAGTATGGAAGTTCATGTATAACTTAGGTACCATTAACACTGGTTCGTCCACCACAAACACTTCCCTACAAACAAATAACATCGGTATGAGTCGATCGTACCAGAGTGGGAAACAGTACAGTATGGAATCGTAACCATCATCATCATCACCACCATCAACATCATCACCACCATCAACATCATCACCATCATCATCATCACCATCATCATCATCATTTTATCACCATCATCATCACTAGCATCATTATCACCACCACCACCATCATCATCATCATCATTACAATAATAAACCAATAAAAAATCATCATCATTATCACCATAATAATCACAATTATCCTCCTTCCTCAACACAATAAACCGAGAGATAGCACGTTCTTCCCAAGTCATAAAGATCATCATCAACATCATGGCTCATCATCTTTACCATATCATCATCACCATCATCATCAACATCATCACTATCATCATCATTATCACCATCAACACCTTCATCATCATCAACAGCATCATCGTCATCATTATTACCAGCACCATCTCCACCATCGTCATCATTATCATCATCAACATCATCCTCATAACCCTTAGCCTTACCTCAACACAACAAACCAAGAGTTAGCAGGTTGTTCAGGGTAACCCCCAGTATAGTCAGTATAGGCGATCCGAGACCATTCGTCCCTGTAGAAGGGAAACAAGGGAAACAGCGTCTCGTCTTTCTTGAACATGCGTCGAAATATCTCAACAGCGAAGTTCTCTAGGTTAGGTTCTAGGGTGCTCCAGGCCTTGGTTAATATTGCAGACACATGTTGTTGGATCTCAGAACCTAGTAAAGACATGCATGCAGACGATTAAAAAGAGTTGTCAAAAGATTAATGTAAGAACCGGTAAGGTTACTATGACAACAATTACACACCATTCACATAGGCTGTAGCCAGTCTCCTTAAAAAATGTCCTCGAAACACAGCTTGGATCTTAGTCGCTGCGGTCACCTCATCCAAATTAGCGGATCGATCGACCCAAGATTCAGGGACATCATTCATCAACTTGGCCAACGACCCGCGCTTTAACGTTCCTATTCTCGTGATATCAGCCGCTGACAAGGGTCTGTGGGCGATGTGCTGGCGCACGCATAGGGCAGCTTGATAAGCAAAGGCTTTCCATGCAAAGTGCATTTCTTCATTGTAAGCCTCGCCAAGATTATACTTGAGAGCTTTAAAGAAACATTTCATGAACAGTTTGAAGTGTTTCTCTTGTGTTGACAAAGACTCGTTCTTAAGCCCCAGGTCCAGTTCTGGCCGTGTATTGGGCGGAGGGTCTGAGAATGAGGCAACGAGGTTACCAACTGAGCGGATGACTGCCATAGCGTGTTCCATGAAACGACAACTCTCCTAGTGAATAAAAGGTAGACAAAAGTTGCAATGAATCATTTAAGAAATGAATTGGATTCAGTGACGTCACAAATCAAAGACAAAAATTGCACGATAACAAATGACGTCATTACAACAGCTTACACTGTTTGCTAACGGATTGTCGGACAGAACGGTTAAGAATAACGAATGCATCGATCAATGGCTTCAAGTTCCCTAAACCTCTCCAAACCAGACCCTCACTAAACCAGAATTCTCAAACAGCGGTTTTGTTCCCTACAGTTTTTTTTTTCTTCTTTTATAAACCACCCCCTCCCCCCCCCCCCCCCCCCCCCTCCTCTCCTCAGTGCTGTCTGGAATAGAGGTGTTCACCTGTACAATAAAAAGCAACGACCTTACCTTAGTCAATGCTGCCATCACCATATCCTCATCACCAAAGATAAAGGGAGTCTGGGAACAAAGCTGTACGTTATAGCCGTGAGGAGCTTGTAACAAGAACCGGAGCACGTGACGTCTGAAATGAAACCATAGCGTTTGAAACTTGTAATTGTACGTAAAAGTGCGTAATATCTAAACAATGCAAGTAGTATCTAAGTAACATATGGAGCACCAAATAACTAGCAGAAATGCGCACGGATAAGTTGTGACCTTTGCGTAATAAAACAACGTATCTTATCACACACGTAATAGCGTGGATTCTGATAGAAATGCGCGCGGAAAAATTGCGCAATAAAACAATGAACTTATCTTAAGGCCGCCGCACACCGTGATCAATCTGCCTCGCGAGAACTTTTCCTCACTGGCTCGCGAGACAAAATACTCACCGTGTGCGGATAAAATTCGTCCTTTTTCACCGCTCCCGAGACGTCTTGACGATTTCAAACATGTTAAAAAACTGTCGCAGTGCCTCGCGAGTGAGTTTTTTGCTCACGAGCCAGTGAGGAAAAGGTCTCGCGAGGCTGTGTGCGGCGGCCTTCATCACACACGTAACAGCGTGGATACTGCTAGAAATGCGCGCGCAACAAATTGCAACTTTTGCGCAATAAAACAATGAACGTACTTTATCAACAATAACAGAATGATAGTGATAGTGAATGATAGCCACCAAAATACTAGTGGTGTTGGATTTGAAGTATACGACAGATCTTGAGTTTGTACAATTTCTCATATTAAGGTACTCTAGGACGAGAGATTGATGGGACGTTCGACTAGTTGTAGAAGTTGTAGAGTCTTACGACTCGTCGTATACTACAAGCCGCGCACGACAAATCGCCCCGTGTACATCGCTCTTTAGAGCAATCTCGTACCCCGAGTCCTCGTTACTTCGACCAGCAGCTCGAAATCTGCTGCTGGCGAGGAAAAACGCGGGCTCTGAGTATGAGATTGTCTTTAGAGCCGTAGCTGGTTCTCGCTATGAAATAGAGAAACCAACAGCCAGAGTCGGCTACATAGACTACATAGACTGAGCCTGGGCTCCCTGTGCCTTTACGTCAAAATTTTATATTTACCCAGCTGGTAAACACAATACAGCACACTTGGTCCCAGTACTACGAATGCGTAACACAGGGTGCCCTGTTACAAGGCTTTTCCACGAGAAGGGTTCAGCTACAAGACTGCCAGCCACAAGTGGGGCAGGTTTCTCGTCTGATAAGGCTTCTTTGAGATCTGAAGCAAAGATAACGAGTACATAATATTATAACAGA
Source organism: Diadumene lineata (assembly GCA_918843875.1). Classification (NCBI taxonomy): domain Eukaryota; kingdom Metazoa; phylum Cnidaria; class Anthozoa; order Actiniaria; family Diadumenidae; genus Diadumene; species Diadumene lineata. Next base: position 4,073,046 of record OU974082.1, read on the forward strand.
TGTGGTAACGGTGCAAATGGTGATAACGATACTATCCCACATCGTGACACATTCTTTGTATTGACACGAAATCGTCTCTCTCAGTGAGGTGAGACATACTCGCGTGACGACTTAATCGTCATTGGAAATATCAAAATGATTATCATTATGCTGGTGTTGTGATGTTTGTGATTGTAGTATTATCATAGTTTGGGACTGATTGTAGTAAGGATATCCAAGTGGCGGATGTAATAAAACCAAGTTCACAATCCACTGCAATCCTTCTCGTATCTTAACCATCCGAACCCAACAGTGATGATGATAATGGTGATGATGATGGTCGTAATGGGGGTGATGATGATGCTGATTAAACGGATAATACTTAAAGCGCATTTTCATATAACGGACCATCATATACTAAAATGTACTAAGAAATGCTAATGAGCCAGAGGAGCTGTGCTAATGTACATTCTACGTAATATTTACACTGCGATGCACAACAAGCACAAAGAAAACACTAAAGTAGGTGCCTGAACAGAATCTTATGTTTTCCCAACGAAAAGAACTTGTGTTTGTCATTGTGCATGGAATCGTGCAATGCTCATTAGCAATTTTCAGACCTCATTAACATAAGATCGTTTTGTGAAAATGTTCAAATATATGTTTAATATAGATGATTCTTACCAGACACACTACTGGCACTGTCCTTGTCCTTGTCCCTTTCTTTATCTCTTTCTCGAACAATCGGTTGAGGTGGTTCCAACCATTTAGAAAACCCAGTATAACTCACCACCACTTCAATTGGGTTTAGACTATCAACAAACAGGAACGGTGGGGGTGGGTCTAGGGGATGCATTGTACCTCCTGACCCATAGTAGGGCGAGGGGCTAAGTGATGTGTTTTTCCCAGGAGCTGGTGTGGCGGCTGTGACGGACGATGTCGCTTGAAGGCCTGATTTCTTACTGGATCCATGAGATATCACGGCGATGTTCTGAAAAATAACGCAATGATGAATAATATTAGGCAAAGAGAGTGTCACACAAGACAATACAAAAACGGTGTCATGCTAGATACGACCATAACATAAAAAAATTAGACGCTGTCACGAAATAGTTTCGCGATAGAATGTCATGCTGAGGAAGACATAAGTGCCATCACAGGCTGGGATTTCAGCTCTAGTAAGATTTTGAAAGCTATTGGATTTATTCCTCGTTATAAAACAATGCCATATAAACCACTAGAACAAAAGGACAAAGAAATCTAATATTCTATTTCTCTAATCAAATGGAGTATTGACAGAGAAGCGGAAAGTCAAATTAGCGCACTGTCAGTCTCAGGTTTTTCATATCAATTACTGTTAACCGACATGTTACTTTAATCCTATCTGACGACAAGCTGGAGGTTTGCTCTCATCACTAATAGTAACAACTGTGAGATTGTTATAGGGCAGGCAAACTTGCTGAGCAGCAGCATGGTGGAGGTTTGCTCTGATCACTACTAGTAACAACTGTGTGAGATTGTTAGAGGGCAGGCAAACGTGCTGAGCAGTAGCATGCTGAAGGTCTGTCCTCATCACTACTAGTAACAACTATGTGAGATTGCTATAGGGCAGGAAAACTTGCCGAGCAGTAGCATGCTGAAGGTCTGTCCTCATCACTACTAGTAACAACTATGTGAGATTGTTATAGGGCAGGCAAACTTGCTGAGAAGGATATAGCATGCAGAAAGTAAAGTGTGCCATTGTTACCTCAGGAGATGAAGAAGGAGGGGGTTCTGGGACTATGATGTACCTCTGCCAAACAAATCGAGTAGAAAGAAAGAAAGAAATTGAAACAAAGAGATAAAATGAAAGGAAAAGAATCTCTATTTACATTTATTTACGTCCATCAAAGTAAAGGCCTTTCTCAGATAGACTATAAAAGAATATAATATAGAATAAAAGAATACAATGATAGTGAGTACTGCAGTTGACGCACGGACATATTAAATGCGTGTCATAATGAACAAATTCTTAATAGAAGAAAGAGAGAGACGGAAGAAATATCACAGAGAAGACAAAAAAGAGGAAAACGGAAATGCACGAATAGAAATGGCTGCGTTGTGCTAAACATACACCTTGAATAATACACAACTAGAACACATCCATGTCATTGTGAAATAAGGCCCTGATTACACGGAAACGTTGTACGATTGGGCCTTCAATTTACACGGGATAAACATTCACACATCTAGCTGTACGAATTCAGGATCTATGCTTCTTGCAAACGGTATATATGCACGGGTCAAAAATTCGCAGGCATTAAACAGTACAATGTATATAGGGCCTTCGAATGAGTAATTTACATGTAAGTAGCTTGAAAGATGCAATCAACATCATCATCATGGCTACTCCTTGGGCATATGAAATGCCTTGAGTCGCTCCGTATAGTATCAATCCAACATAGTGTTCATAGCTTGGTGTCTGTCGACACCAAGTCTCTTTTCCACCTTGGTCCATACTCTGTTTGGACTTACACAAACTTACAATACAAGGCACATATACTACATATCCAAGTATATACAGAATTCTAGAAAATATTATCGGCTTGCGCATATCCTCTGACGGTCGTGGCGTTTCCAAGGATTTCACGGAAGAAAAATGTCGGGATAATAGACAGAATGTTCAAATTGGTGTTGTTCTATCTTTCTACATACCTTCAATTCAACAATCGACTTGGTGTGTTTGTAGGTATGTGGCTTGTGAAAGATGTATAAGTTACTGTCAATGAAAGAACAAATACATATAATTCAATGAATCATCAAGTCAATTTCATTTCCATCTTACAAACACACCCGGTTTGTTTCCAGGGACCTTTCCTTAATTAAAAAAAGGTTCTGGCAACAATATGGACTCTCTTAGTCAATACAACTCCAGGGGCGGATAAATGATTTTTCAAGAGGGGAGGGGGTGGAAAAAATTGTAATCAGCCGTAGGTCATTACGCTTTATGTAAATAACGAGATTAGAAAGGCGCTATCAAGATACAGATTAGAAAGATTTGACAGTACAACTGCGTTTTAGAAATCAATTCATTTTTTAGCTATTTGGTTTAAAATCAGTTTATTTGTTAAACTTTGGGGGATCAAAATAGGAGGTGAAAATCCATCGAATCAACCCCTCTGTATCCGCCCTTGTATTCACGATACTTACCTGAAACTCTTGCAGAAGTCATCAAAGTCAATCCATATTTTTTTCTCTTTGCACTTAGCATCTTTATCGGCGTCATCAGTCTTTTCACCATCTTGCTTCTCCTCTTTTGTCTCCCCATCAGTACCCTCCCCAGGGGATTTTGTCTCCCCGTCCCCACCAGTACTGGGTACTTCCAGGGCGATAGGGCACTCATCGTACTCTATGATAGGGACCTCATGAAATGAGTCCCTGTCTAGGTCTGTTTTACTGGGTTTGTCCATCTTAGAGATGCGACGGGATTCTTTGCTGTTAGGAGCTGCAATAAAACACCAGGAAATTAAGTAGTTAGAGATGGATGAATAAATGTCTCAAATCAAAAGCATCCGTCCCCTCCCCTCTGCGGGGAAAATAAAGCATTAATTAATTTCTTACATTTGATGTCACCAGGTTTTTCCATGCGTGACATTCTACGGCCGCTTTTTGGTGTAGAAAGGTTGCCAGATTTAGCTCTTTCTGGTTTTTCGCCTGTTGCTAGCTTGGAGCCTGACTTGGTCTTGACTGGACTATCACTTTTATCTAGATATACGATAAGGGAAAACATTTGAACGATTGAACAAGCAAATGAATGAATGAACGAACGAACGAACGAACGAATGGGTGGGTAGATGGTTGAATGAATGAATAAACGAATGAAAGAATAAATGGATGAACGAGTGAATGAATAAATGAACGCATGAATGAATGAATGAATGAATGAATGAATGAATGATTGAATGAATGAATGATTGAATGAATGAATGAATGAATGAATGAATGAACGCATGAATGAATGAATGAATGAATGAATGAATGAATGAATGAATGAATGAATGAATGAATGAATGAATGAATGAATGAATGAATGAGCACAACAGCGAGTGTCTAAACCAAATGGATTTAAAAAGGAAGGGAGAGTGGACGAAAGTCCGGAAAAAGGACAAAAACCAGACAATAATAGTATATCACCCACATTACCTTTGCTTTGTTTTTCTTTATCGGCTCGTTCACTTTTAGCGGACTTGACTCGCTCTTTGGGTGATTTAGTGGCATCTTTAGATGACAATCGCTCCCGCAATAGACTATCTTTACTATCTCTATCTTTGACAGCTGGTTCTTTGTCTTGGTCTTGCTTAGAATCGGTATTATCAGATGCAGTGACCTCCTAAGATTCAAAAGCATAATGACATTGAAAATGAAATACAATGACAATCTATTAGTGGAATCAGTGCACGAGCTTATGTTTGCAGGACCACCCCTCCCCTCCCCAATATTTTTAACAATCTTATAGTAGTTTGAAAAAAACTCCTATTCATTGTGCAGGAAATAATTAATAAATTATTTATTCATTGCTTTTCCAGGAGCAATTTTAGGTGGTTTTGTCACCTGCTAGAAACACGAGATATACACAGGAATCCCGATGGCCCAGACTGAGCTGGGGGAATTTCCCTTGGGGATATTTTTGTGTTGACGTGATTTCCGGTTTTCCGAGAAACGAAATTTTATTATTACGCCACTAACTCCACTGTAAACAACAACGAACTCACATTGAACGACTTTTTAAATTAATGTTAAAAGCTCATTTTATTTCAAGGACAACAGAACGCCAAAAACAAAAACAAAAAAATGCTGCGATCTAAAATTCCGATATTGATTTCTCTGGATCATATTCGACCGAAAGATCCACAGCTTTCACTTGGGGTGGCCAGTATCATAAGCCATTTGAAGCACAAAAAAATTGAGTACAACGTTCACACTTACAACATTGCACGAGAAACGCAGGTATGTAAGTAATAATCGGGTTTTTACATAATTTAAGCGTTAACAATAATGCATCTTCGTGTCTTGATTTGTGCTACACTTTCACACTACAGTATACTGAACTGAAAAGTTTGGAGCAACGGAAGTTTTGCTCCCTAAAATACGGAGCCAAACAGCCTCATTACTATTAGCAACGATTCTGTGTTTAAATCATTTTAAAATACAGGAAATATGTTTTTAATTATTTTACTTCAATTTTCAAACAATTTTTATTTGAACTCAATCGCTAAAAGAATACATAGCTGTCAATTTTGTGGCTATTCGACCACAATGTTTACCTCAAGAACTAACAGATATCGATAAAAAAATTCATATTAAATCCTATGTGATTAGTTATTTATTTTTACACTATAAAATATTAAGTTGAGAAAAATTGTTAAAAAGATGTTAACGCGCACGACTGTAAATATTCCGATAGTGAATATAGGTGATGTATTTTTCATAAGTAATACAAATTTGCAAACACTTTGCATTTCTCCGTATTATCGACCTGCTAATATTCCACTATCAGTGTCAATATACGATGGGTCTGATCTTCATGACAGTGGATATTTTGTGCAAAATTGAAGGTATTTTCTCAACTGATTTTTTTGACGATAGAGTATTATGAAATCAAGTTTGCACTTATTTATTCGCGTCAACAAATACCTGTTCCGCGATGTAGCATGTCTCTACGTAATGGTACAAGTCTTTTGTTTTCTATTTTTAACCAAATGAACGAAAGATTGGGTAGAATTTAATTTCAAATTTGTCACTAACAGTGACATGAGTGTTTTCCAGAGCACAGGCACCCCAAGTTGAAAGGGTTAAAACATTTGAATTTCTTTATTTAGAAAAATTCAAAAATCAAAAATAAATTGTATTTTGGACGCGATTTGAATTTTTTTTTTTACATCATTTTACAATCCTTAACGAAAAGTCTTTCCATAACACCTCAAATCACGTGCAAGATGTACATAAAAGACAAACACAATAAATGCTTGAGATCTCGTTTTGGAGTTTTACTAATTTTTGTTTCAACTGCGATCAATCGTCACTCGACAACCGGTATTTTCCCCTACAAAGTTTTTTTTAAATAGCTGTATGTATTTATAAATTTTAAGTAATATGTAAAATTTGATGATCAGTTGCGAATATTTTATATTGCTTTAAAAAAATATTTTCCTAATTCAGATTTAGCTGAAATATTCCACAACAAACAACAACAAAAATTAAAGTTGTATGCAAATCAAGACGAATCTCTTGCTGAGTTAAAAACATTACGTATACAAAATCATGGCTATGATATTGCATAGTCCTCTCCCTCATTAATTATTCATGATTTTTAATAGTATTCGCAAATAATATAATTAGCTATATTTCGCTAAATCTGAAAACTCTCCAGTAGAGCTGACGATAGTTTGTTATCTTTTACAGGTATATCCATTGGCTAGAAATCTCCTTGATACAATTTGGAGACAGTATAACGATTCGAAATACGACCTGATGTTTGGTGCTTTCGTATGGAATGAACCATTTCTCAAGACGATTCTTAAGGAGCTAAAGCAATATAGATATCGCGGTCGAATCGTTATGGCAGGACCTCAGGTCTCTTATGTCGAAAAAGGCCAGCTGGAGCGTTACTACCCCGAAGTAGATATGTTCATCCGTGGGTATGCAGAACAAGCCGTGTCCGATCTGGCACAAGGCAAGGAGAGTATTCTTGGAGTTCACTTGGCGAATTCTCGAGACAAGGGTCTCCATACATCTACCAAACTAGCTGAGCTGGCGTCCCCTTTTCTGGACGGAACCCTCCAACCTCAGCACTTCATGCGGTGGGAGACGACACGAGGTTGTCCTTACAGCTGCTCGTTTTGCCAGCACAGAGATCCATCGTCGTCCTCGTCGCGGAATAAAAGTTGGACAAAAATTCAACACTCGCAGAAAGACCGTATTATATCAGAGATCGAATGGTTTGTCGATAATCATGTAAGAGACTTGGCTGTGCTTGATCCAACGTTTAATACAGTTAACGGATATATGGTTATTGATATGTTGGAAAGGCTGGGATATCCAGGAAAACTTAGCCTACAATGCCGCCCGGAGAGAGTGACAAATGCATTTCTGGATCAAATAGAATCGCTGACTAAGACCACAGGGGCTGAAGTTGTTTTAGAATTTGGCGTGCAAACGCTGGAGGCAGAAGAACTAGAGCACATCGAGCGCGTCAAGAACGCTAATCCGCAAAGCTTGGCTAAGAAAGTTTTACAAAAGTTGGCGCTTGTGCACCAGCGTAAGATCAAACATGAAATCAGTCTTATTTTTGGACTGCCTTTGCAAACTGTGGAGAGCTTCCAACGAACCATTGAAAAAATTCGCGAGGAAACTGATGGAGCGCTGGTCGCTTTTCCGCTGATGTTGTTACGAGGAACTCCGCTGTATTATCAAAAGAATAAGTTTGGACTTGTTGAAGGCACTGACATTGCGCACCCTCTTCTGGATCGAATTCAAACATTCATCCCACACGTGGTGACAACTCCTTCGATGAGTTATAGCGACTGGAACAAAATGGCTGACATCGCGGCTACTTTGCAAGAGCAGCAGAACGAGGAGAACCATGAGAACCAGGAAGTGTCATAATTTACTATCGGGCTGCTTTCTTGGGCCTGATAGTCCAATTTACAGTAACAGTTATCAACTCCAGCCTCGAAATCATGCAATCAAAGAACCTCGAAATCGAAATTTGTTATCGAAATGATTCATTTACATACTTGCCAACCCGTAAACGCACTACAAAAAATATTCATACAATAGGTTCTTCCAATGTTCTTTGTTCTATGAATAGAGCAAACGCAGGAAAACCATGAAATAAAACCAAACTAAATGTTAACAAATAGTAGCTATTTAGTAACTAGTTGTCACTAGCACTCAACCAGAACACTACTATTTCTTTTGTCTCCGTATTGTGTTCTGGTTGAGTGCTAATGACAAATAGTTCCTAAATAGCTAGAATATTTGTTAGTATTTAGTTTTGTTTTTATTTTATGGTTTTCCTGAGTTACCAGCAATTCATTCTCTTATCTTATGCTTTCCTTGGTGTTACTACATGTACCTCTTTGATTTCTTCTGTTCCTTCTGGTTTCTCACCATCTTTCTTGTCGACATTTTGTGCTTTATCTTGGTCGTCTTTATCGCCTTCTTCAGTAATTTCACCCATTGGTTTTTCTGGACGATACTTGACCCACTTCACTGGAGTTCTACCCGCACAAACAACAAAGATATTAACTTTGAAGTGTGTGTTTTTTTGTTTGTTTGTTTGTTTGTTTTTTCATAAAATTTTATCAACATAAATATCAACTTTGGAAATTTGAGTGCGATAAGAACATTAAGAAACCTCTACAAGGACGTGTTTCGCGCCGTCCAAAAGTTTGGACGAATAAAGTAACTCGCATACCAGTTATTAACCGGTTTCAAACCGGAATAATTAATTTAATTAAAAAAAATTGAGACTAAATAAAACGCGCGCGTACGCCAAACATTTTCGCGCCAAAGCCATTCCGGAAGTGACGATTACCTTGCTCTACTAACTGGTATCGGGCTGACATTATAGTTCACAAATGGTGATGTAATTTCCAGAAACTGTGGGTCTTTTGGTGGTTCTGGTGGAGTTAGAGGTGGTTCTATGGGCTGCTTTTTCTTCTTCTGTCTAATCAGCTTCCATCGTGGTATTTCTACAGGGGGAGGTGGGGCTACAAGAGGACAGTCTCTTATGGTGGTGACGAGCACAGGGTGGGGATGGCTATGAGATAGTCCAGATTGACGAAGCTTTTCCGATGCATCGGCCTGGAAATAAACAGATATCAGTTACAAAACAAATAAACAAACAAACACACACAAGTAAACAAACAAATGAATAAACAAACAAACACACACAAGTAAACAAACAAATGAATGAATAAACAGATAAATATAGTTTCAAGTTTGAAGGTCATTCAGTTTCGATTATTAGCCTTCTGTCGACTTCCTGGAAAAATAGCACATGGTAACAGAACTACCAACGTTAAAACATACGTATTCAACATTTCATCTCCATTGTAGCTATTTTTGAAGTGAAACTCACAGAGGGTAATACAAGTACTGATTGGGGGCTTTCATTTATTAGTACATGGGGGTCTGGGAAAATTTCATGAAGCAGTCTGCATCAACCCCCCATGACGATTCAAAAAATTCCTAACCCCCCATCAGAACACATTCAATATTGTGGATGGACCCCCCCCCCCCCCAACCAGGATTCTAAAAAAAACTTCACCCTCCCATGTGCTAATAAATGAAAGCCCCCTTACAGCAGTTTTCCGTTCTCTGTGAACTCAAACGCTAATCGTCAATCAAAACTTCAACGAGCTGCTTCCGAACTTTGTCTAAACCAGGCTACTCATACCGATGTCTATACAAACATAAACAAGATGAATAATGATTGGTTCGCGATCATTCGGGAGGTAGTCGGAGCTTTGATTGACGGGAGCAAAAACACCAACCCGCGGCAACCGTTGATGTGCTTGAGTTCGTAGTAAACAGAAACTAATTGTAGTATCTTGTAAGGACCTGACAGTGCTTTCATTGAATCTAGATTTGCAGCACATATGACTTGTTTAAAGACGACATAGCTACAATCTTGGACATCAATGTCGAGACTTTTTGTACACTTTGACATTTCTTGGGGGATTGTCAAATAATGATGAAATATCTAGAGTATAGTCATGAAACTATGTGCAAATTTCAAAGAGTGTTCTTTTATTTCTTTAATCAATGTAATCGCCTATAGCTAAGCTAATCTTGGTAATGGTTGGTCCTTGATGTGAGACAGACACTGAGGGGTTTTTTACGTCCACCTTATAACATAGTCAGAGTGAAGGCAGACGGGACCTCCGGCTTTACGTCCTTATCCGAGAAGACGAGGCACTGAGAAAGTAAAGTATCTTGCCTGTGGACAGTGGACAGTGGACCCGAAGTCCGATGCCCTAACCATTAGGCCAACACGTCTCGTTAACTATTTATGTCCAATATATATATATAACGGAAATAAATAATCAACCATCACATATAAGTGAATGCCACGAGTTGCATAATGCATTCTTAATAGGTGCATTTGCCATTTGACTGTTTATTTCACGTTTACTGTGAGTCTTACCATTTCTCTAAGTACAGCAACCCTATTCGGGGCATCACTAGGGTACAGATAACTAGCAAAGATGACTAGTTCAGGTTCCTTGACCGGTTGCTCTGATACAGCAATATTGCCTGAACCTGCACACAAACAAAGACATGATTAATGATGATGATGAAGGTGCTGCTGATGATTATGATAATGATGACAATGTGATGCTGCTGATGAACCTGGGAACATGCTGTTGACAATGAATTAATGTAATGTAATGTAATGCAATGCAATGCAATGCAATGCAATGTAATGCAATGCAATGCAATGCAATGCAATGCAATGCAATGCAATGTAATGTAATGTAATGTAATGTAATGCAAATGCAAATGCAAATGTAATGTAATGTAATGTAATGTAATGTAATGTAATGTAATGTAATGTAATGTAATGCAATATAACGTAATGTAATGTGGTTCTTACCTAGCGTATTTCATGTCTCAATGGGCTTTACAGTCTCTTATATTTTTATAGTATGTTATCCAGTTTTAAAATAACTTAATCATAAGGCTTACTCTTATCTTTAATGTCCTTAGCTTTACTGTCATCTTCAGCTTTAGGTCCTTTCTGTGATTTAGTAGACTTTCTCTCTTTCTCTCTGTCTTTCTTGACCTCTAGTGCCGGCTCTCCTTTGGGCTGTTCAGGTGGCATTGGGGTCTTTTCAAGTCTCCAGTTTGGTAGAACGTGCTTTAAGAGTTTCCAGACTTCAGTAGTTTGGACATTCCTGGAGAATAAAATATTAGTGTTGATTACTAATGGAAGAAAGAAACAAAGAAGTACAAAATAGCAATCAATTAATCAATCATCAGTCAATTAATCAATCAAGCACTCAACTAATGATGAATGAATCAGAGAATTAATAATTGAGCTAAAAGTTAAATAAAGAACAATAAATCGAATAAACAAATGCACAAATGAAAGAATGAACAGACGAATGAATAATAATGGCATAATGAATAGCTGAATGAAAGAAACTATAAATGAATGAATGGATTGATGAATGAATAGACAAAATGAATTATAACGAAATTCCTTGTATCGCAACCCACCATTTTAAAACTTTGTTTTGATTTGGTCTTTTCTGAACCATCAATCAATTTCAAAGTCAGGGTTTATTTTATTAACCAAGGACAGAACGTGTTAGGACAAGCTCTGCCCTATGAAACTGATTGACAGTTCAGAAAAGACCAAAATAAAAACAAAGTTTTGAAACGGTGTGTCGCAATACAATGAATTTGGCTGTAATGAGTTAATAACCATTAACAAATCAATGCATCAATCAATATACCTTAGTGGAATTATTTCAGGCAGCCAACTAGTCAAAGCATGAACCACAGTAAAATCACCAAACTCACAGGAGCTACTGCCTCCAGCATAGCTAGACAATAATAGAAACAATATCTATTAGCTCTCATATTATCATCATCAAATTTGATTTTCACCAAGCCGCTATCATCAATACACTGTTATATCACATAATAATAATAATAATAATAAAAAATGCTTATATAGCACATCCTAAGCCTCGATGCGCTTTACATTTATAAAAAATTTAAATATAATATAAATATATATATAAATCTATTTTAAAATGAAAAATTGTTTTTTTAAAAAAGATGCGTTTTCAAATGTTTTTTAAATTTTTCTAAAGTGTCAGAGTTTTTTAATTCGTCTGGTAGAGTGTTCCATAATTTTGGGCTCACAACAGAGAAAGCAGAATCACCATAAAAGACAGTGTTCGTAGCTGGTATAGATAGTAAGTTATGACTTGCAGATCTTAGCTGTCGAGATGGTTTGTATCTTTTAATCAGGCTTGTGATGTATGGTGGAGCGAGACCATTAAGTGCTTTGTATGTGATGAGAAGTATCTTGTAAACGATGCGCTGCTTTATGGGAAGCCAGTGCAGATTACGAATGATTGGTTGAATGTGTTCTGATGGTTTTGTTCGCGTTATGATTCTTGCTGCCGTGTTTTGAATTCTTTGTAGTTTTGCAAGTTGATTATCTGGAAGACCATAAAGCACTGAATTGCAGTAATCTAGCCTGGATGTAACATAGGCATGCACAAGTCGTTGACTGTCAGCGGTGTCAAGGTATTTACGGATCTTTCCGATATTGCGGATGGCAATAGATGCAGCTGTGCAGATGTTGTTCACATGACGATTAAGTTGTAGGTGACTGTCAAGGACAACGCCAAGATTTCGGGCCTCCAGGCATGGCTTGATATTGATGCCATTAAAGTTGATTGATATTTCATCATGTTGTCGGTATCGTGAAGTGAAGTGAAGAAATTCAGTCTTTTTATGGTTACAAATTAGTTTGTTTTTCGTTAGCCAAGTTGTGACATCATGTAGGCAATGTTCAAGGGAAGATAATCGGTTGACTTTGTTAGATGTATTCAATGATATGTAGATCTGGGTGTCGTCGGCATAAAGCATGCAGTCTAGACCATGTGCCAATATGACATCTTCAATCGGGGCAAAATAGAGTGAGAACAGCACAGGTCCTAACACAGATCCTTGTTGTGTTCCGTAGACTAGTGGTTGACTGCTGGAGGTAACAGTGTTAATGCTGACACATTGACAACGGCCCGTGATGTAGGAGCTAAGCCACTGCAGCGCTTTGTCTACAATCCCATATCTGTGTTTCAGTCGCTCGATCAGGATAGTGTGATCGATTGTGTCAAACGCGGACGATAGATCAAGCAGAATCAGTATAACCTCCTGACGATTATCAATGGAGCGTTTGATGTCATTAAGCACTCGGATGATGGCAGTCTCAGTGCTGTGCCCTGTTCTATAGGCTGACTGGAACGTAGGGTTAAGTTGATTCTGCTCTAAGTAATCAATTAATGAAGCTGCAGCAATCCGTTCAATTGTCTTAGCCAGAAATGGTAGGTTGGCGATTGGTCGGTAGTTTGACAGATCTTCCTGTTCTAGGTCACTTTTTTTCAAGCTTGGACGAATAAGAGCCTTTTTGAAGAGATCAGGATAAACGCCTTGTTGAAAGGAGTGGTTAACTAAGCCAGTAATGGTTGGTAACAGTACATCCAGTGAGTCCTTGAGTAGAGAAGTAGGAATTGGATCAAGAGCACAGGTCTTCGATGCAGACTTCTGTATTGTGCGAGAAACCAGATCATCAGAGATATCTCCAAACTGAGTGAAGGTCGAAGTGCATTTAGTGATGTCGTCGTCGCTGACATCATAGTTGATGTTAGGTAGCTGACTTCGGATTGTTTCAACTTTGGATGTGAAGTAGGTAGAGAACCTTTCAGCTAGATCAGTTAAGTCATCCGATTTCGGAAGCTTCAGTTCTTGTCGTACACGAAAAAGACCATTGATAAGTCGAATCAATTGATGTTGGTCGGATTCTTTGATAAGTTGTTTGTAGTAATTAAATTTGTGATTATTTATTTAATCATATTTATTGAATCTGAGGAAGAGAAAACATTATCCAATGAGATCAAAAACAGACTGACAAAAAAAAAAAAAGAATTCTTAATTTACTGCCTTGAGTAGATTGCTTTGAAGAACATGAATTTGAAAACAATAAAAACGATAATATTATTATTGATTTTCTAGCTTCACAAATACTTACTCTAAAGATGCCACTTTGATAAGAGCCTTTGATAGCAGCATAGGCCAAAGCTCCTGCTCATTAGGAGTTACAGGAAGCAGTAGTTTACCTTCTTCATCAAATGGCATCCAGTCATCAACTGTAATCTTCCTCCAAGTACCCTATGATGATATTAAAAACACTGATTCATTGTTCTATTGGAATGATGATAACGGTATTAAACACAAGTAATAAATTATTATTAATAAAGGAATTGTTTAGAATGATGATAATGATGATAACAATATTTGTTTTTGATGAAGGTGATACTATTCAAAATGATAACAATGATAATAAAGTTGAAGATGATATAATCATTAACATTGAACAGAATGACTACAATGATGGTGGAGACAAAGTTGATGAAAACGATAATAAAAACAACAATAACAACAACCACTGAAGGTGACAGTGATGATCATGGCTATGGTAATGATTATGATGATGATGGACAACCACAGAGATGATGTTGATGAAAACAAAAACAAAAATAATAATAACAACAACTTACCAGCCAATATAGCCTGACGCAATACTTTCCACTGGTATTATATATCGGCATAGCACTTCCTTTGGTCTTTTCTTTGGGCCAGATATGACCCCAAGGCTTCCAGAAATTATCTTCTACTACAGCATCCTCTTTTTTCTCTTGGTTTTTCTCCTTATCCTTGTCTTTGTCTTTTTCTTTTGTGTCTTTAACATCTTTGCCCTTTACTTCAGGGACTTCAATTTTGAAGTGCAGTTTCCAAAGGCTTGTGATTTGGGATATTATCCACCTTATTAACTAAAATAATAATCAAAGTAATAAATAATAACAATCATCACCATTACCATCAACATATCATCATTACCACCATCATCTTTCAATATCACTATCATTACCACCATCATCATCACTACAACTAATTCAACATCAATACTTAATAATATTATTATCATCATCATCATCTCAGCTTTTATCAGACTTCATTGTATCATAACTTTCAAAACTACCATCATCTTTTAACATCATTTTCCCCTTTATTGTCTTCCTATCATCACATTATTATCATGACCATCATCGTCATCACCTTACCTCACAATTTGTTATGTGTTCATTCTTTGACAAGAGATCTATTTCTTCATTAAAACTCTTTGGTTCAACAACTACTGGTATTTTATCAACAATGAAATCAACCGGTCTTTTCCAGTGATCAACTCTTGCTCTTAATCCCGGTGGCAGATCTACACGGCCTTCTGGGTCTTCATATGGGTGCTGTAAATACAACAGATAGTTTTTAATAACTACTAATAATATTAGTACTAGGGGCAGTTTGCATGAAGCCTGCCATAAATAGTATGCACCATTATAAAACTCATTCATAATTCATAAGGCAAAAACAATGAAAATCACGACCCATGAAGGTATCTGTATATCAAATATAGATTTGTCCTGATTTGCATAAAGTTTCATCTTTATTTTTGAACATTTTTTTATGTCATCTATGATCAATAACAAGACAGACAATGAAAATCTATCTTCGATTTTTTTTAATTTTAAAGAACTGAACCCACATGACATATTGCCTTTACATGTACTTAGAACAGAATGATATTGTTTAATACTTAATATTTAGTAGTAACTGGTTGCATAAAGCCTATTACAAATAGTATGTACTGTAAGATGTAACTCCTTATCAAGCTAATCAACATAACACGTCATATAATAATCTTAGTTACTACTTACAGGGTTGGGGCTCTTGCCTTTTTCCTTTTCTTTTGCTTTGTGAACTGTGTCCTGAAAAAATTAAATCATTTGAATGTTAATTAATTTCCATTTCAAGATCATTATCAACGTCATCATTATAATTATTATAGCTACAACTTTATGTCTATACCTTGAATATTTAAATCTGTCATATCAACAGTTGGTTGTGCACTTAAGATCAAGACAGCGGATTTTTAGTAGCTGGTGTTATTTTATTTCTTACCCATTTTTCCTGGTTAATGTCTTGGTCACTCCATTCAGGCCAGATAATAATTGGTTGTTTAATCTTCTTGCCTTTGTCGTCACCATCTTTTAGAGAGCCAACTACACTTGGAGCAATGGACTGCCTGTGGAAGCAATAAAAACACAGATTATTATGACAAAATGCAGTAAAATATGTTTTCATTAAATGGACACTCTTTCACAGTTATTGGTCTGACAAATGAGTGAGGCAGCGATCAAGTACTGCAAGCCACTATGTGAGGCATACTAATTTTGAGAAGGCATAATTAAAAAAATCCAAAAAATATTGAAAGCACTTTAACACTGCATATAAATCAATTTTATGAATTTGAAATTTTTTAAATTTCTTTTTGTTTTGTCATTCCTTCATTCATCCATTTTTAATATATAATTATATATTATTCATTCCTTCACTTAATTATTTTTTCTGATTTTTTGATTTGCTGCGAACTATGCATTTTTTAACATTTCTCACACAATGTATCGTATGGCTTGTATCATTGCATCACAAATTGCTAAAACAACTTCTCAGATCAACGACATATAATTTGAATTCATACAGTTTTCGCTCCTTCTCTGTTTCTGCTCCAGCATTATGGAACTCTCTTCCATCCTCTATCCTAAACATTGACTGTTTGAATTCATTTAAAAAATAAACTTAAAACTCATCTTTTTAAGTTAGCTTTTTACTTGTAATTAATTATTTTATATTATAGCATTATATTACAGCGCTTAGAGCTGACTTGTATAAGCGCTATACAAATCTATTATTATTATTATTAAAACTCATAACTATGGACTATCCTCAGATATAAATGATACAGCACCATCTATTTCTTTACACTAAATAAAATAAGGGATAAGTAACCACAGAATTGTTTTGCATTTAGTGCTATTTTAATTATTTCCAATTGGAAAAACTTGCAACTTTTAGGTTATGCCTAAGGCACAATTCAAAAATTTAAAATCTACTTCAAACTATCACAGAAAGAACAATGTTGCATTAAATTATTTCAAATATATCACTGGAGAATTCAATGAAATCTGACAACCATAATATTTACAACATTTCCCATCTATGAACTTGAAATTATCTGGGAATATGCTTGAATTTATATATATATTAAACCTAACATAACTGGTATTTAATTCTGATAACACCCTCACTTTGTAAGGGTTTTAGAGAATGTTTAGTGAACTACATATAACTAAAGGCAAAATAAAACAACAGCTTCACTAAACTTTATCTACAGTATAGCTGAATTTTATGAACCATTACTTTATGATTTTCTACTGAAATCTTAAACTCTACCTTCTCGAGGATCTTGTATGAGAGCCTGGCAAGTGTAGGCTCATTTTAAGATGACTTACTGCTCCAATTGATGCCATTTTCACATTATTACATACAGAAAATGCTTCCTGCTTGTCACATAATCTTAGAACATACACATGTGTGTTTCTAGGTAACCAAACTATGTGTTGAATACATCAGTTACAGAGTTAACCATTAACATAGTGTAAATATATTCACAATGTAAATAAACTGTTGACAAAACTAAGGATAATATAAATAAACTTTAAGGCTTGTTTATTTAGAGTGCCATTTAGAGTTGATAGCAGAACTATACATGTTTATATAGAAAAGGGGTAATTTAGGGCTTTTATCAAAAGCATTCAGCATTATGATTCTAATTACAGAACACAAAGAATGCTTATAGTATTGAACAATAGGTATTGTTCAAATTCCATGGTTTAAGTCAACCATTAAAAGCAGTCACATCATTATAAAACCATTCGTATGGATGGTAAAAGAATTGTCCAATTAATTGACTTTGAGGGGAGGGGTTAATGATTTTTGGTCTCCAGGTAAATTTCTTCTGACAACCAAATGCAAATTGCTTATCTTATTTTCATCGCTTGCAGGATATTTTCTTAGAAATTGCAAGTTAAAATTTGCAAACACAAACAGATCCACAAGGAGCAATACAGAATATTTCTAATCTGAAAATCAAAATAATGTTGAAAATTTTCATTATGTGAAGAGTACTATCAATTCCTTCACCTGCCAAGTCCTGAGTCCCTACAGTAGCACAGTTATTATCATGGGTCATGACATTGAACAACAGGGATCACGGACCAATGTGTATTGAGATTAATGGCCTCGCCATCACAGACCAGAGGATCAAGATCAGTAGTATCATCAACAATAAAATATTGAGATCAGTGCAAATTGATTAGATCAGGGATCAACTTATTGGATTTTTAGGCTTTGAAAGTTGCCATTAGTTATTCAGAACAAGTATGCGCAGAAAAACATGCGATGTTGGCGGCTATTCATTGCTATTTTTCATTACATTGTTTTATTACAGGAACGATGGAAGGACTGGCACAGTTCGAAGACAATGATATGGAGCGTGTTTTTCTCTTCCATTATGATGTACAAACTATAATATATAAATATAAAATGTATAAACATTATAGCTTTTCGTGTCCGAGATCTATGAAAATAATTTGGCAAAACAATTCATCAAAAAATGCTTATAACATACCCAGCTTCGTGTATTTCATGTCGAAACCTACTCGGGACTAAAATTTTAAGTACAGAAGCACTTCAAATTATATATGTATACATTTACGTACGTATGCTCGACTCATAATGGCATTGGAGTTATCCACAAATTCCCAAAAGCTCTTCATAGACAGAAGCATAGCAAATGCGAAATTATAATTCAATAAAAAATCCGTTAATTAGCTGCCAAAAAGAATTGAAACGTCCATTAAGCAAACAAATAATTATTGAGTTAGTCACCTCAATTTCGCAGACACGCTTGCGGCCATTCGTAGTTCTTTCCAAGCTGAACCAGGGCTTTTTGCCCGACTTTTACTTGACGAAGACTTCGGCATTTTTACACAAAATTATTTGCAAATTTTTCTCGAACGTTATCAAGTCTTGTAGCCGAACTTTGTTTGGAAGAATGGAGGTCAAAATCCATGGAAACTGTTGCTGGAGTTCGAGTTTCAAATTTCAGCTTGAAATTCGAGTATGTAGGATATTCAGTTACTTCTTTGGAAGTATGATATTTTTCGTGATGGACAATCTTGATAACCTTTCGTTAAGGATTTAAGATTTTTATTCTTAATCCCACTCGAGAAACTGATAGGGCATAACAAGGAAATTGTATTTTTTCAACGTGCAAATTTATGAGGAAACAGAATGGAAAAAAAATGTACAAAAATGAATGAACAAGAGCACTAGAATGCTACCCGTTTTTAGTCTAGTTGAAAATTGTTTTGATTTCAAGTTTACAAATTTAAAAATTTGCTAAAGCTTTTGATAAATTTACAAAATCAAAATGAGAATCTAATTTTGCAAGACATTTGCAAGTTATCGTTTCATTTTACTCGTAAACAATGATAATTGATCCCAATTCTAGTGGTGAAAGACTGAAGTTGTCTTGCAGTTATAACATTCAGATCTCAAACTTGTGCAAATTTACCAAAGGTTGAGTATTTCTTTCATTACAATGAAATAAATGGCAGTAAAACAACAACATCAACTTGAAAGGTCAAAATAATCCTTATACAAACACATGAAAAAAGTCCAAATTTCACAACAAAATCGCACTTACTCTACAGTTTTAGCAGCTGAAGCTACTCGTTCTTTAGATTCCTTCTTCTTTGGGGTTTTTGTGGCCATTTTTAGATCATAATCTCATGATAAAAAATCATTTTTTCAGAAACAAATTTCAGCCATTTTGACTGTCACACTGCAGACAAAGACCAACGTCGTCATAGCAACAATGGAAGTAAACTGGACACTAGACTCTGCTCTGTGGTAAAAATACAGGAATCCCAAGACGAAATTTTATAATTGTTCGGAGGACCACACAATGAATAAAGAAATCGAGTAAAAGATTTTTTCTCTTTCTTTTGCCTAATACTCAAACAGATATATAAGTGTAGTAAGTCATAAATAGCCAATTGAAAAAATTGCATAAATGAATAGATGAATTAATAAATAGTTCAAAGTCTAGAATTCACAATTTTTCTCTAATTGTAACATGGAAATTAAAATTACATATACACCGAAAACTTACCTACTTTCTGAACCATTCGGAGACCTGTTTCTCAAGCTAATGAGACTTATTTTTCTTTGTAATTTTGTTTTAACTCCAGATGGTGACTCCACAGATATGGCTGGCGTCGGACTCTTCTTCTTCAAACTCATCACCAGTGAATGCATCTTGACAGTGTTTAATTGTCACAGTTGTTACAATCGTAGCAATTTTACTCCGTATAATTTGATTTTGTTGTGCCCTTCCACTTCTTGTTTATTTTTTGTGGTTTGTCAGTTTAGAGATAGTTATCTAAATGAAATTTGTTTTTATTATTTATTATAATGACTTTTGCTTGTTGCCTACATTTTCGTTTGCTGGCTGGTTTTTGGTTCCTTTTTCTTTTTTAAATTTTCTTTTTTCTTTCGTTGTTTTGTTCGGTTTGTGTATTATAATTATAATATTTCATATATTTTGCCTCATTTTTTCACTCTTTTATCGTAAGTTAGATGTTTTTTTGCCTTCGTTTGTTTAGTGTTCCGTTAAATCATCTATTCGCTACTCAGTTTCTTGACAACAGGCAACAAAAATATGGCAAAATTTCTGAAATTGGCAAGTCCACAGAATTTTTTTGTTTTTCTATATCTTCAGACTATTTTTCATCAAAATGTATTCAGTCTTTTAACGGTCGTCAAATGACAGTAAGTAATATTTCCGATCCCGGGCTAAATAACCCACTTAACGATAATTCAAACAGAACCAGCTGAACAATAAACGTTAGTGATGTCAACCAAGCCATCCATTCCCATTCTTTCGAAGTTCAAAGTCGCTTATTCAGTTTTGCCAAACATTCAGTTTGCTAACTTCACGTACTTTCGAAGAGTTTCTGTCTCGGTCACTCGAGCTCTTGTTTTCGATATACAGCAAGAACAGAGCAAGTTTACAACTTCAAAATAAACACTGACCATGTGTTTGAAGATGTTCTTCGCAATAAGTGTCGATGACAATTCAACTTGAGTCTCCACTTCTTTAAAATTCAATGGCCATCTGACAAAGCTTCAAGAGTTATCAACTTTTAAGCAATCTTATTTTTTATACAAAAACCAGAAGTACTTCTGCACAAACGTACCGCCGGATTCAGGCCGTAGTAACAGCCGACAACATCTTGGCATCACATGGAGACACTTTCTTCAGTTTACCATATTCAAATGCCGAACGCACAGCCATGATTAATAATTAAAACTTCAAGTCAACAAAAAGTGATAATTAAGAAAAATCGTAAATGAAGCAGTATAATTAGCTTGAGCATTACTTTGTGTCGCTTTTCTATTACTTTTTTGCACCTTAGTGGAAATCACGATTACGTATCTAAGGATACTGGACAAATTAAGGTAAAAATGTGCGAAAATTTGAAACTAGAACGTGGACTTCATCAGCAATGAAAACTGTTAAATTTAGTGCTGAGAAGTAAAATAGACGTAAACATGGACACAAGTGCTGTCTTTCCTATGAAATAGCGAGAAATAAGCATAACGGCAAGCACAAAAAGAGCGGAAGGTTCTGATGTTTATGCTTATTTGCGCATCTGTTTGCGGCAATTTCAGGCCGGAAGTGAGTACCTTCCCTGTTAGCAATCTCTTTCGATGCTGCATCTTTCATTGTAAATCATAAATATCTATGGACATATCATAAAACCAGCTGGAATGCAAACTTAGTGTTGAGTACAAGTAAATAAGAGCAGTCAAATGAAATAAAATAATTTTTTTGTGTGATAATCTAAATCTACTATTTTTTCAACATCAGGATTAAAAGCCCCGCCACTAAGGCAGGTCAACAAAAAAATTATCTATAGACTCATTGTGTTGTTCCCCTCCACGGAAATCTTTAGTAAAAGGCGAAAGATTTATTCGATCTGAAGGGAAACCAGAGTGAAGAAGTCAATGCGCTCGACAGGTTACTTACCAAGGACAATTAAACAGACATGTGGGATTGCTTTGTTGAGATTTTAAAAGTTGTTATTGTGATCGACACTAAGAACGCTCCCACATGCGTAATCAGTTGTCCGTGGTAGGCCACCTCGTGTTGATAGCACTAACTACTTCACTCTGGTTTCCCTTCAGATCGTACAAATCTTTCGCCTTTTACTAAAGATTTCCGTGGAGGGGAACAACATAATGAGTCTATAGACCAATTTTTTGTCGTCCTGCCTTAGTGGCGGGGCATAAAATCAAATAAAGTGAATTGGTAAGCAACTTCGAACCCCATTGTTTATCATTAGTTATTTTGATGAATCATCATGATTCAACTCTTGAAACCCAAATTGTTACTTTCAGAAAGTCATCGTGCGTTATTGCACCATCAGAGTTATTTTGATAGATTGATTTCGCTTTACAGTGATTGTTCGAAGGCATAATAACTACATCTATTCAACGCATACGCTCATATCGCTCAATCGACAAAGGCTCCCACATGCTTGTTCAATTGTCCGTGATAGGTAACCTTTTGATTGCTTTTTATTTATCACTCTGGTTTTCCTTCAGATCGTATAAATCTTTCGCCTTTTACTAAAGATTTCCGTGGGGGTGAACAACACAATGAGTCTATAGAACAATTTTTTGTTGCCCTGCCTTAGTGGCGGGGCTTCCCTGCAATACAAAAATGAAACTAGACCCTCATAGAGCGTTAGTCGGTCTACTGTCAAGAAGCTTTAAGACGATTGTCATTCAGTGCTATTTCTTCGACAACGTCTCATCCAAAAATCTGGTAGCTACAAGAGTTTTGCACAAGACTGCATAAATACATATATACTTTAGTTCTAGCCGCATTTGATTTTCTTTTTGGTTCGCGGAACGACATCTTTTAGTGTGAGTCTACCGCGAACGACGTGTGCATTTGTGAGCAGTTTGAGCGTCAATAGAGGAACTTTTTTGGCCATTTGGAAGCTTATAACAAAATAATTCAGCCATCACCCGTACTTTGTTCTACGTGAACTGTCAGACCATGTGACAAACATGGCGCCGGCATGCACAAAGCGTTATGAGAATTTTGTTGACCACGTGACTTTGGGTTACCTGTGGTTTCCAAATCGCGACTGACAGATAGACTAAAAGGTAAACCTAGAGTCGGCCTACCAGGTAGCCCGACTAATGAATAAATATACATGAGGACAATATGCGTTTTATTATTTGGAATTGCAGCGGTTCGTGTATAAATGCATTCATACAGTACCGCTGTTGATGTTTGTGGGCTGCAGTCTGCCGATATGAATAGACTCTTTCGTCTTGGTCAACACATTCGCGATGTTTTTTTTTGTCTAGTCAGGAATTATATCCGCTCTTATAGCAGTGTGTTCTCGGTTACCGCGGACGTTTCCGTTCTGGTTTTTTGAACATCTGTGTTTTGGTCGCCCATTCTTTCAGTTCTATCGGTGTCTTTTGGTTTCACCAACTACACTGTCCCATTCTATGCATGTGATCTTATACACAATTCCGCGTCCTTCCTAAAATGAGGCGGACTGAATGAATTGTCTCCGTGGAATATGGAATGCTTATGTCATGTCAGTTATCAACTGGTTGTTTCTTTCCTGAATGACTGAAGCTGGTCGTATCTTAGTCGCCCCATGAAGACTTGCAGCTTGCAGAGCAAAACTACTATTATGCGGTGATTTTTCTTTGTAACTTTATCTATTCAACCCATGCACACATGTATTGTACCAGACAAAGCGCTCCCACATGCGTGTTCAATTGCCCGTAGTAGGCCATCTCTTGATTGCACTGAAGTGTTTGCTCTGGTTTCCCTTCAGATCGTATAAATCTTTCGCCTTTTACTAAAGATTTCCGTGGAGGGGACAACATAATGAGTCTGTAGACCAATTTTTTATTGCTCTGCCTTAGTGGCGGGGCATACAACCAAAATGATAAATATATTTGTGTTATTATAGATGATCAAACATAGTTAATTTACTTACGCAAGATCTGGTGCATCACAAACAGAACATTGCAATTTTATCAAAAAGTCACTCGTTTGTTATCATTTTGATAATTCAAAGTAAAAATCATAAAACGGCATCCATTCGACGCTTGTTTGTGATGCTCTTTCGGTAAGAAAAATAATTAATTTCAAATTTTATCATCATTTTGTTTGTAAGCCCCGCCACTAAGGCAATGAAACAAAAAAATTGGTCTATAGACTCATTTTGTTGTTCCACTCCACGGAAATCTTTAGTAAAAGGCGAAAGATTTATACGATCTGAAGGGAAACCAGAGTAATTACCTCATTGCAATCAAGAGTTGACCTACCACGGACAATTGAACATGCATGTGGGAGCCTTTGTCGATTGAGCGATATGAGCGCATGCGTTGAATAGATGTTGTTATTATGCTTTCGATCAAGCGTTGAAAAGCGAAATAAATCTATCAAAAATAACTCTGATGGTGCAATAATGCACGATGACTTTCTGAAAGTAACAATTGGGGTTTTTGAGAGTTGAATCACCATTCATCAAAATAACTAATGGTAAACAATGAGGTTTTTCCATACGCTTGGCACAAGAGTTGAATCAGAATCAAAACTAAAAAAAGCTGATGTTTCGTGCACGGGACAACTTGCAACGCGAACATTTCGCGTAACGCTATTGCGTCATTTGTGTGTCGTTTTTTTTCTACATGTTTAATAAGGTGGTGTTATACGGACCAACTAGCAACGCCGATTTTTCGCGCAACACTGTTTCGCGAAAAATCGATGTCGTGTAACATAGCGCCAAGCACGATTTTTCGCGCAATATTTCGCTCTGCAACACGTTGCAAGTTTATGATCTTACTTCAAAAACTTGCACCGCAAGATGACGAATATTCTGCAAATCGATGCGTGTGACATGTCCATCGCCGATTTGTCGCGCAACAAAATGGCGGCGGATGTACAAGATGGAGTGTAAACTTAATGAAACAGACAAGATGAAACTTTTTAAGTTGATAAGATACAAAAAAATGCTTATGAAGAAGAACGGTAGCCAGCTATGAGATAGTTGGCAGGACGTGAACTGATTTCTATAATGATTTTTGCGCGAAAGGTTGGGCGTTGCGCGAAAAATCTGTCCGGAACAACAGTCATTTTAGTGCTCAGCTCACATGCTGCCAAGTTTATCTTTATTTGTGTTATAGTTTAATTATATCAATATTTGTTCAAGGTGAACTGACCCATATCTGCCTAGTTTTCTTCTCCATAGACTTTCATAAAATCTATTTCTAAAGCTTCTTCTTGTCACTGTTTTTAAATTTATTTTGATTACCTGCCCCGCCACTAAGGCAGGGCAACAAAAAATTGGTCTATAGACTCATTATGTTGTTCCCCTCCACGGAAATCTTTAGTAAAAGGCGAAAGATTTATGCGATCTGAAGGGAAACCAGAGTGACGACTTCAGTGCAATCAACATATCTCCTATCATGGGCAATTGAACAAGCATGTGGGAGCCTTTGTCGATTCAATATATGAGCGCATGCGTTGAATAGATGTAGTTATTATGCCTTCGACCAATCACTGTAAAGCGAAATCAATCTATCAAAATAACTCTGATGGTGCAATAACGTACGATGACTTTCTGCAAGTAAGAATTAGGGTTTTCGAGAGTTGAATCACGATGATTCATCGAAATAACTAATGGAATAAATGTGGGTTTAAAGCTGCTTTACTATTGCACTTTACTTTTTGATATTATATTGAAAGGCTTGTGTAAGAATAAAGTGTTTTTTTTATGATGATGTAAAACTACTGTGTTTTTTTTTTCAACATTAGGATTGTAAGCCCTGCCACGCATGCGCCGAATAGATGTAGTTATTATGCTATCGATCAAGCGTTCTAAAGGGAAATAAATCTATCAAAATAACTGTCGTGGTGCAATAACGTACGATGACTTTCTGCAAGTAAGAATTAGGGTTTTCCTAAATACACGATAACGCGAGAGTTTGAATGTCATGTTCTGGTCTTTCGTAAGTGAATTATTCATTCATATCTGTGATTTTCATTTGGTTTATAAGCCCTCAACTAAGGCAGGGCGATAAAAAATTGGTCTATAGACTCATTATGTTTTTCCACTCCACGGAAATCTTTAGTAAAAGGCGAAAGATTTATACGATCTGAAGGGAAACCAGAGTAATGATACAAGCGCAATCAAAAGGTTACCAACCACGGACAACCGTTGACGCATGTGGGATTGCAAGCTTTCTTGACTCAATATAGTAACGCATGCGTTGATTAGATGAAGCGAGAGAAAAACTTTGAAAATCTTAAACTAAAAGTATAAACTGTCAAGAAACTTTAACTCACATATTAAAAAAAATAGAGATCAAGCATAGAGAGATCCGACGTTGGCATTTATTCTCAGCATTTTTATAAAAGACTTTAATAATAAATCATAACAATATGGTATTTATATTGCACAAAAATGATATAAATTTTCTATTGCACATTACAATCAGCTACCTACAATGATTATAAATAAATACTTACATATAGAATATATTAATATAGTATATAAAATTTGGCTATAGATATAATAAAATTATTTCTATAATGATAAATAAAATATATATATTGTAAATAAATAAATAAATGTTTTGAAACTAATTCGCTAAAAGCGATGGATAGTCTCCGTTAGATAAGACGCCAGCAACTCGGAGGCTAAGCGATCGAGACGTTTTGTTTGTTTTCGATTTTTTTTTTTCTAGAAATCCGTTATTTTGCACAGATGTATCTACTACGTCATGATTTTTGTATTATCATTTTTATTGTATGCCCCGCCACGAAGACAGCGATTGAAATCGTTCATAAACGGTCGTAGTATCGAAAAACTTATTGCTTATTAATTTAATGCTTATATAGCGCAAATAGCATCTTTCGTCTTGGTCAACACATTCGCGATGTTTTTTTTTGTCTAGTCAGGATTTATAGCCGCTCTTATAGCAGTGTGTTCTCGGCTACAGCGGATGTTTCTGTTCTGGTTTTTTGAACATCTTTGTTTTGGTAGTCTATTCTTTCTTCTATCGTTGTCTTTTAGTTTCCCCAACTAGACTGTCCCATTCGCTGTATGTGATCTTATACACAATTCCGCGTCCTTCCTAAAATGAGGACTGAATGAATTGTCTCCGTGGAGTATAGAATGCTTATGTCATGTCAGTTATCAACAATTCTTTCCTGAATGACTGGAGCTGGTCGTATCTAAGTCGCCCCATGAAGACTTGCAGTTTGCAGAGCAAAACTACTATTATGCGGTGATTTTTCTTTGTAACTTTATCTATTCAACCCATGCGCGCATGTATTGTACCAGACAAAGCGCTCCCACATGCATGTTCAATTGCCTGTAGTAGGCCATCTCTTGATTGCAATGAGGTAATTACTCTGGTTTCCCTTCAGATCGTATAAATCTTTCGCCTTTTACTAAAGATTTCCGTGGAGGGGAACAACATAATGAGTCTGTAGACCAATTTTTTATTGCTCTGCCTTAGTGGCGGGGCATACAACCAAAATGATAAATATATTTGTGTTATTATAGATGATCAAACATAGTTAATTTACTTACGCAAGATCTTGTGCACAACATTGCAATTTTATCAAAAAGTCACTCGTTTGTTATCATTTTGATAATTCAAAAAAATAATCATTAAACGGCATCCATTCAACGCTTGTTTGTGATGCTCTTTCTGTACAAAAATTAATAATTGATGTTAATTTTTATCACATTTTTCTACATGTTAAATTAGGTGGTGTTATACGGACCAACTTGCAACGCCAATTATTTTTCGCGCATCACTGTTCCGCGAAAAATCGATGTCGTGCAACATAGCGCCAAGAATGATTTTTCGCGCAATATTTCGCTCTGCAACAGTTTTTGACCTTACTTCAAAAACTAGTAACGCAAGATGACGAATATTCTGCAAATGGATGCGCGTGTGACATGTCCATCACCGATTTGTCACGCAACAAAATGGCGGCGGATGTACAATATGGAGTGTAGTAACTGCAATAAACATTTAAACTTAATAAAAGAGACAAGATGAAGCTTTTGAAGTTGATAAGATACAAAAAATGCTTAGGAAGAAGAACGCTAGCCAGCTATGAGTTAGTTGGCAGCACGTGAACTGATTTCTAAAATGATTGTTGTTCGAAAGGTTGGCCCCGTTTAAAAGGTTGGGAAAAAATCAACACAACGATGGCGCAATAGCGTTGCGCGAAAAATCGATCCCGAACAACAATCATTTTAGTGCTCAGCTCACACGCTGCCAAGTTTATCTTTATTTATGTTATAGTTTATATCAATATTTGTTCAAGGTGAACTGACCCATAGCTGCCTAGTTTTCTTCTCCATAGACTTTCATAAAATCTATTCCTAAAACTTCTTCTTGTCACTGTTTTTAAATTCATTTTGATTATCTGCCCCGCCACTAAGGCAGGGCAACAAAAAAATTGGTCTATAGACTCATTGTTTTGTTCCCCTCCACGGAAATCTTTAGTAAAAGGCGAAAGATTTATACGATCTGAAGGGAAACCAGAGTAACTATGAAAGTGCAATCAAGATATCTCCTATCATGGGCAATTGAGCAGGCATGTGGGAGTCTTTGTCGATTCAATATATGAGCGCATGCGTTGAATAGATGTAGTTATTATGCTTTTCGACCAATCACTGTAAAGCGAAATCAATCTATCAAAATAACTCTGATGGTGCAATAACGTACGATGACTTTCTGCAAGTAAGAATTAGGGTTTTCAAGAGTTGAATCACGATGATTCATCAAAATAACTAATGGTTACAATGGTTGGTTTAAAGCTGCTTTACTATTGCACTTTACTTTTTGATATTATATTGAAAGGCTTGTGTAAGATTAAAGTGTTTTTTATGATGATGTAAAACTACTGGGTTTTTTTCAACATTAGGATTGTAAGCCCCGCCACGCATGCGCCGAATAGATGTAGTTATTATGCTATCGATCAAGCGTTCTAAAGGGAAATAAATCTATCAAAATAACTGTCATGGTGCAATAACGTACGATGACTTTCTGCAAGGAAGAATTAGGGTTTTCGTAAATACGCGATAACGCGAGAGTTTAAATGTCATGTTTTAGTCTTTCGCAAGTGAATTATTCATTAATATCTGTGATTTTCATTCGGTTTGTAAGCCCCGCAACTAAGGCAGGGCGATAAAAAATTGGTCTATAGACTCACTATGTTGTTCCCCTCCACGGAAATCTTTAGTAAAAGGCGAAAGATTTATACGATCTGAAGGGAAACCAGAGTGCCAGTCACAGCTCAATCAAAAGGTTACCAACCACGGACAACCGTTGACGCATGTGGGTGTGCGAGCTTTCTTGACTCAATATAAACTAAAAGTATAAATTGTCTAGAAACTTTAACTCACATATTAAAAAAAAATAGAGATCAAGCATAGAGAGATCCGACGTTGGCATTTATTCTCAGCATTTTTATAAAAGACTTTAATAATAAATCATAACAATATAGGTTTTTATATTGCACAAAAATGATATGAAATTTTCTATTGCACGTTACAATCAGCTAACTACAATGATTATAAATAAATACTTACATATAGAATATATTAATATAGTATACAAAATTTGGCTATAGATATAATAAAATTATTTCTATAATGATAAATAAAAAATATATATTGTAAATAAAAAAAATGTTTTGAAACTAATTCGCTAAAAGCGATGGATAGTCTCCGTTAGATAAGACGCCAGCAACTCGGAGGCTAAGCGATCGAGACGTTTTGTTTGTTTTCGATTTTTTTTTTTCTAGAAATCCGTTATTTTGCACATACGTCATGATTTTTGTATTATCATTTTTATTGTATGCCCCGTCACGAAGATAGCGATTGAAATCGTTCATAAACGGTCGTAGGATCGAAAGACTTTGGTTTCCCAAAAAACAATTTTTTTTCGGATCGTTTGCGATTATATGGAAACCAGGCTTTACTTTCAGAAAGTCATCGTACGTTATTGCACCATTATGTTATTTTGATAGATTTATTTCGCTTGACAGTGATTGGTCGAAGGCATAATAACTACATCTATTCAACGCATGCGCTCATATATTGAATCGACAAAGGCTCCCACATGCTTGTTCAATTGTCCGTGGTAGGTAACCTTTTGATTGCTTGTCATTCATCACTCTGGTTTCCCTTCAGATCGTATAAATCTTTCGCCTTTTACTAAAGATTTCCGTGGAGGGGAACAACACAATGAGTCTATAGACCAATTTTTTGTTGCCCTGCCTTAGTGGCGGGGCTTACAATATAAAAAGAAAATAAATGTGAGGAGAATATGCGTTTTATTATTTGGAATTGCAGCGGTTCGCGTATCAATGCATTCATACAGTGCCGTTGTTTGTGGGCTGCAGTCTGACGATATGAATATTAATTTAATGCTTATTAATGTAATGCTTATATAGCGCAAATAGCATCTTTCGTCTTGGTCGACACATTCGCGATGTTTTTTTTTTTGTCTAGTCAGGATTTATAGCCGCTCTTATAGCAGTGTGTTCTCGGCTACCGCGGATGTTTCTGTTCTGGTTTTTTGAACATCTTTGTTTTGGTCGTCTATTCTTTCTTCTATCGTTGTCTTTTAGTTTCCCCAACTAGACTGTCCCATTCTATGCATGTGATCTTATACACAATTCCGCGTCCTTCCTAAAATCGATCCTAAAATGAGGACTGAATGAATTGTCTCCGCCCGATGAAGACTTGCAGCTTGCAGAGCAAAACTACTATTATGCGGTGATTTTTCTTTGTAACTTATCTATTTAACCCATGCATGCATCTATTGTACCAGACAAAGCGCTTCCACATGCATGTTCAATTGCCCGTAGTTAGTAGGCCATCTCTTGATTGCACTGAAGTATTTTTAAATACTTAATACCAGATTAAAATCTGGTTTCCCTTCAGATCGTGTAAATCTTTCGCCTTTTACTAAAGATTTCCGTGGAGGGGAACAATATAATGAGTCTGTAGACCAATTTTCTATTGCCCTGCCTTAGTGGCGGGGTTTACAACCAAAATTGTGATGAAAATTAACATCAATTAATAATTTTTTTACAGAAAGAGCATCACAGACAAGCGTTGAATGGATGCCGTTTTATGATTATTATTTTGAATTATCAAAATGATAACAAACGATTACTTTCTGCCAAGTTTATCTTTATTCATGTTATTTAGTCTATATCAATATCTGTTCAACGCGAACTCACTCATGCAGGCTAGTTTTCTTTTTGATAGACTTTCGTAAAATGCATTTCTGAAGGTTCTACTTTTCACAGTTTTTAATTTTATTTGATTATCTGCCCCGCCACTAAGGCAGAGCAACAAAAAATTGGTCTATAGACTCATTGTGCTGTTCCCCTCCACGGAAATCTTTAGTAAAAGGCGAAAGATTTATTCGATTTGAAGGGAAACCAGAGTAATGTATTTCGTGTGATCAACAGATTGCCTACTACGGGCAATTAAACATACATGTGGGAGCTCGTTGTCTGGTACAATAAAAGCACGCATGCGTTAAGTCAATGTATTTATGTTGCTACGGATCATGCGTAGTAAAATAGATTTATCAACAATTAAAAATTTGTATAAATGTGTCATCGATTATGATAAATTTAACGAAATAGACTCCTTAGATGAAACAACCATTATTCTTTTTTGGTTTGCAAGTTGGTTTGCTGCTGAATTTTTGTTTTTGTTTGTGAGAACGTGTTGGAGACAACGTTATTTATACATGGGGCTTCCGGTTTCTAACCACAGTCACACAATCTCTTGCAGTCTAATTTCCTGTCACGTTATTTGATACGCATTCTTTCAAAGTGTCCAAAAGGCCAAAACCGTTATTTTTAAGTACGGTACTTGCCTTCCACAAACAAACTCGCTAAAACAATGAAACCTTCAACTATCCTCTTCTTTGCCTCACCATTTATCGAACTATGCAACATTGTAGCGTTTAAACTTACGATTCTCCACACGAATGACGTGCACGCTCGATTTGTCGAGGCAAACACTTTTGGCGGACTTTGCTTTACGAAGGACTATCAAGATGGCAGTTGTTATGGTGGAGTCTCGAGAAGAGCGACTGTAGTAAAGCAAATAAGAGCCAAAGAATCGAATGTTTTGTTGCTTGATGCTGGAGATGCAATGACGGGAACCCTGTGGTACAACATTTATAAAGGAAATGCTACTTGGAAATTTATGAATGAACTCAAGTATGACGCTATGGTAAGGCTTTGTGGAGAGGGAGTAAGCGAGAATGTTCATAGGTGCTGCCAAGGGCAGAAATGGGGGCTGAAAGGGGGGAGGGGAAAGGTGCACAAAACCTTTTATGCAGTCTGTAGTAAAGCCAAACATTTCTTAATGCACTGTTAATATAATATGAGAAATTAGAGGCTTCTGAGTCAAGAATGTTTTGTTTGATATTCAAGCTTCCACAAACAACTGTATTTTGATTACCGGTTTGATTGGAAAAAAGGGCAAGATCACCCCCCCCCCCCCCCCCAACCAAAACTGAAAGCTATCCCTTTTCACATTTGCAGACCCAGACCTGGCCATAAATACCAGCAAAAATATCTTTTCCAGGCATTAGGTAACCATGAGTTTGATGATGGACCTGCAAACACTGCTAGCTTTCTTGGCCATGCAAACTTTTCTGTCATCATGTCCAATGTTGATGCAAGTAAAGAGCCTAGCTGGTCTTGGCAGCAAAAGCCTCTATATGTGAAAAGCAAAGTGTTTGATTTTGGTGGAGAAAAGGTTGGAGTTGTTGGATATGTCTTGGCAACAACACCAAAGTATGTATTAATTAATGACCATATTTCAGCCCTGTATCATTGCATTGAGACTTTGAGAAATGTGCTTTATAAGCGCCACACATTATTACCATCACCACCATCATTGTGAATCAATCATCCTGACAATCACTATCATCATCATCTTCATCATCTTCACTATCATCTTCATGAGCGTTACCATCAGCATCACCATAACCACCACCATCTTTATCATCACCATCATTATTACCATCACCAACATCATCATAACTATCATCACCATCATCCTTTACTTCCCAAGGTACTCCAAGCCAGGTCTCAATATCAAGTTTCTTCCTGAAATCGAATCACTAAAGAAAGCAACCGCTGAGCTACAACAGCAAGGAGTCAACAAGATCATAGCCCTAGGGCATGCTGGGATAGAAATGGATAAGCGAGTAGCCATGGAGGTTGTTGGTGTGGATGTTGTAGTTGGAGGTCATACAAACACTTTTCTGTATTCAGGTAAGGTGACTTATTTTTTTAATCTAATGTGATTGCTTTTTGCTAGGTTGTCCATCTTGAAAGCAATATTATGAATTGTGTTTGATCAGCAATATTTAAATCAATTAAAGTTATTGCTCTTAGCGATTGAAGCTTAAATTGACCTTCTCTGTCATCTTCAGGGAATTGAAAAAACGTTTTACTGCAGCTTACCACTTATGTGAAAATGACTTTTATAATAAAATGCACTACATTGATGTTTGGAATACGCTTTTAAAATTTAATACTTTTTGAACATGGAACATAGTTTACTTTTTAGACTTTTCATTATCATATTTTCTATGCCACAGGAACCCCAATCAAAGGCCTAAAGCCAAGCGGCCCATATCCATTAGTGGTCCAGTCAAATGGTGGCTATAATGTCCCGGTAGT
The DNA here is from genome assembly GCA_918843875.1 of Diadumene lineata. Taxonomy (NCBI): domain Eukaryota; kingdom Metazoa; phylum Cnidaria; class Anthozoa; order Actiniaria; family Diadumenidae; genus Diadumene; species Diadumene lineata. The sequence continues at coordinate 4,106,632 of OU974082.1, forward strand.
CCAGGACTATGCATTTGGAATCTACCTAGGGAGACTAGACCTAGAGTTTGATAATAAAGGGAGCATTACTAAATGGGGTGGACAGCCAATCCTATTGAATAGTTCTATTGCTAAGGATGCAGAGATGGAGAGACTTGTGAAAACTTTGAAAGGACCTGTAGAGAAAGTGGCTAAGGTTGGTTGATAGAATCATCATCATCTGTAGTCATCATCATCAGCTTCACTACCATCAGCAGCATCACTACCATCAGCATCATCACTATCATCAGCATAATCACTACTATCAGCATCATCACTACCATCAGCATCATCACTACCATCAGCATCATCACTACCATCAGCATCATCACTACCATCAGCATCATCACTACCATCAGCATCATCACTACCATCAGCATCATCACTACCATCTACCATCAGCATCATCACTACCATCAGCATCATCCCTACCATCAGCATCATCACTACCATCAGCATCATCACTACCATCAGCATCATCACTACCATCAGCATCATCCCTACCATCAGCATCATCACTACCATCAGCATCATCACTACCATCAGCATCATCACTACCATCAGCATCATCACTACCATCAGCATCATCACTACCATCAGCATCATCACTACCATCAGCATCATCACTACCATCAGCATCATCACTACCATCAGCATCATCACTACCATCAGCATCATCCCTACCATCAGCATCATCACTACCATCAGCATCATCACTACCATCAGCATCATCACTACCATCAGCATCATCACTACCATCAGCATCATCCCTACCATCAGCATCATCACTACCATCAGCATCATCACTACCATCAGCATCATCACTACCATCAGCATCATCACTACCATCAGCATCATCACTACCATCAGCATCATCACTACCATCAGCATCATCACCATCACCACCAATATCATCATTCAAGCATTTCTATTACTATAATCATCAGTCAACAATTTTTTCCAGTTGAAACTAGGTCGAACTCTGGTACATCTTAATGGTGCTCCTGCCGTCTGTAAACTAAACGAGTGTAACCTAGGGAACCTAATAGCAGATGCCATGGTATTTTATTATGCCAATCAAACAGCAACGTCTCATTCCTGGACAGAAGCAAGCATTGGTGTAATTACTAGTAGTAGTATCTTAGCATCTATTGATGTCAATCCTGATGGTAAGTCAGGATGATGATGATGACTATTTGATTTCTCTTTTTATTTATACCTGTAATCAAACACTAAAACATTTTGTACATTTTCTTTAATATTTATTCTATTTCTTTATATAGTTAACCTCAATAATACTAAGAAACCTAAAAACTGGAGGCTAACCAGAAAACCTTACAGTTTACTTAACCCCCAGGCTCATTATATTTGATGTACAATAAAACATCCTGGCCTGTATATAACACATACATTTATTATTATTATTATAATTATTATTGTACATATATAAAAATGTAAATCTTGCTTTAATAAGTGAGTAAACATTCTATTCTATTTTATTCTATTCTACCATGATAATAATTTTTATTAAATTCCATATATATGTAAAGATTCTTTATTTTGATTAAAACACATCATTAAAAAAAAAAAAAAAAAAAAAAAAAAAAAATCCCATATCATAAGTTATATCAATGACAGTGAAGTATGTCAAGCATATTACAGTATGCATAGATTGATAATGTTAATGAAAGTGACTGGTTAAAGCTATTCAGTATTAACTTGTTAGGACAGTATTTTTTTTTCTCAGTGAGTGTGTGGATTCTTTAGATAATGGAATATCAGTTAAATAGATTTTGTTGTTCAAATTTATGGACATCTTTTGATATTTTGTTCTTGTCAGCACATTATGTAACAAATGGAGGTTTTAAGGATCATTGTGATGACAAAACTACATGGACAATTCTTCCTTTTCCTTATTTGCATGAAGATTGTTTCCTCTCAATTTTACCAGAAAATGTATTTACACTGATATACTTATTGTTTCTGTTTGGTTCAAATAGATCACATTAGATACGAGTATGTAATGAACAGTCTACCATACAGCAATGCCATTGATATGATCAAACTCAAAGGCATCCACTTGAAAGGAGTGTTAGAACACGCAGTATCCAACTACGACACCAACAAACCAAGAGGAAACTTTCTGCAAGTTTCAGGTATCAATACTAAAGAATGCAAGTCACATTAGTGTGAAACAAGTCTTAACTATTTAGCACCAGATAAGAAGTTAGTTACCGTATCCACTAAGAATTCCTTGAGGCATAAACACAATATCACAAAGAATTGAAATAAAACTTAACTATCTTTGTTTATGCCTAAGTGAATTCTTAGTTAGTGTTATCTAGCACTAAATAGTTAAGAATTGTTTCACGCTGTGGAGTGCACTCAATTTATGACATTAGTAGCCTTGTATGAGAGACCTTCTTAGGTTTTTTGTTCACACAAAAGTTTGCCTGTTGTAGATGATGGGTCATAATTAGATTTGATAAAATCAATTTATTGTTCAGCAACATGATATTCAATTTGTCAAACTTCATTTAGACCATCAATTTTGTCCCTCCTGTTATAATGCTGAAATTGCTAGTAGTATTCCCTTATTCCTCAAGTCCACTAATACAACTGCTTATTATATTTCAACAATATTCTTTACAGGTCTTAAAGTGAAGTATAATCTACAAAGACCAACTGGCCAGAGAGTTGTCAGTGTCCAAACTCTATGCTCTCAATGCAGGGAGCCTACCTACCAACCACTTAACAACACAGCAACGTACAACATTCTTATAAATTCTTACATGGGTAGTGGAGGCAATGGTTTTTCCATTGTCAAGGAAAGAGCGTTGTCATACAAAGTTGGAACAGTTAGGGACGACCAGGTTCTGACAAATTATATAAGGGTTAATAGTCCAGTGTTTAAGGCTGTCGAGGGCAGGATAGAGTTTGTTGGTTCTGATATGGTAAACAGTTGTGGGGAGAGCCTGGTAGTGAAGGTGTTTTTAGTTGCCATGATACAATTTGTTCTGAAATGTTTATAATTCTTTGTTGATATGTTCAAGTGAAAAATGTGGTGTTTTTAATGAAAAAGAGCAATATTATCCTTTTTCCATTTGAGAGAGATATTTAGACCTCAGATATCTACCTAATTCACTAAATTATACCCAACATATTGAAAAAACTATTATATTTTGTAAGTGCATTTTACTGAAATAATAATAATAAAAAAATCATGATACACTAGTTCTAATGCAATTGAATGATAAAGTTGGTTATAGTGATTTTCAAATGGTTATGAAACTAGTAAGTAGTAAACACTAAAGCCATCATTTTCTTGCGTTGTTCATCAACTAATACAAACTAAATGGTCTATTTTCTTTCATAGTCAAATGAAAATCACTCTAGTGAAGGGATGATTGATTCACATTTTATTGGAATTAATAGTAGCAAACAATATATGCACTAGCATGACTATTTTATTGTTTTTGAATAAAAACAAACACAAACAATCACTTTTTAGCTTGGTTTATTGTGAAAACAGGCCTATCTACAAGTTCAATACACATTTGGCCACCTATCAATATGGACATATTTGGATTCAAAGAAAACATCTCAGTACACCTTTCAAAGTAAAGGTTTCCTTCCTTCATGAATTCTTCAATCCCCTGGAACGTTTTTGAGAGAAAACCCATTCTCAAGTAACCCCAGGAGTTCACAGCCGATTCTTGCTCCTCAATGGTAATTGAATGTATTGCCTGTTTGCTCAGATTGCTCCTCAAACTGAGCAATCAAAAGAATCTTTAAAGCACAAGAAATAAATTTGTGTTCATTCAAACAGTGTATTCCTAGATTCCTGACAAAAATAGTCATCAAAAGACTTGTTTTAGGAAGATTTGTTCTCATGACCTCTCTTAGAAGTGTAATTTTGTTAAGTTAGGATAAGTATAGATTGACATATTAAATGTTGATTCACAGTTTATGCATTAAGAAGTACTTGAGAAAATTATAGGGATCTTTTTGGCCATGTGACACTGATGTTTTATAATAAAACAAATGTTCAGATAGTAGTTTTGTCTATGTAGTGGTGGAGTTATGTAGTTATGAAGCAGGTTCTTCTAGCTCTGCTGCTGGTGTTTCAATTTCTTCATCATTGTAAATGTTTTCAGCCTGAAGAAACAAAGAGAAAAAATATCAACAACTGTCATGAGCACAATTATGGTTGGTTGGGATGTGGTGATGTTAGTAGTGATTATGATTGTGGTTGTGATGCTAATTTTGGTGGTGGTGATGATGATGTTAGTGATGATGGTGATGATGATGAACATATCAGTGATAATTCGAAGTGATATTGGGAACCAAGTTTGGCTGTGCTGTCGTGTACCCATTAAGGAGAACATAATTCAATAGAAATAACAAAACATTTAACATTAATGTAATGAAGCAACAATAGAGTACAATAGTAAACTGGCACAAGACGACAGAGCCCTAAGCCCTATGATACTATGCTGTTTTTCATCGAGTTATGAGGTCTACAAGTTATTTAACAAATCTTTCTCTCACTTCCTGATAATGTTGATTATAAGAATACAATTTGTTACTGTTCTTACCATCTGCCAAACTTGCATGATATTGTCCTCAGAGATACTACAGATTACCCAGGGTTCATTGGGGTTCCAGGAGAAATCAGATATCTTAGCAGTATGTCCACCGTGGATAAACTGAAATAACAAACCACAGTTTACAAATAATCACAATTTTAATAACCTAGCAAAATGTGGCTGCCCAGTCTACACAAGCACTATTTGTCATGCAGTTTTTGACAACTTTTTTTATTCATGTAAAGGAAGAGATGTGAGATGACTGTCTTTCCTGGGAAGTTCATGTGTGTTGGTTATTGAAATATCACAACTAAATAACAGGTAACAATGGTAAATTTTCATTGGTATCTCACCAGAAGTTCTGGGGGGCCATCCTCAGCATCTTCTGCAGATTGCTCTTCACCAATTTTACTGAAATATCATAAACAATTGATAATATTTCATGATGTAGTCAAGTGTGAATGCCACAATGTCGTTACTGAAGATAGATAATGGATGATAATCATGATGACAATGATGCAGTTGATGATTCCAACAATCATTACTATTATTGACAGTGATTAGAGTGTATGTCACCTAAGCGTGAAACAATTCTTAACTATTTAGTGCCAGATGAGATTTAGTTGTGCAATAAGAATTCTTTTAGGCATAAACAAAGATGGCTTTTATTTCAATTTCTTTGTGGCATTGTTTTTATGCCTAGGTGAATTCTAAGTTAGTGCATAACTAAATCTTATGTGGCTCTAAACATTAAGTATTGTTTTGCGCTCATGTGATGTGCACTCAATGAAAATAACAGTATTGAATAAAGAACTAATCATCAACCAGCCATTACAACAAAACTGGTTGAACTGCAACCTACAATAGCTACAATCTGATATTTGGTCTTTTCTGGAGAATAAATCAATTTCATGGAGCAGATCTGGACAATTTTTTGACTTGAAATGTATACTGCCCTAAATATTGATTTATCCACAAAATGAAATACTATTAGTGGGTCATAATACAACAAATTTTACTGAAAGTACACGCATACCTAAGATCCCAGACATGTAATCTTCTGTCGGTTCCACTAGATGCTAGAATTGTTTCATTATGGGGTGACCATTGTACCTAGAATACAATAAAACACTTCATTAAATATGTAAGAACAGCTGACATAAAATAATTTGAAAAGATCTGATGTACATAAGTCCTATAATTTTTTTCTCTGATTTTTGTGCAAAGACAAAAAAAGTTAAATGTTAAAATTTTGATTTTTTAAGGAGTCTATGCATTTTCAAGGACTTTTCGATGCCAGTACAGGGAATGTTAAACCAGAGAATAATAATAATGAAACCATAAACATGTTAAGACGTACAGAAAGAAGAACAAGGTCAAGGAAGGGCAAGGAGACAGGGTTCAAGCTACAAATTATGCACAAAATTCAAGGACTTTTTAGCACTTTTTAAGTACAAAATTTGTATTTTCAAGGAGTAATATTTCAGGTACTGCCTCTAATCAAACATTTTTTTTTGCAATGCTGATCTTTAGACAAATAGTTATTTTCTTGATTAAATTTTTGAATTTCATTCTGCAGAATGTTGTCCTACCTGGAAGATTTCATCTTTATGAGATTCAAATGAGTGTAGTTTTAAATTCAGGTTTCTTAGATCCCACAAAGCTACAGTCTGAAAACAGATAATAAATACCAGTAAGCATTACTCTTTCGTCTCATCATAACATTATTTGTTATGGCTAGATAGTTACATGTACGGTCAATATTAGTCATAATTAGTGAACAAAAGCAATGTGAAATGGATTCTGGTCTAGGAATAGGAGTAAAGGGTTTCAGGCTCTTTAGTATACCTTATCAGCAGAGCCAGTGGCAAGAATGAATTCACTGTAAGGATTGAATGACAGGCAGTTTACTTCTGCTGTATGGGCCTCCAAGTTATGAGCTGGCTTGCCACTACCTGATTGACGAGTGTCCCAACTACAGAATAAATCAATATAGACAAATGAGTGGATGGATCAACAAATAAAACGAACAAAAAAAGATGAATAGATGAAAATGGCAATGGTTGGAATGATGGATGTATATATAAATGAATGAAAGAGTGAATGAATAATTTAATGCATGAATGAATGAATAAATGAATGAACAAATGAATGGATGGATGAACGAATGCTTGAATTGAAGAATGAATGAATGAATGAATGAATGAATGAATGATTGAATGAATGATTGAATGTTTGAATGGACGGATGAATGAATAAATGGATAAATTAAAGAATGAATGAATAAATGAATGAATGAATGAACAAATGAATGGATGGATGAACAGATGCTTGAATTGATGAATAAATGAATGAATGAATGAATGAATGAATGGATGAATGATTCAATGAATGAATGAATGAATAAGTTACCACACGTGCTTACATCATCAGTCTTTTGTCATCAGCAACTGATCCAAATAAACTCTCATGTAGAAGGTGCCATGATACATCCTAACAAACAAACAACAAAAACCCATTAGCAACAACAACAAAAAAAGTTTCAGCAACAAAAACATTAGTAATGACAAATGCTTTATATAAAATGTTGATATGTAAAACATTCTACCTCTACTACAGCTTCATGTCCTGTGAATATTCTTGATGCATCTACTGTTTTTTGTTCCTAAAAAAGGGACAGAGAGGAAGGTTAATAAAAAAAAGAATGAATGAACAGACAAAAATGATTGAATGACTGATAGATGGATGAATGGATATATGTAAATGAAGCAATGGGTGACTAAGAATGTAGACATGAATTAAAGAAATATTGAAAAATGAATAAATGGGCAAGTAAATGAAGAGATAGATGAAAGGATGAGAGAATACTTGAATCAATTAATTATTCAATGAATGCGGAGAGGAATGAAAGAGAAAAGAACGATTGAACGAGGGTAGAGATAAAAAAGTTTAGAGGAGTAGTGGATTAATGAACTACTAATCAAAGCGGTATCATATTACAGACACCTAGATAACAATAATAAACTCCACCTTTGTAGTAGCGCTAATGTCCCAAAGGCAAATAGTCTGGAAAACACAAACAAATTGTTAAGCCAACACAATAAGCCAAGTGTATACAGGATTCAACATAAGGGCAGGTCAAAGGACATTGTCCTTCCAAATTTTTTACTAAATTGACTTTCCAAATTGAAAAAGTTGTCTAGACATATTTCGGGGGGGGGGGGGTGACCTCATCTTGTAGACTTAAATTTCAAAAGAATCTATTTTACAAGTTTAGTCATTTCAAAATTTGGCATGGCCTGCCAAAAATGCTTTTGAAAGGTAATCTTGCCCTGGCTACACCTGGCCATTATTTGAAGCCCTTCCATGCAATAAATTATTTATCGACAAAAGCAATATTTTGGAAGTACCTATCAATTTATAAACAAATTTTAAAGGTTTATATAATGGCTACAGGATAAAGATACAGACATAAACTAATAACTAGTAATGAGATATTGTTTAGAGTCTGATGACAAACTCAGTCAGGTCTCTGTACATTCTACCACATCTTCTTGGATGAACAATGATTTCAAAGAAAATTCAACAGGCCTAGGTTCTTTTTGTTTAAGACTAGTATTGAGTGTGATAATTCAAGCAAATATAGAGTTGAGATAATATTCAATTGAAATAATATATTTTTACATTATATTTTTACATTAATTATCATAATGTCTTACGTGGTCATCTGAGGCACTCAGTAAGTGTCCATTTACGTTGGGATTCCATGAAAGACCATATCCTTCTTTTGTGTGTCCCTTTAAACGTAGGTCAGGGTTGCATTCCCCGTTGGGATCTGAAATCCAAGTAATTAGCCAATAAACAAAAAGCCAACAACATAGAGACCACAATCCTGTTTTGTTTTGGTTTATCATAGAAAGTATAAATGCACTGTACTATACTTGCATGAGGGTTTCTGAGGCGTACAGTGAATACACAAACATATAGACAATATACACAAGCAATCACTTCAACAAGGGGCAACATACCTGGTTTGGAAGGATGTTTTGTGTAATCGAAGACAAGCACATCAGCAGTGGGTGTCTTGGTAGCAATAATGCAAGGATTTTGAGGCATGAAACGAGCTCTGTTGACCTCTCCTTCATGGTTGATTCTGATTTCAATATCTATTTTTCCACTTACTGATCCAAAACCACCAAACTCTAAATTAACAAATATATAAACATGTGTTTAACGAAGTAACATTTGTCGAGATAACAAAATTATCATGATCTTCCAGGTGGAAGTAATCCTTAGATTGGCTGTTTGGTGTGACTGTTGTTTGAACTGCCTGTGCCGTAGTCATCATCAGAGTCATTGAACTTCTTTAAAAAAGAACTTGCTTAAAAAAGAGGGTGCAAACAAAGTCTGAAGCTCTACTACTTTCAAATAAATTACAGTGCTCCGTCCCTTCCTCCTCTTTCAATAAATGCTCCTTTTCATAGGCATGGAAACATATTACAAGCTAATATAGAGCATAGTAGAAAGAAGTGATCTCATAGGCCTCTTTCTAGCAATGTTCCTTACTATGGGTATTTAGATATACCACATTTTCATGTTAAATCACTAGGACTCAAATTCGCACCTCTCAAATCAAAGACTGTTCGTACTTACTAGATGGAAAAGAAAAATGTAGTGACACTCCGACAGATGCACAAGAGGATAGTCTGTTCTTATAAATCTTTTAATAATGTCACAGGTAATCTTCCTCTCAACGCTGATCCTCATGGCAACATTACCATGACGATAGAATAGTTGGAGGTTATGTGAAAGTTCATTTAGTCTTCAGAATCCCTAAAGAGCCTTTTATTGCTACTTTTTTTAAAGTTTTTACCTCCTCTTTCACTGTCGTAATGACTTGCGTCAAACTGAGCATCATCATTAGGCAGCTGTACACTGGCAATGACGACATGGTTTTGTTCATCAGATGTGTGAGTCCCAAGGATAAGACGGTGGACAGAGTAATCTTTTCCTTCTGGTCTGAAAGAAATAAAAGACAAATAGAGAATAATACATGGGCGCACGGAGATATGAAATTTATTTTCGAGTTGAACACAAGATAAATTTCATATCTCCATATTATTCTGTTTATTATATAACTTAAAAAGTAAATCTTTGTGATTGGCCGAATAAAAATCCAAATTGATAAATAGGAATATCACCACTGAACACATGTGTTGATATGATTTTTATCACATGAAAGAAACACTGTATGTTATATAATAAACATTATTATCAAATAGCTCTTTGTTGGTTGTATTGATATATATTGTAACAAGATCACATGTTAGAGTTTCTACTATCATACCAATTGTTTCTAAAGGCAACTTGGCTGTTGAATCTCAGAAATGACACTACCCCAGACATGATAAGGTGACTGTATTTATATAGTGCACATGATGATAGTGATGGCTTTCCCTTGGACCTCAGGGGCAAAAAAATTACTATCAAAAGCATCACTTTATTTTCATTCATTCTTCCTGAACTACAGACTGTTTTGTCCCATGAACCATTCCAACCTTCTGATGTAATGGATAAATAGAGAGCTACAACACAGTACAATGATTTACAAGCTCAATTTTTTATAATAACATTGTCTTATTTGAATGCCAACTTGATAGAACTTAAGTTTGAGAATATCTAACGATATATTTTATTATTATATAAACTCCAGTGAAATATCAGGTGATCTCTCGCACGAAAAATTGATATTTTCACACATGAAAATAACATGTTACCAAACGCCAATAAAAAATATTGTTTTAAATAGAATATTTCTATTTCACTGGAGTTTTTATAATAAACAGAATATTACATGGGCGCTTGGAGATACGAATTTTATCTTCTCGTGTTGAAAATATCTAATTTGTTCACTTCATTCACTCGTTAGTATTTTCAACACTCAAAGATAAAATTTGTATCTCCGCACGCCCATGTAATATCCTCTATATATTCCAATATATTGGATATTGAGGTTATTAGAAAAATCTAATCAGATACAAACAAACAAAAGTGAAATCAATTCAAATGACAAATTGAATGAAATCAACATTTTCCATCAAAAGGTTTCTAGACAATTCTGTGTTAAATAACTACAATACAACTTTTAAAACAACTTAAAAATTCATGTTCAATATGATGGAATGATATAACAAGCGATGCTTTTTGAGAGTTTCGATAGGAGACATTGATTTGCACAGAAATGATGGAATGTCACACAAAGTTCAAACAATGCAACAACAACACTTAACTCTAAATCGACACGAAAAACACTTCTAAACTATAAAAAGAATATGTAAAAACATGAAACTTTTACTCAAATAGATTTTACAAGCACGTGGGTCATTTTGAAAGAAGTTGTCCCAATTGATGTTTTGTTGTCAAAATGTGCCGAAACAACCCAAGCAAAGTTTCAGATCAACTTCAATTAGTTGAGAGGACAAACTTACTTGGTTACATCGGGCAGCCATTGCACTGTAAGACTAGGCCATTCTAAGGCATGAGTCATGACAAGATCGTACAAAAACGGAGTATTTTTCTTCCAGATTTTGTACTCTTCATTGATAATTCTCTCTTCCACGGCATCGTCAAAAGGCTCTAAAATAACAAACAATTTCGTGAATTCACAGAAAAATACTACACAGACGTAGAAAAACTTCTTTAAATGGCATACCGTTTTCTTTCGGAGAACTAGTCATAATTGCTCAAGTAAAATTGTACTTTTCCTGAAGCCGGTTCCTGAACTTCTTGAGCAAAGGGACAATGGCGTGCGAACGTATTCCCCGCCAAATGATACTTCACGTGATTTTACTGAGCCAATGGGGAAGTAGTTCATGGTAGCTACCGCTGTTCAATAGAAATGATAAAAGGCGAAAGAGCAAGAAACATGTCTAAGACAAAGAAGGGAGAACAAAAAGGGAGAAACAAAGGAAGAGAGAAAATCTAATTTATTTGTAAATACAGTGCAATATTTTTCTTCTTCTTCTTTTTTTTTTTTTTTGGGGGGGGGGGGGGGGTTGTTTTAGATCAGATTGAGGAGGCTCCTGGCCGGGAGGGGGGGGGGGATGGTTGGGATGGTAGTGGGGGAGGGGGGTTGAAATGTTTATTTCAACTTGGCAATTTTAATAAATTGGTGTTTCATATTAGGGGTGACTTTCATTTCTGAAGTATTTATTTTCATCACAATGGCGGAGGGATCAGTTTGTATTAAATTGACTTTCTTGTATTTATTATTGTGTTGTGTATGCAAGGGCTTCAATAACAAAACAACACTATCAGGGATGGAACTAGTGGAGACGACAGTGCCCCTCTCCCTTTTGAAGGACACTCCTTTATTTTTATAAATCAATTTTTGGATTTTTAATTTTCATCATTAATTTTTTTTCAAAATTTTTCTGCATTCTCAACCCAACAATTACTGATGAAAATTGTCATTTCATAGTATGTAGAGGGAACTGCATGAAGGCAAAATAGAGAGTGGTGAAGGGAACAAGAGATATTTATATTCCCACCAGTTAGTTTCTCCCAGAGAGATTTGTGAGGGCCCGTCCCCACCCCCCATGGGACAATCCCATGATGCTCTAGTGTGAGTTTCGATATAAAGTGAAGTAGCACGAGTTTGAGTACTTCAATAATAAAATAAGGCCCAAAATTTCAGACAAGACATTTTTCAAAGCCAGTAAACATGTGCAAATTCAGGATGTCACTTGTGGGAGAGGGCACTCACATATGAAATTGTTACTACCAGTATGACATGTGGCATTAACATGGAGATATTTTTTTGTCTTTGAAAGGATCACAGGCACCCTGCAGGGGCGGATTTAGGGGTGGGCTGAAAGGACCGCACCCCCTCCCTTTTTGTTGAATAAAAAAATAAATTTTAATTATTATTTTTAATAAAAAAAAATGATGTAGATCCAAAAATGCTAAAAAATGCCATTTTAATTGGCCGGCCCCTTCTTTCTCAATATCCCGGATCCGCCGTTGCCCTGTGACCTCCCCTAGGTACGCCTATGGTATAGCTGCATGCCATGCTTTAAAAGTTCACAAGATTGTATTTATAAGTTTGTAGAATATTTTTAATTTGAAATGAATTATCTGATTGCACTTGAATTCTAGTATTTTACAATTTTTGTTTACTTAATGAAACATCAAGATATTTACCATCTCATGTAACCCAGGGAGCAACACAATGCTTGATTTTTATCACAGTAAAGGCTGGTACACACTAGGCGACAAGTCGCAGAGACTTGTCCCCGCGACATGTTGCCTCAGTGTGCACTGGTTCAATATTTGTTTCAAATACATCTGATTTGTCGCTGCGACTGGCCGCACGAAATCCAGCAAGTCGCAGCGACAAACTTCTGTCGCGGCGACAACAATTTCTGCCAAAAATACCTAGCACACACGGGGGGAAATTGTCGCTGCAACATGTCGCGGGGACAAGTCGCTGTGACTTGTCGCCTAGTGTGTACCGGCCTTAAAGTTATTTATCAACAAGTTTCAGATTTGAAAATGACAGTCTTACTAAAAAAATGTTTTTCAAGAGCAAATACAAATTAGTGATTTTCATATGACCATGAAATAAAGTAGCTCATTTACTTTGTAGTACTTGATAAACAACAAAAGAAATCTGGGTGAACATTAGTGTTAACTACTAATTATTAGTTTGACTATTCTTTTGTGGTCATATGAAAATCATTCTATTGTTTAATTAGTTTCATGGCTGTAAAGGTTAATGAGCCATGCAGGAAAATGTTTGCCCCTCTCTCTTTTTGTCTTCTAGATTTGTAAGGAATCAACTTGATCCAAGTAATTTCCAGTACTGCTTATCACTAAGTTAAGAAGTACATAACAAAACGGCTTCTACAAATATTACACTGTTTTATCCTGAGGAACCTACATTGGTCAACTCATTTTCTTGAGAGATTTAACATGTTTTATCCTGAGGAACCTACATTGGTCAACTCATTTTCTTGAGAGATTTAACATTTTTGCTTGCTTGCTACAAAAGTGACACTGACAATATAATTATCAACATTAAGTATTTCTCTTTCGAGATATAATCAAAATTGCATAGATTTCCAATAATTATCTCAATTTGAAATTATCTATTATCTAGTTTCTTATATAACAGCATTGTCAGAAAAGTGTGTCCAGTTATAGCATATTTGCATTCTTCGCTTACACCTATCAACCAATCAGCATTCAAGATGCAGTCTCAGCTTTGCAATGATTGGTAAGATATCAATACAAAAGAAAAATGAAAACACTCTATGGAGTCTTTGCACTGTCATGTGCAGGGTTTTCAATATTTTTTTGAATAAGCGTCTGAGTAAATGAAATAGGGGTCTGTGTCCCAAAATTTACAATCATATTTTTTTTTACAAAGGACACAAAATAGCCGGCGGTAAGAGGTAAAATAGGCAGCCCTATACCACCGGTAGCCGCCTGTTATTGAAAACCCTGCATGTGATGGCAGCCATGACAGGACAGGCAGGGACAAAGGATAGTTTTACTCTGGGAGACTAAACGTTTTCTAAAGTAAATTATTTTAGTCCAGATTCTATTGTCCGTGTCAAATGACATGGCTGCAATGAAGTGTGGTGCAAAGCCTCTGTTGCTCTGAGTGTTGATAAACAGCCGACAATTATTTAGGGGATTATTAGTTTGCTTAAATGATCTGCAAACATTGACCTTGAGACTACGTCTACAATAACCCATATAAATTTGAAAACTTTATTTATCCGGTTCTAAGGCCTTCCAACCACACTAAAACACATAAATCTGAAACAATTTTATGCTAATTCTATTGTTCAACGAGTAATTTTTGTCACAGTTATCAGAACAAAAGTTGCATTTTCAAATTTATCTGGCATAATGTAGCCAGGGTCTGAAACTGCAGAACAGTGCAGTTCACACCAGTTAGAGCTAATATTCCGGCCTCAGATGCCAAAGGATGATAAGTGAAATACAATACTATTTTTAAATGTACAATTGAATCAACTGCTATAATCAGTGATGTGGTAATAGTATCGTGTGAAAATGACATTAACCTGCCATATTTTGTCACAGAGATATCAAAAATGTTTTAAGTCTAGTTTTATCTTACAACTCATGCAAGTGAAAATATGTCCAGACTTTATTTACTGATGCAGGGTGCATCCTTTCAGTTGAGTACCATTTTCTTTCTACAGTTAGTGTTGTAAATTTGTGATTTATGTTGTAATATTGATAGCTTATCTAAGCAATACAGCTGGAAAATATTTTCTTGACAGCATCCCTGAAATTTGAAAAAATAAAAGATATTTAAGGTTAAACTATATATTTTTTTATTAGCTCTTACTGACTCTGATGATGGACAAGGTATACATCTAAAATATTACAAGCCAGTTGCACAAATCCTGGATAAAGCTATCTACTAGATAAATGTTATTCACTTCAAAGATTTGTTTTAATTAGGATTTATTCAGTGGATAAGGATATTCAGGCTTCATGCAACCAACCACAGATTGCTTTCATTCTTGCATGTTGAATATGTTCCACAGCAAAATTAATGTTTTGATAGTTTGTTTTAGCAGCTTTAAAATGTAATTTAACTTTTTTAAAGTACTTATAAAGACCAAATCGTTGATTTTTTACCCCTAAAAGATACGACAAGCATCCCCGAGTGTTTATCCCCGTATCCCCCAGGTAAAAATGGTTCTATATGCGTATTAAAATAGTTTTCATCGTTTTATAAATTCAATATCTGTGAATTCCCTCTCTGAGGTCCATGTTTTGTTGTAACACAAACACAGTCCACATTAGTTCTCTGAAAGTCCTGACTCAATTTGTCTATTATTAAAGAAATATTCACCTTGCAAATGGAATGTAGGAAAGACAGTACCTGCAAAAAGATAACACAGAGAAGTTAGTTAATATATAATAATTAACACTGTATAATTTAAATCTGTACTTAGGGGCGAACCATTAGATATTTGAGGGGGGTTTGAAAAAAAAAATTAAGCAAAACCCAAAACAGAGAAAAATAATTGTGCACAGCAGATGTGCCAAAAAAAATATCGTGCAGGAAGGAAGAAAATATCCTGCACAACCATCACACGAAAAAAAAAATATCCTGCAAAAACAAATTGACCAACACGCCCCATAAATATCTAATGGTCCTTCCTTAGGTCTTACTAACCAAGCAAGAGGTCAGTACAGCACAATCTTGACCAAAGTCAAATAGTACAGACCGAACTCAGTGAGAAAAACCAGAACAAAATATTTTTTTCTAGCAGTTGGTCCACAGTCTTAATACAGGGGGACATTAACCAGTCGGCAAGCATGTATAACCAAAAAGATTGCTCCATTTACTGGTGTCCAGACTCCAAGATTCACAGTCATATAATAATATTGACCATGTAAAAAAATTCCTTTTTATGCGCAAATATTGCAGGTTGTTTAAACATTGCGGCAATTATCGCACTGCAAAATTTGCCAGAGCAAAATGGTTACTTACCACGTCATAGCAAGATATTGTAAGATACAAAATATAACAGCAAGAGCATTGTTCTTCCACTAGACAAAATAACATATCATATCATTATACAACAATCAAGTTAGTTTAGTTAGTGAGTGGTCATTAATCATCGGGGGGGGGGGGGGGTGGTCTGGGGACTGGTGCAAATGTAAAAAGCAATGCACGATTTTTCTAGTCTCACCCCTTTTTTAAAAGGCGATTTTAAATAGATTGATCTAAATTCTCATTTGTCTTTGCATAAAAATTAGTGACAAGTGACAACTGAAAATATTCGAATGTTCTATACATCAATCAAAATGACAACTGGTTTACATAATTATTACAATATCCAGCAGTAAGAGAAATATGCTATTTTAATTATGAAAAATACTCAGACAAATGATTTTTTTTAAAGATTTGTCTCTACTCTTTTCACTAAATATACCATACATTTACTTACCCATAATGCAGCACAAAGTGTTAGTACAAGACATGTCTATAAAAGAAACATAAAAAGAGTTATATAACTTCTCATAGCATGCTAAACATTGGACCAATTTTTATACATCTTCTAAAATCTTTTCAGGTTATTCATATTTTGGGTTTCCTGTGTTTGCATTGCATCTTTTTTTGTCCCAACACAGGAAACCCAAAGAGTAAAAAAATAGCTGAAGGCTGCCTTTGGTGGAAGCTTTCACATTATTAAAGGAGACGCCATTTAGAAGGAAAATCCAAATTGATTTTCACATACATACCAACATAATAATTGTAGCAATAAGTCTTTTCTCCTTGAACATATTCTTTATCTGTTTAAATGGTCCCATAAGAAAACACGTACTGAAAGAAGAAGATTCAACACAGGAAATGAAATTGAACTCCCAAGTATTATAATAAACATGGTTCTCTCATGACAACATTACTTAAATAATATTATACCTTGCTAAAGCAATAATGTTTCCAATTGAGTAAAAAACAGCAAAAAGCTTTAGATTTTTCCACAGAAATATTACTCCCTGAAAACAGACAGAAATATTTTTGATAATCATAATGTAAAACAGTTGCTACAAAATCGTGTGAGCAACGTTTTGATATTTCACATGGTTAAAAAAAAAGTCAGAGTTGAATTTTTCAATCCAATTTTTTTAGCGAAAATCTGATACTAACCGCCATAAAATAAAAAGTAAAAAAATATCAAAAGTTGCTCACAGAATTTTGTAGCCACACATGTGATGATTGACACTGTACAAAAATTTAAGCAATCCGATCAAATGTATTCTTACATTAACTTTTCAAACAAAAGCTCTCACTTTTCATTCTGAGTGCTTTCGAAATAAAAACAAATTCTTCAGTTATTTAGCTTTAAAATGGTATATAATTTATTCAAATAGCAAAAGATCTGACATGCTAGCGACCTTTTAATGAAGAGACACCATGAACCTTTCCTGCAACCTTAAAAAATCAATTTGAAGCATCACTGTCATTTCTGTGTCCTTATGTACTGTTAGGTATCTTACTTTAGTACGCCCTACTCATTTCTTGATCTCATATTCAATTGCATGGTTACAGGTGATGAAACAGATTACCAGGGACAGCAGAGCACATTGAAAAGTGGGGGAGAGTGGGAGGGGAGGCATAAAGAAAAAGCAAATATATGCTTAAAGTCAATTCATTTTATTACTAAAATTTTTTGGCACAAAAAAGTGTGTGCGTGTGTGGGGAGGGAGGGGGATTACCTATTATGCTATCAATGCTAATAATGTAAGAATGATAGAAGTAGTACTAATTGTTGACAGTAATCAGATTTCATGAAATAACTTACCAAAATAGAGCAAAAAATGCCCACAAAAAAACAAATAATAAACCCTTTTATTCTTGTTGACCAGCTGAGTGTTGTAGCATCATTTATCTGCAAGAGACAAATAATGAAGATTGTTACACTATAATCATGCACATCAAAAAAAACTAATTTGGCTTTTCGTCTAGAGAGAGGACCATAGAGCTTTTCATCATTGCACAATTTTATTATTTGTTCAGAATTTCACCAAATTTTGTATTAAAATGCAATGTTTTGTGTGTTGTTTTAATTGCTACAATCTTGTACAATATGACATGAGACTGCAAGCAAGAAAACATTTCTTTTTTGTTATATGCATTGTTAATATTCATGTGAATTTTTCAGACATGTGATCCCCCTCCCCAACCCAACATTGTGGCCCAGAGAGAACCTATCCTCCCAAGCAATCTCTAGACCAAAACAACGTTGTTCTGGGGGGGGGAGGGGGCTGTAAAAGCCAGAAGACCAAACAGCGTACAAATAATTACATTTTGTGCCAAGTGTTCTGTTCAAGATTACAGACTTTTACCTAGATTGGAAAGGGTTGAACCCACCAATCCTGTCAATATATATACATTTTTTGATCTAGTAATGGCACTATCAACAGCCCAACCATCCCCCACACTGACATACATGTGTATTTGTTTGACCACGACAGTGCACGAGTAACCAATAATATTGGGTATGGAAATGGACAACTGTCTACTCCACATCAAAGTTTGAAAAAAAACCTGTTTGAGATTGCTCATCAAACACTACACTTTGCAGGCATGTTTTTTGGGATCCATGGTATTTTGGGTGAAACAAAGTCTTAGCAACTATCATTCTACTTGTCAATCAATTTATAAAGTTCTAAGTAATCATAAAATACAATAACCTAATGAAGATCTGCTTTTGAAAGACAGTTAAACAAACAAATCAAACTATGAATGGAAAAATACCCTCCAAACAAGTTTATTTTTCATGATGAAAAATATATTGATGCAACTTTTGTTTAAAATTTGGAATATCAAGCTCATTATACAACCAGTACGGTATAAAAATAACTTCTATGGATAATAGTATTATTTCAAAAGGTAGTATTAAAAAAATTCAAGTTATAATTTTTGCATTTTCGTTCCTATGTGTTTTCGTTTCATACCGGAACAAAGCCGGCACAAACAATTTACTCATTAAAACGAGCTGAAATTGCATAAAATTCATTGATAACTCAAGGTTTTTTGCTGCAGTCATTTAGAGTAGTAAACATTGAATTATAAAGTACCTCTGTTATTAATGAATCGTCTTGCTGTTCACCAGTGATGGCCGATTTTAGCTTTTGGATGGTCGACGGCGCCATCTTGATCTCTCTTCAGTACTAAGACGAGCCTTCCCAGCGATTCTTGCGCGCTCACAAACATAATTAGCGCGCAATTTATTCATCACAAAATCTCAAAAAATTACAGGTAAATCAAATTTAACTTAAAGTCTTTCTAAAACTGCAAAGCAATATCTCCGATTCAAAAATAAATTGTTTTCAACTATGCAAAAATAAAAATAAAATAAAAAATGTTGTTTTAGTTTTAGTGCCCAGTGCATTTTGACATAGCTCGTCCAAGATGGCTGCACATGATGTTTTGACTGAGTAAAGTCGTAATTTGACAACTTTTGCAAAATTCTAGTTACGTATTGTGGAATTTCCGCATTCAAGTTATGCAGACTAGAGCTGTTATCTTTAGAGAGAAGGAAGTTGGAGTTGGGGGAGACTTTGAGCTCGACGAAAAGGTAAAATTTTACAATTTGGAACGGGAATTGCAATCAATAAGTTAATAAACTTAAACCTTTTTTTAATTTTTAAAAAAAGTTTGAATGTCCTAAACAAGACGATCACAGCGTGACAGTGAAAGTTAAAGCTTGTGGGTTATCCAAAAGTGGCAGTAAGTTGAAGGTAATATCAAAAGCAGAATTGGGAGCTATAAAAAGCACAGGAAATAATCTGAATTTTCGCATTTAGTGTGTCATTAGTGCCTTGATTGTGTTTGTGATTAATGTTTTAAAGGTTTTAAAAGAGTTTGGTCTATCAAAAGACAAGGACATTCCTGTTGGACGAGAAATATCAGGAATAGTGACTGATGGTGTGTATATTATCAATCAATCAATCAATCAATCAATCAATCAATCAATCAATCAATCAATCAATCAGTCAGTCATCCAGTGAGTCATTTAGTCAATCAATCAATCAGTCCAACAGTCAATTAATCAGTCAATCGTTCTATTAAACTGTCAATCAATCAATCAGTAAGTCATTCTATAAAACTGTCAGTCAGTAAGTCAATCAATTAACCAATCAGTCAGTCATTCAGTCAGTCACTCAGACACAGCCAGCAGTCAGTCAGTCAATCAGTCAGTCAGTAAGTCAGTAAGTCAGCCAGTCAATCAAGTCAGTCATTCAAAATGCATATCGGTTGGTAGTTGGTGTTGACTATTATTGTTCTTTTCAATTTTTTTTTCAGTTGGATCTGATGTATCAAGGTTTTCAGTTGGCGATGAAGTAGCAGGTAGAACTGAAGAAAATAAAAGATAATTCATATTTGATGAACTAATAACAATAATAAATTGATGGATAAATAAATGATTTAGTTGATGGCATGGGCTAACAATACAAAATAAAAATATAGAAGATTTTGTTTATATTTTAGGAGTTATTCCATTGGGTAGCAGATCAGCTGGATGTGCAACTTTTTGTGTCATGTCAGAGTTTGACTTAGGTAAATCTAACCCAACATATTGTGCCACTTTTTTCATTTTTAAAACCAAAATAATTTGCTGGCTGCATATTTGAGAGTAACTACTATGCTCTGTCAGTATGTGATGTAATCACATTATATTTTCAGGGGCAGCAGAACCGAGGGGGCTGGGGGAGCACGCCCCCTCCCTCCCCACAAAATACTTTGGTTAATATTGATCAAAAGATATTAATGCATACACAATTTTTGTTTTGTGATTTTCCGTTTTGTAAAGTTTTCAATTAGATGCTACATGCCATAATACCCATAAATACACAACCACCTTGGAAGCAAGACAACTGGGCTCTAGTTATTTCTTTCTCTTGGGGTGGGGTATTATTAAATAATGCTCCCCCCTCACAGCTGTTACTGTTCCCCCACCCCTGATCTTACATATGAACTGCCTACTACAGTTGGTTGTTGTTGCTTTGTGGTATAGCCTTCTCAAAATCAGCTTACAGAATGAGAGGGAGCGTTGTATCTTTAGATCTGATACAGCACAAACTCCTTTCCATCAAAAACTCAAGAAATCATCAATTTCCTCAGGAGAAAATAGTTGTAAGTTTGTAAATTAGGAAAAATTTGCAGCGGTAGTTACAGAACTTGTCACAGGTATTGATTTGCTTTGAAAATCACTCATTAATGATTCATGAGTGTTACTACTTGGTCAAATAATCGTAATTATTAGCTGATATTATTTTCTTTTCTTCAGTCACTAAGCCGGAGAAAGTGAGTCATGTTGATGCTGCAGGATTCATTGGTGATGGGGTCAGGGCATATACTGCATTAAACTACCAAGCAAAATTGTGTGGAGGGGAGACTGTGTTGGTCTTTAATGGAGCATCAGTAAGGAAACGTTTTAAAAACAGAAAATGCATAAAATTTACAGTTATGTTTTTCTTACGTTTTCAGTTAACCAACCATACCAAAAGCATCTTCTTCAACTCCAGAGAAAACTGACAAAATGTCAATATTAAACATTCTCAATAATATGCTTATCATTGTCATCATTTCTATCATAATTTCATCTGCAGCAGTAACACCATCGTCATCACTTTCATTACTGTTATCAAAATCAACATTATCACCATTGTTGTGATTATCTGTTTTTTGTCAGAAGTTCATTTCATCTGATTTTGATTTTTTTAATTGTTAGTCATCAGGTTTGATAATAACACAGCTAGCACAGGCATGGGGAGCCAAGGTAACTGTCATTATCATCATCATTATCATTTTCATGATCATCATTATCATCAATATCATCATCATCAGATGGTCCTCAGCTAAACCATCACTCATGGTCTTTAAATAATTGAGGAGAATGTTCTTTGATTCATTGTTAGGCTTTGCGTCTTCTCTGATAAGGACGATAAACTTGTCACGCCACACTTCACATTAACCATTAACGGGGGGACTTAAGAGAATGACTGAGGATGAAACAAATAACACTAATACTATACTAACTACTAATTAGCACATGTGATGATATGAAACTATATAGATATATCACCACCATTGTCAACCACCATCATTAGCACCATTATAACCATCATCATCACCATCACCATCATCTCAATCATCATCATCCTTACCATCATCTTCACCATCAGCATCATATCCATTGCCATCATCATAATCTTCATCACCATCATCATCATCTCCATTATTATCATCATCACCATCATCATCATCTCCATCATCACCATCATCTTAATCATCATCATCCTTACCATCATCTTCACTACTGCCATCAGCATCATATCCATTGCCATCATCATAATCTTCATCACACCATCATCATCTCCATTATCATCATCATCTTCATCATCATCATCATCATGTTCATCATAAATCGTTTTAGGTTATGGCAACTGCATCCACAGAGGAAGAGATTCTACTATTAGAGAGTCTACAACCCCAGCTTAGTAAGTTAAATATCTATCAAGCTAACCTAATATGCTGCTACTTATCATTCTATGCTTTTGATCATTCAGTCACTCAATGACATCCACTTCATTCATTCATTATTTCATTCATTCATTCATCTATTCATTCATCTATTCATTCATCTATTCATTCATCTATTCATTCATTCATTTATTTGTCCAATCATTCATTCATTTGTCTGTTTGTTCATTCATCTATTCATTTATTCATTCATCCATTCATTTATGACATTTACTTTATCATTCATCTACTCATTATCTACTCATTGATTGATTGATTCATTATTGATTTATTCATTGATTCATTCATTGATTCATTGATACATTTATTTAACCAATACATTCTTTCAA
This sequence comes from Diadumene lineata, assembly GCA_918843875.1. Classification (NCBI taxonomy): domain Eukaryota; kingdom Metazoa; phylum Cnidaria; class Anthozoa; order Actiniaria; family Diadumenidae; genus Diadumene; species Diadumene lineata. The sequence continues at coordinate 4,129,677 of OU974082.1, forward strand.
ATCTACAATTATGTCCATGCAAATAATTCCGTTATATATTAAGTGAATATGTAATCTTCCCACAGCCAAGGTCATAGATGTTAGAAATGCTGACATGTCATTGGTGGATAGCTGTATGTTGGAAACTGGTGGTGTAGGAATTGACTGTGTGGTAGATTGTGGTGGTAAGCCAAAGTTATGACCATCATTATAGAGTGATTTTCCCATTACTCATGAAATACGCTTCATATCAGATCTTAGAGACTGATAATTAATAATTAATAATTAATAATTGATAATTTATAATTGATAATTAATAATTGAAAATTAATAATTGAAAATTAATAATTGATAATTGAAAATTGATAATTGATAATTAATAATCAATAATTAATTATTAATAATTATTATTGCAGGTTGTTAATTATTAATTAATGATTAATAATTCTATAATTGATAATTAATAATTGAAAATTAATAATTGAAAATTGATAATTAATAATTGATAATTAATAATTAATAATTATTATTGCAGGTTGTTATTGTTCAGCACACAAATTATGTAATTGTCCTCATTTTGATATGCTCTTTGAAATGAAAGCAGTAATATTTTCTTTAATGCATAATTAACTAAGGTGTTACCGTGACCAACTTTATTGATAGTGATGACTTTAATAAAATGGATCTAGCTAGGGAAGTTCCCTTTAATGCGCATTTTTTTTCATTTGTCATTTTAATTTTCTTTGTTTCAAATTCAGTCTGTCCTAAGACCTTTTTAAGTTATCACGAATCACATCCATATTTCGAAAAAAGTAAATGTCACTCAATTTTTCACGTCCAAAGTCTCTTCAGCATCTGGAAACCAGTGCTTGTCTACCAGGGAGTCGACGATAGTGCTAATTAATGAAAGCTCCTTATGACAGCTACGGGACTGCAGCCACTGTATTAAAAAAATTAAAAATCTTTCTTTGTGGTAATGATAGCACAACCAACATTATCATCATCACTATCACTGCCATCATCATCATTATTGATAGATGTTCCATTGTTTTTTCTTAGTTGGCTTATATAGTGATGAATTCACAGAACATTTCTCAGAATCAGAGTTAAGCAAAGTTATTGGCCACAGTCCAGAGGTACCCAGCAAACATGATATCTTATCATGCCTCGGGGTTGGAGGGAGATGGATAACACAGCAACCGTACCTACAGGTAGGTGCAGAACAATCTCATTTATTCATTAACTCATTTATTTATCCATCCACCGCCTGTCCATTCATTCATTGATTAATTCATTCTTTCATCCATCCATTCATTCTTTCATTCATTCATCCATCTATTCATTCATTCATTCATTCATTCCTTCATTCTTACGTTCATTCATCCATCCATTCATTCACTCATTCATTCATTCATTCATTCTTTCGTCCATCCATCCATCCATTCATGCATCCATTCATTCATTCATCCATCCATTCATTCACTCATTCATTCATTCATTCATTCATTCATTCATTCATTCATCCATCCATTCATTCATTCATTCATTCATTCACTGGTTTATAGATTCATTCAACCAATCAGTGAGAAATTCTACCTCACTCATTATTTTATTCATTTAGTCATTCATTCATTTATAAACTCATTTATTCAATTCATGTTTTCATCCATTCAATCATTCACTCATTCAATTTATGTTGTTTTTTTTTTTGTTCATGGTTAATATTTTCAGCTTGATCCACCTGATTCAAAGATACTCTTTGCTAAAGGAGCTTCCCTTAGCTTTCTTTTTGAAGATGTGTGGACTCTATCAAGAGGTAGTACTTATCTGTCTGTCTGTGTGTCTGTCTGCTTGTCTGTCTGCCTGCCTGTCTGTCTGCCTGCCTGTGTGTCTGTCTGTATGCTTGTCTGTCTATCTGCCTGCCTGCTCATGTTTTCTGTTTGTTTTATTTTCAGGGCAACAAGGAAGATACCTTCATATCCTTTACCATGTTTGAACATCTGCACCATTGTCCATCCCCACCGCTATCATCACCATCATCAACAACTGCACCATTGTCCATCCCCACCGCTATCATCACCATCATCAACAACTGCACCATTGTCCATCCCCACCGCTATCATCACCATCATCAACAACTGCACCATTGTCCATCCCCACCGCTATCATCACCATCATCAACAACTGCACCATTGTCCATCCCCACCGCTATCATCACCATCATCATCAACTGCATCATTGTCCATCCCCACCGCTATCATCACCATCATCAACAACTGCACCATTGCTCATTCCCACCGCTATCATCACCATCATCAACAACTGCACCATTGCTCATTCCCACCGCTATCATCACCATCATCAACAACTGCACCATTGCTCATTCCCACCGCTATCATCACCATCATCAACAACTGCACCATTGCTCATCCCCACCGCTATCATCACCATCATCAACAACTGCACCATTGCTCATTCCCACCGCTATCATCACCATCATCAACAACTGCACCATTGTCCATCCCCACCGCTATCATCACCATCATCATCAACTGCACCATTGTCCATCCCCACCGCTATCATCACCATCATCAACAACTGCACCATTGCTCATTCCCACCGCTATCATCACCATCATCAACAACTGCACCATTGCTCATCCCCACCGCTATCATCACCATCATCAACAACTGCACCATTGCTCATCCCCACCGCTATCATCACCATCATCAACAACTGCACCATTGCTCATCCCCAGTTTTCAAATTCTGATTATTTTCAAAAGTAATACACCAAAATGCACTAGTTTTAAAGTAAATATAGTTAAAAAAGTTTTTAAACAAAAGTTTTTTTGAATGGTGTATATTTTTTTACATTTCCCAAAACATTTTAGTGGACATTTTTTGAGTTGAGGGTATGAATCTTGCTTGATAAAACTAACAAAATACTTCTAAATAAGAAAGTTTATTACTGCCTTCATTTTGACTCAAATATTCTAAATGATTTGATGGACAAGTTCAGCAATTCACTCATCAGGTGAAGAATAATGTGAAGCAGAAATGTTAACTGTACAAGTGACCGACTGACCGACCGACCGTCTGACTGACTGATGAATGAAAGGAAAAATGAATAATTTCATAAATGAATGAATGATTGAATGAAGGAGTGAGTAAATGATTGAAAGATTGATTGAATGGATAAAATGAATGAACAAATGAATAAAAATAAAAAATGATTAGAAGCACAAACAAATGGAGCAATGATGGATGGATGAATGAATGAATGTTTGATAGACGATAACTAATAATTTTTTTCTATTTCAGACCTGTTATTCATCACACAGTTTCATTGGACGATGCATGTAAAACACTCAGAAAACTCGACATGAACAAAATAGGAAAGATTGTTGTCACTATATAACCCGGCATAATTATTGAAGTGGTTTTCAAAAACTGTACTAAACTTTAATAAACTATATGTGATGAGTTCTATCTCTACCGATAAAGAATTATCCTAATATGCATGAACTTGAATCTCTATTTTCTCACATTTGAGCTGAAAATTTTGAGTTTCTGATGGAAAAAAATATAAACTTACATTTGGAGTTTTAGAAGTAATTTATTAAATTCGAATTTGTGTTTTTGAAAACCACTCCAATCCAACAAAATTAAATATTGACTTTTAGAGCAAATTTTCAACAGCAAAAAAATTGTATATTGAAGAATTAAAAACCATGTTAGCCTGTGTACATCCGATTCTCGATTTTTTCCCGTAGGGGGGGGGGGGGGGAGGGGTGAGAAACGGATGTACACAGGCTAAAACCATGTATGATTATAAAACGGAAAGAAAGACTGAATTATTGTGTAATTATGTATTTCTGTGTTTCTAGCTAAGAGAATTTGTCTGAATTGTGTTGTACGTTTGATATTTTCCCCACAGTGGTGGGGTAGGGGTATGACCAGATGTGCACAGGCTTTATTTAACACTTCTAATTCCCAGAAAAACTTTGCAATCGAATTCTGCGAGCTGCGCGATGCAACGACTAATGCTAATTTTGACTACACTACGTAATAATAAAAGTACTCATTTGACGCTTGGGCACGTGGGTCAGCCTCACACCCTGACTTTACGCGAGTCAAAAGCCTGAGCATCAAGGCCGGACGTGCAACCACCAAAACCAATGTGTGAAACATATTGCGTGGACATGAACCCCGCCAATGTTCGGAGTTGTAAGGTTAATCTAGAATTAAAAAAATACTGAAACAAAAATTAAGAAAACGAAGAACAAACCAGCGAGGCTGACAGTAAAATAACTCACTCAAGGTCAAATAAATTAATATCTATTACTGGTGGGACCCGGCGCTATCCACGCACGAACTGCAAAATATTTATTTGTGTCCATCTCATTCGCTTTTCACAAGTTACATATTATCTGAAAATCTCGTAAATCCATTTTTCTTTTTTATTATGAAGGCGAACGAACTCCCGAATTAAATGTATTTTCGATGAAAATTAAAACTTTTTCGCTGAGTCCCTTGAAATCAGTTTACAACGCGACGTTCTGATGCAACTTTGAAACCAGACAAACTCGCTTGCACCAAGTTTACTTTCATTTCAGGGAATCCCCAGCAAATGATTATTGAAATCAACAACGAAATGCAACGTTCTGGAACATCTGATCGATCAGTTGGTCATCTTGTGATTGCAAACAACCCTGTTTATATCCCAAATTAATCGCTAAATAAATTATAATCACACTTATTGCATGCATGCGGAAAAACTTGACAGAAAGGAAAAGGGAAGTGAAATAGGTTGAAATAGAATGAAAGAGCTGAACAGAGACATTTTTAGCAAAACTGATACAGCATGTACTTATACGTAAAGTATCAGAATTAGTTGAAAGTAATATAAAGAAATTAAACAAATATTCCATCCATTGAGCATAGAGCATCTATTTGGATATGCGCTCATACAAATATGTAATTCAGATTATTATTGTTATTATTATTATTGGTTATTATCATTTCATTTAATCCATTCATTCATTCATCCATTCATTGACTCATTCATTAATTCACTTTTCAGTTCATTTTTTTACTAATTCATTTAGCCCCAATAACATGCAACATCCAGAATTTCGTATGTCATTTTTTTCTGTGGTCACAGTAACCAGGGATTTTCCCTGAAAATGGGCGTCAATGAAGCGTATCGTCACAAGACTATCATCCACGAGGCTCAAAACCTTAACAAAATCGTTCATTTTGACCGTGAATTTCTCACTATAATTAAACCAAATTGCATCCAAAACTATTACCAAAGCATCTTTTATCAGATGGACTTACAAAATGACAAAAGAATCGTGTTTTAATGAAGTAAAATGCGAAAGTTAGTTGATACTTTCTATCACATGACACCTTTGGTATGCATTTATAGCATTACATTCACATCCGGTTTTGGTTTAGCTTTCAATCAGAGTATACAACCGGGATTTCTCAGAAGAACACGAGTAAATCTAACAAATATCTCTATATATATCGACAGCCTGCTATTCAATTTACACAGAGCGAGTCGGTGGAAGACGTATTTCAGTTCCTGGTTTGAACACAGTTTGCATCTCAGGTAAACTAGGTATTAGTTAAGTTTATTACGTGAAAGTGTACGTGTAATAAGCATTGCAATTCACCAAACAATTATATTTTAATCAAATGATCTACAAGATTCAGCACATCGCAAGATTTGTAGTTGTAACTTTTTAATATGGCGCAGTTTATTTTTGCTGGTTCCGATCGACGACGTCTCTGGAGCGAAGGATGTTTATTTTGCATAAGAAACTTACAGACATTTTACAGGCTTTCTTATTTTAAGAAACAACGACCTTTTGATAAGCAATTCTAATTGAATAGCTTGGTAAATATTTTTTTTATGAAGAACGCGTTGAAAAAATTAACCTTAGTGCTAATTATGTTCATGGCTCACTTCATTTTACTATATGAACGCCTAAAATTTATGCAGAGATGCCAATTCCATAGCCTCAGAGAAGGGGGGATTTTTATCTTTTGACCCTGTTTCCCTGCGAGCTGCATACATTATAAAAGCAGCCTAAAAATAGCACATAGGCCCTATTTGCGAAGATGTGAAAATTGCTGGAAATGTAATTCCAGAGACAGACATTTCTTCTGGATTATTTCAATTTAGATTGAGAGGAAGTCCGTCAAGCACTCCAATTCTGCATTTCAAACATCTCCTGATCAAAACCACTAACTTAAGAAAGCTAAAAAATACATTAGCAACTGGACAGACAATTGAGCTTGGTGCTGTAAACAAGTTTTTGTAGACATATTGAGTTTTCTACTCTATTAATTCACAGGAAATTTAGAGACATATCAAAGGCTATACTATGGGTTGTGCTGAAAGTACTTGTTGCCATGGTAATGGCGGCGATGAAGAAGCTCCTGGCCACAATGCAAGGGACCGTCCAATTATGTACATGTGTGCACCAGGTAAAGACTCGGTCAATTATGCCGACGCAGGTGATGAAATTGTACTCTTTGTGAACTTTGGTGAATTGTGCACTCCTTGCCAACTACAAGAAAGGGTGATTGAGCACAGAAATGCCTTGGAGCGTGTGAGAGCTGCTGCTGATAATGCAGAAGATTTTAATGTTCAAAAAAGGTTTGAATTTGAGGTATGTGCATGGCAATTTGAATTTCAATTTAACGATATGTCACTTAAGCAAAGATGAGTAGGTACAAACAGGGTATGAGGCGTCCCCTGCACCCCCTCCCCTAGATTCCTTGTGACCAACTACACAATGAATTACTATCACCAGTGACACCATCCCCATTGATATCAGCTCCATTTACCACCATCACCAGGCCATCATGAACTTCTTCATCATTGTCACCAGCAGCACCATCATGTTCACACCACTGGCATTGCCACCATCATGACCATCATCACACTAACTACAACCACCAGCACATTCTTCGCAACTACTTCAACTATCATCATATCACCATCATCACCACTACAATTCAGGGGCGGCGGAACAGTAACAACCGTAAGGTGGGCACTATAATCCCCCATCCCTCCCCACCCCAAGAGAAAGTAATAACTAGAGCCCAGTCATCTCGCATTTCCTTACGACACAGGGAACCAGCTCCTGCATCAAAGGCAGTTATGGCACGTAGCATTTTATTGGAAAACTTTACAAAAATCAAATCACAAAACAAATTTTTTAATGTATAAACTCATGCATTAATATCTTTTTACCAATATTTTGTGGGGGCACATCCCCCCGGTCCCCCGGGTTCCGCCGCCCCTTATCATCCAAATTCAATCACCATCACAAATAGTTTTACAACTATTGCCACCCTCATCAGAAGGTCCACAATAGGGTCGCCTGCATGCTTTTCCATGATCCCTCTATAAGAGTTCCATTAGGAGTTCATAAAGATAATTTTTATCCCTCACTTCACTAAAAATATTTTGTATATTCTGAATTCTAATAATCAAAACCATCAAATCCAGCTCCCGTTCGTTATTATTATCCTGCATCCCACTCCCTTGTTAGCTCATTTTCTGAATCCCGTCTTCAAAATAAGACCATTCCTGTGTCCGGATAAACCCATTGTGGACGTCTCATCAGTTGATATCAAATATTTTTAGGTTCTGATTGCCCAACATGTGACAGAGCTAATCAAGCTACATCCTGCTGTCCCGGAGAGCCAAGTCTATAAAGCAAAATTTCGCATTCCTGTGAATGCAGAAGGTGACCTGACTGATGGTGGTCCAATTCCAGTGACATTACCTTATGTGATTAATGAGCAAGGACAGGATCATTATCGGGAAATCACTGAGAGGGACATTGATGAGGACTATACTGTACACTTCCGTAAGTTGATGCAGTAATCATGCACAGTTGATGATAATGATGACCAAGGCAATGATGGTAATGATGACAATCATAGTAATGATGATGGTAATGGTGATGGTAATGATGATGATGGTAATGACAGGACGGTGGTGATGGTAATAATGGTGATGATGATAATGGTAATGATGACAATTTAATGGTAATGATGACAATTTAATGGTAATGATGTCATTGAAAACGCCCTTTATTGCTTTTACCTCAGAATCTCTTTGGAATCACCTCAAAGACCATTGTATTCAAAACTGGTCTGCTGTGACAACCGACTCATCATTGATGCAGAGACCAGGAAGGTATGGTAGTATGGCAGCAAGAGATGGTGTTGATGGAGACGGGGGTGCTGACTCAGTTGAACAACATGCAGTTCGTTATGAAAGACTGTCCAGCAATAGAGGCCAGGTAGGTGAATAATAATAATGTTAATATACAGGGACCTCCTTTTAGGGGAGGGGGGCACTATAATCCACCACCCCTCCCCACCCCAAAATGAAAAAAAAATTTTTTTTTGACTGTGTAAACTCATGCATTAATATCTTTTAACCAATATTTTGTGTGTGTGTGTGTGTGTGGGGGGGGCGTGGATGTGGCAATTTCAGTACATAGTTTTCACAATTTCTTTTTACAATGTAGAAATATTGGAAATACATGCGTTTAATATTACAATATTAAACAAATCAAGACTAGAGAAATATTTGTATACTAAAAAATAACAAATAAGTTTTTTTAGCATAATTACTTTTGAGGTGCTATTTTTATATCTGATAGCGCTGTCCATGCTTCATGACCTGCCCCAGTGATAAACATCATATACAACAATCATCGTCACGACCACCAAATATTATCATCAGTATCAACTCTAATCCATTGTATTTTTCAACAGAGACCCAGACGGTTATGGCCCGATACATGGGAGATGAAGTGCTGGGGTAAAATATGTGACCCAATCTTGAGATCAGATAATGTTGTGACTAAGTTCATTGCACAGTTTTTTGTTGCACCAATTGTCAATGTTACAACACTGAGTCTTTATTATCAACTGTACTTAAGTGAAGTGTTTCATACTCGGTTCTGGACAAGACTGGGCCACTATCTATGCATGGTTAGTACAAAAGAACAACAAAAAACTATTTCAAGTAAATTGTTGTACGGTGGCAGGTTTCATATTTAATAGTACAATCAGACTTTGTTTTGACTACGTTTTAAAACCTGATGATGGAGGATACTTTAATTCCAAAAGCTTGGTAATATTGCAATATATACATAGTCAAAACAAAGATTGTACTATTAAAAAAACTATTATTGTAACAATACTTTATGTTTAGAAACGAACATTGTTATGCTAATGCAGGGGCGGCGGAACAGTAACAACCAAGGGGGGGCACTATAATCCACCACCCCTCCCCACCCCAATCCCTACCCCAAAATGAAAAAAAAAATTTACTGTGTAAACTCATGCATTGATATTTTTTAACCAATATTTTGTGGGGGGCCGAGCCCCCCAAAATATTTTGTGATGGGGCCCGTGCCCCCACGGTTCCGCCGCCCCTGTAATGTGCCAACCAGAACAACAATAAGCTATATTGAAATAGTGGCCAATCACTCTCTGCATGTATACACAGGGGCGTATCCAGGATTGTTTCCAGGAGGGGGCAACATCTTCAGGAGGGGGTGCACTACCCAGTGAACATGAAACAGTGAGGTTCTTTTGGGAAAATATTTGATAAAACTAGGACTCTGAAATCCCTTGAGGAGGTGGCTAGCACCCCCTACACCCATCCCCTACCATAGATCTGCCACTGATACATAATGTGCCACCCATTATGGAACCAGCCTATGTGATTATTGTCACTATTAATAGATTTTTGTCATAAATATTGCTATCATCATCATCAGAACTACCACCAGATATCATCACATCATCATCATAAACACTAGATGGTTGCAATCATCATAACCACTATCATTAACATCGATCATCACCATGATTGTCATCACCATAATCACTAGCTCATTGTCATCATCATCATAATTGACTGCTTATTTTTTATTCTATTTCTACAGCCACTAATTGTCCTGATGATGCTGATATTTTTTGCTCAATTTCGTTTTGTCTTTGACAATGATGTGACCAACTGCTACAAGACTAACAACTTTGAAGTACTTATTTTGAATGGCACACTTTTGTTAGCTATCATATTCTTTCTATGGTACATAGTTTGGGGGGTCAAGCAGAATACTACACTAATGGGGGTAAGCAATAATTTACTTATCTCTCTTTGAATTCCAAGTGTGTTAAAAATATAAAACTATGGAACTTTAATGAGTCATCAAATCATGAAAATAAGCGAAAGCTTTGAATTCACAGTTCTTTCTTCCATGATCCATGAAACCAGCTTAGATATTGCTGATGATGTATACATATTATTTGATTTTTTTACATTTTTATTTTCTTTTGAAACTATAACGTTCCTGACCAATAATTCAAATATGTAACTTTATAATCCCTCGATCTTTTGATGGGGTTTGGATATTTTTTTTGGAACTACACATTTATTCAAATATTGTTCAATGAATTTTTTGAATTTTTTGAATTTTTTATTGATAATTTATTTTCATTTGCTGTTTGTTGTACTGGCATTTAATCCTCCCCAGAAATGAATGCAATAAAACCCTTCTGACTTCTATCATTATTTCCCTATTTCCCTAGGTTTTCATGATTGTTCCGCTGATTATTCTGGTGATTCTTGCCAACATCTATTTTCAACTTGCAATCAAAAACAGTCACAATCATGCAGCTCTCGACTGTAATGTCTGTTGGAATCACACAGTGCTTGCCAAAGGAGTTCAATATTACAACATCTTCCATCTTATGGAGTGGTATTACAACCCAGTTTTATGGGCCGGAGTACTGTCCATGTTTCAAGCATTGAGCCACATCTTTGAACGTGAGTGTATAATAAGATTATTATAAAAATAAATGATGTGGTATTAAAGTACAGTGATATCAACTGGCATGTTTCAAGCAAAGAGTCAATATATCTCTGAACGTAAATCCATACTGAAAGAGATGATGATGACATATATGAATGTCAAAAATTCAGATAGATCAGTGCTAACACTATGTCCATGAAATAAAAACTAATTAGTTACTAACTAATAGTCTCTATTTACGGACTATTTAGGTGCTATCATTTAACCAGAACAGTTAAAGAAAAGGCAAATACAATTAAAGAAAACAATACCTCGTTACAACATACTTGTCTAAAATAGTCACTAAATATGAACTAATACGTAGTAACTATTTAGATTTTATTTCATGGACATATTGTAAGCACTCTAGGCAATCTTTACATAATTCTTGGTAAATCTTTGAATTCTTGACATTTGTATATAGATTTTAGTTTCAGTTTATATTACCCTGATGATGGACCAGTGGTCCAAAAGCTTGCTTTAAATTATTAAACATAACATTGAAAAAACAGAATTGCTTTCTTTAAAAATATCAATTTATGGTTGTTGTGCTATTTTGACAGCCAAGATTCCACCCCGTGTGAGTCAGACTGCTCACTGGCTGAGCATTTCAGATATTATGAAAAGAAAAGGATGTACCAAGACACTATGCATACTGGTTTCACAAGGGTTGTTTGGAACCATTGATGAGGTATGATTTATATAGCTTTCAAAAACTCATTAATAATTCATGAGCATCTAGTCCAATCCGTGGTCCAATTTTGGTCACATGCAAGAGGTTTTATACCCATAAAATATTCTCATTTGTATTTAATGAATCTGTATATAAAGACTCTAGAGTCGCCTTTGGCTCGACATTGTATATTCCAGATCAGCCGCTCATATTGTATATATTACATAGAGTGCACACACTAAAAGAGTGCAACAAAAATACCACTAAATAGTGCTATTTTATGCTAATTCTATTGTTTTCGTTTGTTAAATTAGTGCTAATTTTACTACTAGATAGTGACAACTGTTCCACAAATTTATTGTTTCCATACACTCTAACTTAGCAAAAGAAAATAGAATTACCATAAAATTGCATTGTTTCAGTGTTTATACTCTATCTCATGTTTTTTTGAAGTTTACTGCAAGTTTAAAGGCCGCTACACATGAAGGAGCTTACTCCTGCAACACGCTCCTGCAAAATGCTACCGGAGCAAAGCTCTCTCGTGTGTACCAACGAAAAACATGTTGCACAACAAAACTTTTGCTCCAGGGTTTTGTTCCCTTTGTTGTGCAACATATTTTTCGTTGGTATACACGAGGGAGCTTTGCTCCGGGAGCATGTTGCGGGAGCGTGTTGCAGGAGCAAGCTCCCTCGTGTGTACCGGCCTTAACCTCAAGATGTAAAATTGTCCTGATATTCAACAGTTTCTGGCATCTGCAAGATTATTGCCTATATTTGTCCTACGAGTCTGCTATGAGCTGGGATATAAGCCAGAGGAATGGAAAAGAATGAAAAAACTATCAAAATTTTGTGTTGACTATGGTAAGTTTTGAATTTCCTCATCAAATTCAATGATTATGATACTTGTACAGGGATTTAAAATATTCTTTTTTAAGGGACCGTTCATTATTTATGGCAAGGGGGGGGAGGGGGGGGCTGGGCGATTAATAATAATAATAATAATAATAAATATGATTTTTATAGCGCCCTCACTATAAATACTCGACGGCGCTGTTTACAATAAATTGATGAATTAAATAAAATTATAATATTATCTATATTACAATAAAATCATATATTATAAAAACTGAATTACTTGAAGAGAAAATAAAAATTATAATATTATCTATATTACAATAAAATCATATATTATAAAAACTGAGTTACTTGAAGAGAAAATAAAAATTCATGTATCTATAAATTATATCAAAAGTTGTTAACGTTATGTTTATACATAGTATCTTTATATATTTCATAGTTCCTATTTATAGGCCAGTTTGAAAAGGAAGGTCTTTAATTCTTTTTTAAATTTTTCTATGTTAAGAATTTTCCTAATATTTGCCGGCAAACTGTTCCATAACACTGGTCCTGATTTTGAAAATGCTCTGTCTCCAAACGTTTTACATCTAGTTCTTGGGACCACCAGCTGATCATCATTTCTGAGGCGGTAGCGTCCCTCCGGTTTCACGTTTATCAGGTCTTTCAGATACAAGGGTGCCATACCATGTAGTACTTTAAACACTAGTAGAATGATCTTGAAGATTATTCGAATGGGGGGTCTTGAGTGTGAAAAGGGGGGTATTGAATTAATTTTTTGGCTATCAGGGGGGGTCTAGAAATTTCATAAGACAGATAAGGTAAATATGAGGGGGATCCTGAAATTTATTTTGTTCTTGCCAGGGGGGTCTTTAAAAAAATGGGTTCCTTGGTAATTAATCACCCAGCCCCCCCTGCTATAAATAATGAACGGTCCCTAAGTCTCTAAATTCAATGACTTAAATTTCCATGACCAATAAGATTAAAAACACCCCAAAACAACCCAATTCATGTTTTTTTCCCCCTATCAGAGTTAACACCATTTTGTGTTGGACTAGATAGTTTAACTCTGACTAGCACACTAATCAGGATACACAGTTTTTTTTAATGACATTCCATGACCCTAAACATAATTCCATGATTTTACAGGCCTGAAAAATACCTATTTCTAAGACTTTCCAGGATTTCCGTGACCCGTACAAACCCCAATGTACTTAAACAATATCCCACTAAATCTGAAATCTCTAAATGTACAGGTGATCCAGCTATAGATTATATTGGTATTGGTGGAGCACTTCACCCCTCAACCAGTTCAACAGTTTTCAACAGAAATGTATCTATAGGTATGATGAAAACAATGTTTATACCCATCATAGAGTGCTAACACTATGTCTATAAAATAAAATCTAATTGGTTACTAACTAATTGTATCTATTTAAGGACTATTTAGATTTTATCATTCAACCAGAACAGTCAAAGAAAAGGCAAATACAAAGGAAACAATAGCTTGTTACAACTTACTTGTCTAAATTAGTCAGTAAATATGAACTAGAGTACAAACAAAAAATCCATGAAAGATTAGTAATACTAGATAATACAATTTTATGTTAATTCTATTGTTTTCTTTTGTTTGATTAGCACTATTTTGTACTATTTAGTAATTAGAGTTTCACAGATTAATTGTTTGCACTCTAATAGGTAGTAACTATTTAGATTTTACTTCATTTACTTATTGTAAGCACTCTAGTGTATTTTATAAATACTTATATTATTATTAATATTTATATATTATTAATATTTATATATTATTAATATTATTTATATATTATTAATATTTATCTATTATTAATATTTATTATCAATTTATATATAATTTATTTATTTTTAATATTTTATTATTAATATTTATATTAATAAAAATATATATAATCTTTACCTATATATATCATATATTTGTAATAATTATTGGTGAAATGCTAATAGGTCTCTCTTTCACTGAGGATGACCTTGGAAATTTTAAAATCCTTATCTTGAAAGCAATGATAAAAATAATTGTGCTCATCTTCAATGAGAGGAAAGACATGGACACTGACACTTTCATTGTCAATGAAAAAAATTAAGTTGATGAAAGTGATGATAGCATGGTAATGATAAGAACAGAGTTCTAAATAAGCTGTCAACGGCATAACTGATATAAACCAAATCAAAGTAAATAGAAAGAATGGTTAGGAAGCCTATTGTTTTATGTCTTTGTTCGGTTTTGAAGTTGAACTGGTCTTGACCCTGCACAGGTTTTTATTTGTGCTCATTCCAAATTGTGCAATACTTGGACATAAACTTTGTCTATGGTATTATGGTAAGGATTATTCAATTTGTTTGTATCAATTATTAGGCATTTGGAGCGAGCAGCAAAAAGAACGATTTTGATCTGTTCACTCAACCTTATCCAACAAGGGTAAAACAACAGTGAAACAAACAATTGTGCATGGTCATGCTTGAAAAAAGTGTACAATAACATATGACAAAAGAGTTTCCAAACCATCTCACTCGATGAACTATGACCAAATTATGAAAAAATATTATTCACTATCAATATCAACTTATACAAGCCCTAATAGGTTTCTTAAATTAATGATCAATATACTCAAAACCACCAGATCAACTAAAGCAAGAAGTTCAGTCTATGAAACACGCGTTGTCCCCACACCAGAAAAAGGTACTGACAGAACCAGCCCTACTTCGCAGACACCACCGTGGCCAAAATGATCCTTTCCTTCAACACTACGTAACACTTCGACATCACGTCGCCCAATATCAACTCCAAGTATTGGCATATGGACCATTCAGAACAGATGATCACGCAAGTGAACATCAGGCCACCATAGACAACAGGAGAATGGAAAAAGATTTTGGCAACAATTCATCATTTTTGAAGTTCCTCTCACAAGTAAGATTTAGCTTGTGGGAAATGGAGGATGATATTCTAAACAGACGCCACTTGTCGCCATGCTGCGGTGAGCCACAAATAGAGGAAGTGTAGGTAAAGATGACGTCACTTTAGACAACAAGACGATGAAGAAAGATTTTGGCAATAATCCAACATTTTTGAAGTTCCTCTGTTAAGTTAGATTTAGCTTGTGACATGACTTGTCAGCATACTGCGAGGCACAAATAGAGGAAGTGTAGGTAAAGGTTACCTCACTAAAGACAACAAGAGGATGAAAAAAAAGATTTTGGAAATAATCCAACATTTTTGAAATTTCTCTCTCAAGTTAGGTTTAGCTTGTAATGTCCCTTATCAGCATGCTCCAAGCCACAAATAAAATGTAGGTTGACAAACTTGTGAAGAGGAGAATTCACATTTGTTTTACTTATTGTAAACTAAAATTGAAGGAAAACTGTAAAGTGGTTTTCAAAAACCTGTGTAACAGAGTGTACAGTAAAGTCTTTCAGTCTTTCTAAGAAAGCAATTTGAGAACCAAGCTGCCAATGGCAACATAACTTGTAATAGTGGGCTTTATAACTAAGGTCATCATTATGACTGAGTTGCATTGCTCAATTCACCAGTTCAAAACTGAGAGCATTACTGATAACTAGTGGTTATACAAGTATCAGCTACTTTATCATTTCTAAGCAAACTGACAGAGTAGAAAAAAACTAAAAAATATGTATAATAATTAGGACTCAAAAATATGTATATTAACTAGCAACTAAACTATATTTGACTGAATATGTCATTTTTATTGTAAACACTGTCATGACGATGTACTTTCAAAAGGCAAATTTTTTAACCATTATGTTCAATAGTCTTTTTTAAAATTTATCAAGTTTGCATTTTTTACTAGATAAGTGGAGTAGGTAAAATAGGACAACTTAAAAGTAAAATTATATTATTGACACTGTGACAATGAAATGTGTAAATAGAAAAGAATAGATATGGCAGTTTAGATATTGTTATTTTTTTAATTGGAAATAAATTATTTTTTATTGTTAAATCAATTTAGTTTTCATCAGTGGTTTTTCATCCCTTAACTTTCTATGTAGGATAGCTCATATTTATGCCTAGAATAAAGTTATTTGGCTTTTCAGGGACCCAGTCCTGTCAGTATTCAGCCAATCAATCAGACAATCAGACAAGCAATCAATAAGTCAAAAAATCAGTCAAGCAATCTTAGCCAATTACCTAATCAATAATAGATTGATTGTCCAAGAAAACTGACAGTAAATTAACCAATCGATAGGTCAGCCATTTAATCAATCAATCAATCAAACAATCAATCAATCAATCAATCAACAAACATTGATCAGTTATTTGATCAATGATTTCTTAACAAGACACACAAACAACAACAAATCTTCCTCTGGACTGACAAGACACTACAGTGACCAAAAACATCAGTTTTCAAAGGACTTTATTTTACAATATTGCAATAAACCATCAATAAAAGATCACACTGACAAATAATTCCTAATCCCCTCACAGATTTTCCTTCATAACATTGGTGATATCCTTAACCTTCTTAGCAATTGACATATCAATATGTCTGTCACCAAAACTGACAACCATGCCACCGATCAAGGCTGGCTCAACCTATGATGGAAAACAAGTTAAAATATCACAGTCAGTGTGATTCTGGAAAATAAATGTTTAATTATCATAAGAGCAATCAAGTCTGCTTTTTTTATAGACAATAGATGCAGTGGTGGATCTAAGGGTAGTATGACAGGGTCTGTTGCACCCATTTTTTACCATTTTTCAAAAAAATAATAATTTGAATTCGAACAAACAAGACTTATATAGTTAAAACAAAGAAGTTGAAAAGTTTGACTCCGTTTGAAAAATTCTGGATCCTCCACTGGTATGGAATCACTTAACAGCTAGGTTGAGTTTTTTGCATGTAGTAGATATATAGAATATAGAATGTATGGATTGTCCATCGTTGGAAGGGTCGACTACAAGTCAGGAAAAGATCACATGTTGGAAATATTTATATTAATAACTATAACACATTTTTTTCCAACATCTTGAGGCACTTCACAATGAAATAAGTATTAAAAATAAAAAGTAAATTCTTAAAATATTTTTAATCAATATGATCTTTCATTGTTTTTTGTTTGTTTTTTTTCTTTTTTCTTTTCTTTTTTTTTCTTTTTTCTTTTCTTTTCTTTTTTTGTTTGTTTGTTTTTTGGGTTCTCGAGTTAATTGAAATGCTGCTATTCAATTCTTTATTCATCATTATCATATAAGAACCTTTACCTTTGTGTCCAGTTTGAGCGTTTCACCTTTCTTCAGGAAAGATTTCAAAGCTGTCTGAAGCTCTTTTAGATTGCTACTATCCAGCTCCTAAAATCAAATACACAGATAATGACACACAATGACACAACAAGCCTCAAAATCTAAACATAGGTCCTTTCTTTTAACACCAACTTTAGGTTTACGCAACCTCAGGAACACTTTTATCACATGGTGGGAAAAGGTGACAACCCAACTGCTACTGAACGATTTGTCAACTTGTAAATTAGTTCATTCATTTCAAGCTTTCAACCTTCTTGGTCATCGTCAGGAAATGAAGAAACATTACAACTGAGAAAGAAATTCAATAAAACTATGCAAACATGCAATGCACAGCTAGTGGGAACTGCACTGATCAGCACTCTATAGACTGAAACAGCTAGTTCTACAAAGGACTAATTTCCAATATAAATGCGTCTTAAACCATATCCACAATGCTAAATAAAATTATTATCACAAATTTACATCTGCCAGGTCTTCATTATTCTATTTTTGTGCTTATCCTTTGTATTGTCAGAGATTGAGAGTCTTAATCAAATGTAGTGACACTCCGACAGATGCACAAGAGGATAGTCTGTTCTTATACATCTTTTAATAATGTCACAGATAATCTTCCTCTCAACGCCATTCCTCATGGCAACATTACCATGACGATAGATTAGTTGGAGGGTGTGGCAAAATATGAACACATCATTGTCACTTTCCTTTCACTATGATCATCATCATCATCATCACCAGAATAATCCTCAAATTACAACACATCACCTTATCGCATAAACTTAACTGTCACCATAATCACTAGAGTCAAGCTACTTGAAGCATGAACACAAAATTCATTAATGATTTCATTCTTGGAAAATTCATTTGATTTTCTTATTTGAATATTCAATTTTCAAAAAAAATAAATAAAATCTACTACATTCAAAACAAGATGTGGTCATTTGAGAATCGCAAACAAAAAGCATTAACTGTCTAAAAACATTTACTGAAGTACACCTTGAAAAAAAAACTGTCACCATAAACATCATCACCATCATCATTAACAAACTGTCATCATCACAAACCTTGGCTGTAGTCACAGAACACAAGACTTCTCCTCTTGTAGCACTCATTAACTTATGAAAGGCTGAATTGATACTAGATAGCAACTTCAGGCGATTGTTCTCTGCCATTGTTGCTGCAGTACAAAACAAAACAAAACAATATTATCCAAGTTGTACAAAAAGTCCTTTGTCCACAAATTTCGCTTGCAAGCATACAATTAGGTGCAAGGGTATTTGTATTAATTAAAAGCTTCATCCTTGCTCTTTGGAAAAGAAAAATGTAGTGACACTCCGACAGATGCACAAGAGGATAGTCTGTTCTTATACATCTTTTAATAATGTCACAGGCAATCTTCCTCTCAACGCTGATCCTCACAACAACGTTACCATGACGATAGAATAGTTGGAGGGCATGCTAAGGCATGGGAAATAGGAATTGATCATTATCAACATCATCAATATCATCAGCATCATAATCATGAATGTCATCAATGCCGTAATGAGATATCACTATATCAATGATAAAGAAAATACTGATGACTTACTCAAAAGATTCAATGTGATTTCAGACAATGATTTTTCCTTTGCAATCTCAGACAGGGCAGCTGAAGAAAGACGACAACATTTGTTAAAAATAAGATTAGAAAAAAATGGTAAAAATGTTAAATTTCTTTTAAAGATCCATGGGGTGTTTTAACAAAGACCTTATTAGATGTTTTTTGTGTACCATGGGTGGATATTTTGCTAGTTGCGAATGTATTTTTTTGGGTACCAGAGGGATGAGAAAAAATGCAAGCAATGAGCAAAATATGGTTGGTTGTCCAATTCTCCAGAGGCTTGTGTATAATACTTTTGAAAGGTGCAGAGTCTCTGTTAATGCTAATTTTCATGGGTATTTTAAGCTACTAAAAGCTACATTGAAGAGGAAAACAGAAGTTTAAACAAGGATATATGGAACTTGGGACTTCTCGCACAAAGGTTGTGCATCAATCAACCGTCTTTACATGGTGCGATTTGTCCCATGCAATTTGTAGTATACCACTAGCCATAACTTCTAAAACTAGTTGCTTACACCTTAAAACATTTTTCAGAATGTCCTACAACTAATTTTAGAACGTTTTGAACCTCATGACTAGTCGTATACTACAAATCGCATGTGGCAAATTGTACCATGGAAATCAGCCTTAATGGTTTAGTACATGCCTTGTTTTTGTTTCTTGTTGGTGCTTGGATTCATAAAGAAGTCAGAGAGCTTTGCACTCCCTTTGATCATAGACTGTCAATAAAAAAATAAGATTAAGCCTGTAGCACTCTAACCAACAATAAAATCAAGATAATTAACAAATGAAATAGAAAAAGTACAAGAAAGAACTGATACGTACATCAACACTATTCAATTCGGCTTCAACTTTATCAAGCTTTTTCTGCTTCGCAGCCGCTGAGTAGACAGCATGAGCATAACGTCCATCTATGCCAAACAGATGGATTGGTGGCTAAAGAGAAAAAATAAATCATGAAATCCAAAGAAAAGAAAAATCGAGAAGGAAAATTTGACTATTAAAAACAGACCTTCACAAGTTGAGCTTTGGTCACTGAAGTCCCGAAGTTTCGAGCTTGACTCTACAGACAATTCAACATGAATTAGAAAAATAACACTTCCAAATAAAAGTGTAATGTTTTATGTTTGTATTCATGTAAAATAAGTGCAAGGTATAAGAAAAAATGCTTACCAACACTGCAGTTTTTTGCAGAAACCGGCATCCCTGAGTAAAAGCCGCCATGTTGGATCTTGCTAACGTGCAGAAAATACCCGGATGTCGGGCTTAGTACTCGAAAACAAGAGAACCAAAGGGAGCCCGCGGTGCTGAGTCATTCAAAATGGCGGCAGGATTTGGAATCTGGGAACTAAATCTTCCTTCTTCTCGAGCGGTGGACTTAGATGAGGAAGATGAAGACGACGAAGTAACACCAGAAAAAGAACTGGAATTCACTCCCGCGTGCTTCTGGTCGACTAAATTTGCGAAATCTTTTAAAGATACGAGTTCAAATGCTTTGGACTGCTCAACACTTTTTCTGAGTTATGGAAAAGTTCCGTCAACTTTTCTTGAAGCTCACTACCTTAGTGGAAATAATAGCGAAGTTGTTGGTGTTATAACAGAAATGAAGGAATTTCATGACTTTGAATCAGTGACTGGTAGTAAACACAAGGAGAAAAATGGCTTATTTTATAGGTTGACAGATAATGAAAAGTGCATGATTTTGCAGTGTCAAACACACGTGGATGAAAGAAAAGCAGTATTCTGGACGAAAAAGGTATAGTGACGTTGATGATGACAGTGGTGAAAATGGCAATATTGCAAGAGAGTATGAAATAAGAGAGCTTATCCCCAGACCCCATCAGTGGCTCTACTCGTCGTGCTATTTTTAGAAACTTATTAACAATCTCTGCACTTTTGTCTCGAGATGTTTTAACGATGCGACCGCACCTCCTGCAATCAGACCAATCACGTTCCAGAAATAACTTCAGTTTTTAAGAATAGAATGAAAAGATCCCCTAATTAGTGTAAAGCCCAATACGGGGGATAAGCTCTCTTATCTCATATTCTCTTGCAATATTGTTGCTGATGATAAGCTATGATGATGGTTGTGATGATGTTGGTTTAATAGGTGATTTGCATCATGACATCATTGAACTACAACTATAAACTCCTTGCAGTCTGTTGGAATGCAGCTCAACCTATAGGACAAAACAATGGATTTCAGCTCCCAAGAGAGAAAAAAGCTTTTGTTGTATCTCCAGATGGTGCTGCTTTGACGTTACGTGCAAGGGATCTATTAGCACTTTTTGCAATTTCTCTTTCATATTCAAATTTTTTATCTCTTTGGAGATAATTAGAACAATCTGCACTAATTATGTACAAAAGAAAGTTGGCAAAGCTTTCTAGTAGTTGTAGTAAACAGGTTGTCATGGTAATGGCCTTTTCTAATGATTGCTTCAGTATGATGTTAAGTACTGTGTTGACCATGATGGGACTGGTTGTGAGGATGTTGATGATTATGATGTTGCGTTAGTGATGTTATTAATGGTTTCTAATTGGGAAACTGAACAACATAGGCAAACAGAAATTTTTCAGAAATGTTGTTATTCTTCTTCGGCCCATCACAGACAACACACAAGTGAACCCTAAATACAAAGTAATTCTGATTGGATAAGAAAACATTCCTGGAATATTTCTTTATTTATACTGTAACATTACTTAGTTGGGTAGATGATGATGTTGGTGTTATTAATTTGGTTTATTGTTTATTTATAATTCAGATATTTGAGCAAATCAAACCAGCCAAAGTATTCATCCTAACATCTTCCCCAGCTTGTGATTACATGACTCCAGACCCACTAAGCTTACCGTCAGATTTTCTTAAAATGTTGAATACGTCAGAATGGAATAAAGATGGCTCCAAGCCACCATGTGGATTTCTAGAAACCCCAAATACAGTCAGAGGATTCCCTGCTTCTGGTAATAATAATAACTAGAGCTACTATGTAGAGCTTACCGTGCCCAGTGTAATTGAGAAGGGTCTGGGTATGAGAATTCTGCTAGTGTTTAAGTTCATTTGAACATTTAAATTTGTTTGTGTTTTTGAGCAATCACAGAACGATTCGAAACTGACATTGCTTAGCTTTGCCTTCTTTTAGTGCGAGTCTACAAACGGTGAACGGTGTGTGTGTTTGTCAGTGTTTTGATCGTCTTTTTTGAACGAGCATTCATTTTCCACTACATGACACTACATTTGACATCTTGAAAATGCTAAATATGTTGGCCAAATTGTTTGTGTTGAAACAGCTGGGCCCGGTAATAAAAATAAATGTATTTATATAGCTCACATTTCCGTGAGTGCAATGGCACTGATAAACCCAGGAAATTTACTGGCTTCTAGAATAAGAGGGATATAAAATGGTATCCTGAAATTTCTGGAGTAAGCAAAAATTTAGTCTAGGTTTGGAATCTTGATGTTTCATCAATATTGGGTCAGATTTAATTAGTTTTTCTTTAGATTCACATTCTCAAATTTGTTTTTAAAGCCAAATGCTTGGCCTCTTAGTTAAAACATAGGGCTTGCAAAGCTGATATTTCACCATACAAAAATTTTATGAATAAAACTCATACAATTTCTATAGACAGAGTAAGCCCTGTCTGGGGCCTGGTTGCAAGATCTACAATCTCAGACAAATAATTGACATATTATTTGCAGGAATTTTATGCACATGTTTGAAAGCAAAAAAATGTATCTTCTGAGGACATTAGTTGCATGATGCCCATCCAGTGATTACATTATTTATGTACAAATTCAACATTCATCTATCAAATTATTTATTTATTTATTTATTTATTTTTTATTTATTTATTTATTTTTTATTTATTTATTTATTTATTTTATTTGTTTGTTTATTTATTTATTTATTTATTTACTTATTTATTTATTTATTATTATTATTATTATTTTTTTTTTTCAGTTTTAACCCACTGTCAGATCTTCAATATCCCTGCAATTCTGTATGTTTGTTACACGGCCACACAGCAAGTAGATGTACAAGCAGTCAAAGCATTTGAAAAACTACTGGAGACAAAAGAGTTTGCTGATCTTAAAAAGGTTTGATGTTGATCATGATGTTGATAAAAATGAATGATGATAGTGGTGGTGATGATGATTATGACAGTAATGATGATAGTGGTGGTGATGATGATGACAGTAATGATGATAGTGGTGGTGATGATGATGACAGTAATGATGATAGTGGTGATGATGATAATTATGACAGTAATGATGATAGTGGTGGTGATGATTATGACAGTAATGATGATAGTGGTGATGATGATAATAGTCATAACTAGATGGTGATGATGATGTTATGAAAGCAATAATGATTAATAATTATTATTAAGATCATTATTATGAAAATATGCATCATCCATATAATTTGATCTCATTTTTATTATTCTTTTTATCGTTTTGTTTAATTCATTGACTCTTGTCTTTTCAATTATTGTTTCAGTCACCAAGCCAAGAAACTACAAAAGTCTTAAAGTCACTTGGAATAGGAAAATCTTCATATGAAAATTTGTATCTATAGTATTATGGCAAATGTTATAGTATGTGATTAACAATGGCAAGTTTAAAAGCGATACTTCAGCTGACGTAAGCCTTTGTTATTCATGTGCCAACCAGACAGTGATTGACCGTTAATTCAATAGAGCTTATTGTACTTCTGGTTGGCACATTAGCATAACAATTTGTTTGTTAGTAAACATAAAGTATCGCTATAGCAAAAGCTAGTATTTATCTGTTGGAAAGTGCTTCTCCAATACAAGTGGATATGAGAAGATAAAACAAATTACATACTAGATTAGACTGTGTTGGTGTTTCTATAGAAACAGTTGTAAAATGTCTAGATAGAGTGAAGAAGGCAAAACTGACCTTTTGGACGTTAGTCTTTCGTCAGAGTAACATTACTCAGACGAAGGTCTAACGTCTAAAACGTCAGTTTTGTCTTCTTCATTCTATACATTTTACAAGTGGATATGAAACGAGTATTCCTTTTATTTTGATCCCTGAAGTTTCCCATAATTCTGTTGGTCACAGTGAACCATGACTTTGATAGCACCATCAGCTGCAGTCCTTGACGTCTCAAAAGCCTGTAAATAATCTTCCAGTTTGAAGTGATGCGTTACCAGAGGCTTGACGTTAACTTGTCCTGATGCAACCAGAGCCAGTGATGTTGTGTAACTATGGCAACAAAAGTGTCATCAGTTAGTTGACCTTACATTAATTTCTCACCTTAAAAGGGACAAGGGGAAGAAATGTAAAAACATGGATAAAACTCCCTATTTACTCAGTTTGATAAAGCTATGTTTCCAGCCATAAAAAGGGCTGTTGTGCTTGTACATGAATTCCTTGTGAAATGTGTTTTTTTTTTATGAACAATTACAATAAATACTCAGTGACTGCAAGAATTGCTTGAAAATCTTCATCCTACCAGTTTGTTACATAGCCCAAAGACCCTCGAATGTCAACTTCTCTGAGCACTGCATCAACTATTGGAATACTTAGTACATCTTGGCCAATTCCCACCAATAAAAGTACACCTCCTGCTGTTGTTGCCTAAAATAAACAATTTGATTTTAATATAATAAAGCTGACCATTTGGCAAAAAACTAAAGTAAAGCATCAAACTTTCAGATCAGGTCAAAATTTGCAGAGACCAAGATTTTTTCAAGATGCACATTAATTGTTATTTCTGCACTATCATATAGCCTGGAGATTAGAACTAGACGCCATATAGTGATGATGGCAATACTGATGTTTTGGATGTTAGTCCTTGATTGGAATAATAATTAACTCCAACGAAGGACAACCATCTGAAACATCAGATCATCAAACTATCTTAAAGGCTAATCGCTACAATTGCTTTAAAAAACTCAATTTTTTTCATGTTTTTTCCTAGAAAAAGCTATGTGTTTTGTTGCACTTGATTGCTATGATTGCTCAACTCAAAAGCTGAGATAGAATCTGAGCGATCCTAGTGATTTAGATCATTTGTTTGGCAATTGTAGCTATTCCAGCAATTATAGTGATTATATGGTAAGTTAAAACTTACGTATACTCCTGTGTGTATACAAGACTCTACTGCAGTACATTCAAGAGTCCTGTCAGCTTGACCCATCACTTCTATAACCTTGCTTGCAACATCTTTACAATCTTTACTGTCTACCTTTATGATGTGATCAGCACCTAGTTCCTTGGCTTTAGCTAGACGACCCTCATTGATGTCTAAGAGGAATGGAGTAAAGGATTTGCTTTGCCAATATTTTGTACTCTCCTAGTCCCCAATCTCCCTCCTCGTCCCCAAATTCCTTCCATACACCCTACCCAGGCTACTTCCCCTTTTATCATTCTGCAGTCTTGCTCAGTCAAATTCCAAAGGTTGCTCTTTGGTCTTAAACAAGTATTGAGGATAGTTTCACAAAAACATACCACCCAAATATCATGTCATTACTATTATGAACAACAGCGATACTTGAGCTGACGAAATCCTTTGTTATTCATGTGCCAACTAGACAGTGATTGGCTGTTATTTCAACAGAGCCTATTGTAGTTCTGGTTAGCACATTAGCATAACAATTCATTTTTTTTTTCAATAGAGCCTTTTATAGTTCTGGTTGTCACATTAGCATAACAATTCATTTTTTTTATAAACATAAAGTATCGCTATACTATCAATACCATTGTCATCATTAGAGTCGTGTTCACATGAGTGGGAAACAGTGTGATATAATGATTCAAAATGGAAATAGAAATTATGGTTAAGATATGATACAGCACTGTTTTTTACCCATATGAAAGTATTTATCTAATGTCAGTATCATCACTCTTCAATAGTTGTAAAAATTATATACCAGTTATCGTTACTACACTTGCACCAGCAGCCTTTGCTACAAGAAGACACAAAAGACCAATGGTACCTAAAGACAAAAATATAAAATAATATATACATTTCTATGTGGGAGTGTAAATAAAACTATTTAGAAATGTTGTAGCATTTAATTCTGTATCATTATTGACATATTAAAAAATATATATATATTTGCATTATTTTGGCTCAAAAGTCTCCACATTTCGTTAACATCATAAAACTTGCAATAATATTCCCAGTTTGGTTAAGTTACATTTCAAGCAATTCGCATAATATGTGATATTCATTTACAGGAGCACATTACTCCATCTTATTTTAAATTAAAAATGCTTAAACTTCCAGAAATAGTCAAACTATTTACATGTCTATTTCTATATGACAATATCTATGACAATAAGCATGCTGATTATAAATTATCCTTAGTTTCTGAGCAACACGATTATGAAACAAGAAGCAAGAAATCTGAACTATTAACTAATCCGTCCTTTAGACTTAATATAAGAAAATTCTGTCCAACGGTTCAAGGTAAATATTTTTGGAACGACATACCTCTCGAAATTAGACACTCTAAAACAAAAACACAATTTAAGCAGTCTCTTAAAAATCTTTATCTAAATAAATATGAAGAAAAACATTGACCGTAGTATGTGGTCACATGTCAGCTTTCAACATCTTGTTTCATGTCAGTTTCTTCTTCTTCTTCTTTTGACGTACTAATTCATAAATTGTAAAATTATAACTATATGTTTCTGTTTTTATTTATTGTAATTTATCACTGGGCTGCTTTTTCTATATAATGCCCAGTCTCCATTATTGTAATTATATACCTAACTGTAAATATTAATTAGATATTAACTAATGGAGAGAACTAAATAAAAAAATAAAAAAAAAAGGTTTAGTTTCAACACATCAATTTTGTCTTTTGATAGCTCCAAGAAAAATTTAGTTTGTTTCACTTTTTTATACACGTGTATAAAATATTATGGTGCCAGTCCAGTTCTTAGGATCAAGACTTTTTGGCCTGTTTAAAAATTCCCGCATTGCCCCTACCAATAATTTATTACTTTTAGATTATAGTAATATAACACCTGCTCCAAGGACAAGTACTTTGTGTCCCATAGTAACACCAGCTCTGCGACATGCATGTACAGCAACAGACAATGGCTCCAGTAATGAACCTTCTTCAAAACTAACATTTTCGGGTAGCCTGTCAGCAACAACAAATATGTATTAGAAATGTTTACAAAAATATCTTTGCATACTTCCTTGTTCAAAAATCAACTGATAATGTTAATGGTAAAAACTAGTACAAAAAACTACAAGTTATCATTATATTTACAACTGATAATGTTAATGAACTGCTATATGTTTTCTCTCAACACATCGAGTGTCACAATGTATGGTGGTCGATGTCTGGAATTGACAGATGCATTATCAAAACGTCTATTACTTACTTGTAACAAAAGTCAGCTGGGTGATTGTGGATTTGGCACAGGAATCCTTCATGAGGTGGCACAAGAAAAGACTTTGAATTAGGACATATGTTATACTTTCCTGACTTGCACAAATGACAGACTCTACATGGAACTGGATGCTCAATGGCTACACGGTCACCTTGAATAAAATAAATGAATGAACAAACGAATAAATATTTTGTTATCTTACATATGAACAACATACAAACAAACTCAGTTCACATTATCATTTCAGCTGATTCTAAAATTGAACTAACTAGTGAAAGGTCTGCACAATTATCAGGGGGGTTCCAGAAATTTTGAAGGGGGGGGAGGGTACTAATAAAGAAAAATCCAGAAATTTCCAAAGGGAGGCACCAATAAAAATTAAAAGAATTATCTATAAAAATAGATCAAAAGACAGGCACCGGCACCCCTGTCCCCTTCCCTTGGCCACACATTCTGTCCACAATACAATGCAGGTCAATGGTATAGGTTTTTGCTCTACCACTCTTCAATGGGTGAGCTCCAGGTGCCAAGGTTGTTTATAACATTTAATCTGAAATTCCACCAGGAATTTCTGTTTCTCAGGAATGGACAAAATAAATGGTAATCTACTGTTCCAAGTATCCCCCAGAAACTCTAGTTTTGGGCTTTCTTTCCTACAAATATTCAAAACTGGGGCCCAAGAAAACTCTGGAAAGTTGTAAATATAGTGCAATTTCCTGGTAATTCTGGGCTCACAGGGAAAAGCTGTGTACCTCTCGAGCATCTTTTTTTCCATAAATTCTCTGGTAGAAAAGCATCACTGAAATTTACATTTACATGGTAAACTACCATATACCCACCAACTTTTAAACTTGTAACTCCTTCTCCTAGTGCAGCCACAATTCCACTAGGTTCATGACCAAGAAGCATTGGACTCTTTATAACATAGTCACCAGCTCTCCCTTTCTTCCAGAAATGGATATCAGTACCGCAGATACCAACTGTTTGCATTCTAATTTGGACCTCTTGATTATAAAGAACATATATATTAAAGTGCTACTGAGCAATGATATGATATCACAAAGAACAAAAATAAAGGCTGAAAAAGTAAAGGCTTGTTTACTGTAGTTCCAGGGGGGGGACTCCGATGGTAAGCGATTGGGGATGCTCGCCGTATCTTTTAGGGGTAAAAATCAGCGGTTTGGTATCTTTTAGGGTTTAAAGTATAAAAATTTGCCAAATTCTAACTTCTTGGTATCTTTTAGGGGTTGAAAAGCATTGAAATTCCTGATTTCAGTATCTTTTAGAGATGAAAAATTTGTAAAGCCACGCCCTTTTGAAAAACGTCAGGTATCTTTTAGGGGTATTTTTGAAAAATTCTGACGAGTATCCCCAGTCATTTATCCCCACAGTTCCCCCCCCCACACCGGGCTGCAGTTTTTCTGTTATTTGTAAAATCAGACATACATAAACGCTTACCGCCATTTGGTGTTGTTTTCCTCCCGTCAATCAAGACTCTGCTTACTACCCAAATGAAAACTAAGCAATCTTGATTACATTGTACAAACATTGGCAAGAGTTGGCGGGTTTCAACAAATTTCGTAGGCAGTTCATTTAAGTTTGGTGTTATGATTGACGGAAGCAAAAACCACCAATGGAGTTAAGTGTATCAGTGGCTGAGTTCACTGAAAATGGAAAACTACACTAAGAAAGAACAAAAAAAAAGCAATTTGTAATTTGAATGGTGGTAATAATGAAGATTATGTCTGCTAAATGATAAATGATGACAATTTTATTCATTTACTTCTAGACATTTTTTTTAGTTTATTTGTTTGTATGAATATCTGGCCAGACCATCCTCTTGCATGAATGGTGACAAACAGCTAGGTGTTCATATGGCCCTGTTATAAGATAGGTAATTCAAAATGGCTCCTTTTTCATTTTGTCTCAATAGAGGCACTCAAACACGTATATAACCTGCGGTTTACAGATTGCACACAGGACCAAGGGACATTATAAAATTAGTGCAGCGAGATATTAGTATTCTTTTTAGATAAAATACCTCCCTTTGCCGGCTCTCGGACGGGCCAGGGCTCCTGCAAAAACAAACACAAATAACTACGACAATATGTCAGTTTTTCAGAAAATAAAGAAATTAAAGTTGATCTCAACGTGTAATGGTTTGATCGTGTTATTTTTGCATAAAACTTACGATTCTAAGGTCATCAACTCCATGCAAAACTACAGAAAGGTTTTGTTCTGTAGACGCCATCACCGAGCTGACCACTAGAGTGTCACGTTATCTTCTGTCACGCCACATCATATTTATTATATATATATTTTTTTATATTATAGGATGGCAGAGCCTGATACTCAGGCTAGTTACATTTAGTATCTCTTATTACGCTCAGGTATTCATTACTAAGTGCACCATCAGGAAATACAGTAAAAATCAGAAATCTTTTGGGAGTCCCGTTAAAAACATTAAAAGATTGCGTGATTTACACAGCTGTGACGTGACTTAGACACAGGAACACCGATTTATTGTGTTCCAGCGCGCAGCACTTTCAAAGATGGCGTCGAAGGAAAACCTTTCTGTAGTTTTGCATGGAATTGATGACCTTAGAATCGTAAGTTTTCTACAAAAACAGCATAAACAAATACCTAAATATTAAGCTCAATTTGTGTTCATTTATTGTAGGAAAAAGAGCATATTGCTATGTTAATTCGTTTGTTTTTTTGTAGGAGCCTCGGACCGTCAATCCACCCGCTAAAGAAGGTACATAGAAAAACTTCAACTTTTCAACAATTTTCTTCACCTTTTTCATGCTCATTTTTGTACTTGTGCTATTATTAAACAAAGTAGCTTGATATGCTAATAATAGAAAGAAATAAAAAAAAAACAAAAAAAAACATTTCAATTTCAAAGTTTGAAGCTTTGAGGATGTCACGGGACTTCGAGCGTCCCAAAGCGCTGGATAGATGAGGTCATAGGTTGTAAATGCTCTCGAAATTGGTAGTAATGTCATTGAAATGTCAAATAATGAATTTGTTTGAAAACATTTTTTTAGAAGCAAGTTTTGTTTTAGCCTCAAACGCAAGCATGACACGAAGGTTGTCAATTTGTAAATTTTATCTAGCATTAAATTACCCTGCGAGCAGAGTCTTCTTTAACCTTCCCCACGAGAGAGAGAAAGGAAAGAAGACTCTGCCGAAACCCTGTTGCTTTCAATTTGAGCATGCGCGGCAGTTGCTTAGAAACGAATGACTTTCAACGCCTACTCGCTGAAATAATATTTCCGGATCTGGTTATTTTCTCGCGGTTTACGCTTACAGTCACTGATTAGGTGACAAAACTATGTGCAAAATGTAATGTCGCGTACGCCTTAAAATCCTCGTTTATAGTTTATAATTCAGATTCCCCTAAAACTCCACTGAAGAAATACCCAAAATCGAGCCAGTAGAAGCAACGACAAAAATAAAATGTGCCTCTGTTCCGTAATGAGAATAATTCCATGTAATTCGCCGAGCGATGAATTCGTCAAACGATGTTCGTGTCCAGATTCTAGTAAAAGTAAAAAAACATGCCTGAGAGCAAATTTATTTGAGGGAACGCATACTAGTTGAAGTTTCTGGCTGTATAGATGTGACGCCTTTGTAGCGACAAGAACAAGAATTCGAGCAAGACGAACGGTCAACTGAATTGGCTGCGCATATAAAAGCCAGTTTATCCGGAAGCAAAACTTGTTCTGAGTAGCCCAGATTCTTGGGCTATCGGCACTTCAAAGAAACGACAGGGTTTCGGCAGAGTCTACTTTCCTTTCCCTCAGTCTCGTGGGGAAGGTAAAAGAAGACTCTGCTCGCAGGGTAGCATTAAATAGTAATTAACAAGAAATAAATTATTATTATTATTATTATTATTATTATTATTATTATTATTATTATTATTAAATAGTTAAGAATGGTTTCACACTTGTGAGGCGTGCACTCTGTTTCATATGAATCATAAACATCTCATTATGAAATCATCATTATCATCTCCATTAATTTTGACATCACCACTATTGTCATTCATCATCATGATCTGTTATTGTATTTTTTTAAAGAGGTTCAGCTGTCAATGCAGACTGTAGGTATCTGTGGTTCTGATGTACATTACTGGAAAGCCGGTCGTATTGGTGACTTTATTCTTAAAGCTCCAATGATTGTAGGTCACGAGCCTAGCGGCATTGTGTCAGCAGTTGGGGAAGGTGTAACACACTTGAAAGTTGGTAAGCGAGTCTTTCATGATCTTGAATTTTTTTTAATGAAATCTTGGTATTTATTATTGGTTGTTGGTATTAGAGTTTTGTATGAGTGGGAAACAGTACCGTATCGTATCATATAGTAGCCATAGTTTCTAAGAAAACATTCGAACTATCTACTGTATTGTAGTGGAATTAAAGATGTACCATTTACTTCTCACTCAAAAACAACTCTAACACTAAACTACCACTAATAAAAAAACAAATAAAACACAAGAAAATACCAATATAATCCCAAGATATCATTTTAACAATATATCTATTTATTATAACAAGTTATTGGTATTTTCTTGGCCTTCTCAATTTTGCCAATGACACAATAAATTTGAGATGTGCTGATTATTTTCCTGTGACATCACTTAAATTTACAGCATTTATGGAGTGATGAAAACATGCATTTTGTGAAATTACTGTCGCTCGTTGGGGTTCCTGTGTAATTTTCATTTTTGGGGGTATCCTGTCCTTTTAAACAAAATTCAAAATGGCTGCCAGTTTGGTAAAGTTGTTCACTGCAATCTCTGCAATCATATTTTTCTGAGAATTGTGGCCATAGATAGTAAAAAATCAACAAAATAGAATCCACTGTCACTTCAAAATAAGGTTAGATTACCAAATATGGTTATGGGTGCAAACAACAGTTTTTTTAAAGATGATTGTTTGATGTGTATTTTTTCCAGGTGACCGTGTTGCTATTGAGCCTGGGGTTCCCTGTAGGCTTTGTACATTCTGCAAATCAGGACAGTACAACTTGTGTCCAGATATGTCATTCTGCGCCACACCTCCAGTTGATGGATGTCTGTGCAGAACATATAACCATGCCGCTGACTTCTGTTACAAGTGAGTGGTCAGTATATGGTACATGATGGTGGTGGTACATGGTGGTAATGGTACATGGTGGGACATGATGGTGATAGCACATGATGGTACATGGATGGTGATGGTATATGGATGGTGATTGTACATGGGTGGTGATGGTACATGATGGTGATGGTACATGGTGGTAATGGAACATGATTATAATGGTACATAATGGTGATGGTACATGATTATAATGGTACATGGATGGTGGTGGTACATGATGGTGATGGTACATGATGGCAATGGTACATGATGGCAATGGTACATGATGGCAATGGTACATGATGTCAATAGTACATAATGGTACATGATGATAATTGGTACATGGTGATGGTACATGATGGTAATGGTACATGATGGTGATGGTACATGATGGTGATGGTACATGATGGTAATGGTACATGATAGTAATGGTATATAATGGTGATGGTACATAATGGTACATGATGGTAATTGGTACATGGTGATGGTACATGATGGTAATGGTACATGATAGTAATGGTATATAATGGTGATGGTACATGGTGATGGTACATGATGGTAATGGTACATGATAGTAATGGTATATAATGGTGATGGTACATGATGATGGTACATGATGGTAATGGTACATGATAGTAATGGTATATAATGGTGATGGTACATGATGATGGTACATGATGGTAATGGTACATGATGATGGCACATGATGGTAATGGTACATGATAGTAATGGTATATAATGGTGATGGTACATGATGGTGATGGTACAAGTTTAGTGCTTTGATTCCTATAAGGATGGACCTGTTATACATTGCAACTGTGTTGGTATTCACCATGATGATTAATGTCGATGACGACAATAATGATGGTGCCCATGTTAAGGTAATTCCGTAGTAATAGAACTAGCCATAGAATTTTGATAAAACTTTCTATGGTAAAATATTTTGAGTTTTTCATCAAAAATATAAAATAAAAAAATGGGGTCACCGTATTGGATTTCGCGAGAAAAAAATTTAAAGTATACCCACTTTTGTCCATTTAGCGTCTAACATTCGAAAATGGGCATCAAACATAAAAGTATCTCTTGACTGAGTTTGGTCAATAAAAAAAATTTGAACGTGCTTAAATGTGCTCCTTATACATTGGGCTACTGATGTAAAGCAAACGATTTTCATTAAAATTCAACAGCGAAGAGAAATAAAGCAAAAATTAACAAAATGTTCGAATTTGTACAGGCCTCATTAACGCTTTGAACAAAACACTTTTCGAAATATCGAAAAATCTAGCCATAGAATTTTGTCATAGATCACATATGTTTTAAAAACCATGATTTCAAATGATATTATGAAATAAAAAAGATAGGTGCCCATATTGGTTTGTGAGATATTTTGAGAAATATTCTCAAATTTCAATAATATCAAGTCTTTTCCGAGTGTGGACTGGGGCGAGTTTAAAGAAATTCGTAATTTTTCGCTTGAAAATGTGAGAACTGTTTGTATTTTTACGTTAAAGTGTTTCTCAGACATAACTCTGTATCTATTGATAATAAGAAGTGTAAAACTCTAAAATTCGAAATATGCACAGAACTGTGTGCAGTGCAAAACTACGGAATTACCTTAATGCTAATGATTACAAAGATTTTTTAAAGACTTCTGTCTTGCTGATGGCAGGTTACCAGATCATGTTAGTTTTGAAGAAGGTTCATTACTGGAGCCATTGTCTGTTGCTGTACATGCATGTCGCAGAGCTGGTGTTACAATGGGACACAAAGTTCTTGTCCTTGGAGCAGGTGCTATATTTTTTTAGTTCTAAAAATCTTCTTACCTTAAAGTGGTTGAATGTATATTTGCACTAACTCACATTTTGTCATTAGATAATGA
Organism: Diadumene lineata; assembly: GCA_918843875.1. Lineage (NCBI taxonomy): Eukaryota > Metazoa > Cnidaria > Anthozoa > Actiniaria > Diadumenidae > Diadumene > Diadumene lineata. The sequence continues at coordinate 4,164,362 of OU974082.1, forward strand.
TTACTATTTCCCATCACTACTGGGTACAGAATCATTGCAGCACCCAACTATAATGAAACACATGAGCTTGATGAGTGCTTTTTTGATATTGCACATCTAACTCCCATTGGTTGTTTAATATGTTCAGGTCCTATTGGTCTTGTCAACCTACTCACCGCTAAGGCTTGTGGAGCCAGTGAAGTTGCAATTACTGGTAAGAATGATTTTAAATTAAACAAATTCTGGACTGTAGTCAGACTTGTGCTAGGCTTTTGCTTAAGCAGATATAGAACTTGGACTGTAGTCAGACTTGTGCTAGGCTTCCGCTTAAGCAGATATAGAATTTGGACTGTAGTTAGACTTGTGTTACAACATTGCTTAAGCAGGTACACTGAGCTTGTGACAAACTTTATTTAAGCAAACACTTTGCCAATTGAAAACAAGTTTGTAACGGTCAAACTCGGAATATAGATTTGCTTGATGTATGGTGTTGAGAAATAATTGTAACCAAAACTCTAAAATAAATGTTTTATCTCTCACAAATTTTACACAGCGTTCCTGTGGTTCCTTTATAAATTCTAACATTTTCTAAAACATTTCAAGCAAGTGTAGGCTGCTGTGCTTTGCAGGTCACACCAAACACAGAGATAGAAAAATGCTAAGCAAATAAACATTGGTCAAGCAAGCATACAGGTGCTAGCACTAGTGTGATCTTAGGCTGGAGTCTATCAGTGAGGGTTCGTGCTAATACTTGAAAAGCTCTGGAATTGAAAAAAACATTTTTAAGTGCGCTTGAAAAGGCTAAAGCCCTTGAAAATCGAAATATTTCTGAAAACGCCTGGAAAGCTCCTTGAATTCCATACAGACACAAGTTTTCATTTCAAACTACTGTAAAACAAGAAAAAAAAATATTGAACATTATTAGGTGGTTAGTAATCAAAGATATGAAAAAAATGCTTCTCCTTGAAAATCCAAATTTTGTGCTTGAACAGTGCTTGAAAAGCCCTTCATGAAATTCATGCTAAAAGGTCTTTATACTCGTAATTAAATATAATAGTCATCAACCATGACAGGAAAACCAGTAGAAAGGATAAGGGGAGAGAAATTTATATGCACTGTCACCGTATGGACTGTAAGTTACAGCCCTGAGAGTGTTTGCTGCCATAAGGAGGGTTGACTGTATTTTGTATGGTACCTTATAGATATCAATGAGGGTCGTCTAGCTAAAGCCAAGGAACTAGGTGCTGATCACATCATAAAGGTAGACAGTAAAGATGGCAAAGATGTTGCAAGCAAGGTTATAGAAGCGATGGGTCATGCTGACAGGACTCTTGAGTGTACTGGAGTAGAATCGAGCGTTCACACTGGAATATATGTAAGTAACAACATGGTTTAATGAAGGATGATATTGATGACATGTTTGTGATTGTGACAGCTACAGTGAAGCTGATGATGGTACTACTACTAATGATAAGAGATATTGCATTTGATAATGATGGCAAAGACAAATAAATATATAATGGTAATGGCGTGATTATAGTGATAATTGTCATGGTAATAATCGATAATGACATTCTCTTTTTTTTAATATAATGTTTATTTCTCAAATCCATTTCATACAATACAATTTTTTTACATGTACAGCACAACTACATCTACATTTACAATTCATTATATATCTATTAAACACTATCTGTCCCTGGCTGTATTTGACTGGACAGAAAATTTTCGTATTTCTTCAAGTGAGAGAGAATTTTTGATTTACCTTTAGCTAATATTTCATATTCTAATCTTTCATAATGATTAATAATGACGTCAATAACGTCAGCATATAATGTCTTCCTGCTGTTATTTAAATAAACTAAAACACTAACAATATAACATCTCTTTCTTATCAGGCAACAAAGTCAGGTGGAGTTTTAGTCATTATTGGAATGGGAAAGTCAGACCTTAATCTACCCATTGTTGAAGCCTTAGTCCGTGAAGTTGATATTCGAGGGATATTCCGCTATGCCAATTGGTAAGCATTTCCTTTGTGTTTCAGGGGACAGTGTCAGGGGGAGTCGTTGTACTTATAGGATCCTCCCCAGACAAACAGCAGATGGTGTCGACTTTTGATGCGAGGAAGAGAGAAGTTGATATCAGAGGTGTCTTTAGATATGCTAACTGGTGAGGGTTTGAATGACTTGTAGCAGTGGTAGTCATGGTGATTGCAGTGGTAGTCATGGTGATTGCAGTGGTAGTCATGGTGATTGCAGTGGTAGTCATGTTGATTGCAGTGGTAGTCATGGTAATTGCAGTGGTAGTCATGGTGATTGCAGCTATAGTAACGATGGTGGTGATCAGAGGTTTTTGTGCTGTTAGTGATGATGATAATGACAAAAATCAGGTCATGTAAGGAGTAGTTGTTAGAAAATTTCAAAAAGGTCAACTTCCACTCAATGTTGTTGAACATCACTGTCTTACACTTTGGAACATTAGATTCAACTATCCAAGTATCAGAAAAAATAAACACCTAGAAGACACTTTACAGTGAGGGCACTCGAACCATGAACACTTGTCTTTATTTAGCTTGTTATTTTCTGAGCTTTCTTCTGCTTCAAATTCTCTGAAAAAGTAGGACTGAATTCACTGAATGCACTGAGTTATCAAAATTCAAATGTTTTCAAATAGATTCACTCATAGGATGCATGTTAAAAAAAAGTGTCAAAAAAGCACAAAGTGTTCATGGTTCGAGTGTCCTCATTGTAACATACTTCAAAATCAAAACTCAAAATTTTTGTTCACTTTTGTAATCATGCCAACTGATTCTCTTGTTGCTATAGTTACCCAGCTGCACTGGCTTTGATTGCGTCAGGACAAGTTAATGTCAAGCCTCTGGTAACGCATCACTTCAAACTAGAAGAATCTGTACAGGCTTTCGAGACGTCAAGGACTGGTGCTGGAGGTGCTATCAAAGTTATGATACACTGTGACCAATAGAATTATGGGGTCAAGGTCGAGATTGGGTTGCCATGGGAAACTAATGTAAACAATGAAATGATTAATTTCTAAAAAAGTACAGTGGTTTAATATCAAAAATTTTTATTATCATTTTGTGACTGGTACAAGCAACATTGTCTCCCCAGCAGAAACAAAACACAAGACTTGTCCCTTTTACTAGAGTGCAAACACTAAATGTGTGCAACAGTTGTCACTATTTAGTAGTAAATCACTAATTAAACAGAAGAAAACAATAGAATTAGCATAAAATAGCACTATTTAGTGGTATTTATGTTGCACACTTTTGGTGTGTGCACTCCATGTATGGCCAGCAACTGTAATATAGAAATCATAAACATTTACCAATACTTTCCAATACTATTCAATTGTCTCAAAGACAAAAACTACTATTTGGTCATTCAAAATAATATGTGAAAAAGCTTTTTAGGTATCAAAGTGTTTCAGAGTAAAACAGAAATAAAGAAAATTGTGAACTATATTATAATATAAGAGGCTTGAAAACCACTCGATAGTGTCAAATTATAAACTTTAAACAATGTAAACAAATTAATATGATTTTAATAAACTTCAACAAAATCTACTCTTGTCGTTCATTTAAGACATTTGTTCACTACAACAGACACCAGAAAGGGTGGTACCTTCATGTGGTTAAATATGGGACTTCTCAAAATATTTTTTATCTCTGGGGGTGTTTTTGATGAGCCTTGGAATAACAAATTTATTTTGCACCTTTCTTGAGCCTAAATCCTGGTCCCAGATTTTGAAATATGGCTCTCTGCATCTCTCAGATCATAGAACTATGAATTTACCACTTGCCAATACTACTAGGGACCATGACGTCTGCAATACCTTAGCTGGCTGCAGACATAGTGTAGCAAAAGAAATTTTGATTCATTTAATCAACTGGGAACCTAGGCTCTATATACTAGCCTCCTCTCGCATCCATTTTTAGTGTCGGGCTTCCTGTCCCTTCCCACAAACAGGAAGCCTGACAATAAAAATGGATGCGAGAGGAGGCTATCTATATACAGTGTTTATGCTACTCCTTGATAAGCCCTAAACACATTTTTAAGTGCACTGGAAAAGCCCTTGCCTTATAGCAAAAAATCGTTAAACTACAGGAATACTCCTGAATTTGATGTTTTTTTAAAGGAGACTGTCTAATTAAAATGAATTGTAAAGAAGAATATTCAAAGAGTTTCAAGTTTGTTGCTCTGTTTCGTAGCTATTTAATGTTGTGATTCAATTTTTTTGTGAACTTCCGGTATTGGTTTGGGGTTCCTGTGTTCTTGCATGTGCTCATGGCTCTTTTTGACTCTCGCTTTCAGTTATTTGAAATCAGCCCTTTAAAATCAAATTTTTGTGCTTGAAAAGTGCTTGAAAAGTCCTTGAATTTTATATTGGAAATGTAGCACAAACTCTGTATATATGAACATTAAGTACAGGTCAAATTGTTAACAGTGAAGACTGTGTCCAGTAACATCATTGTAATGCCAAGTGTAATCGACCAATGAAAACCAAAACAACCAAAAAGAAAAACAGTCTTTACATCACTTGTGAATGAACAGTTACTGATTGAAGCTTAGATAACCATTTTCCTCCATTTCCTTGGTTTCATGCCTACTAACATCCTCATCATCATCATCCTCATCGTCATCCTCTGCATCCATATCGAAGAGTTTGACTCTTCTTCTTGACACAGACAGCATGCAGCACACCTTGCGTGATCCGCTCACTGCTATCGACCCAGCTTGAAAGCCTTGAATCTTTCGAAAATGTGTCAGCTTTGGTCCGACATCTTGAGGTATTAGTGCAGAGTTGTCAATTAACGGTGCTGTTTGGCTGTTGTTTGAATTGAGGGAAATGTACCCATCCTCTTGAAGAAAACTAAGTGGAACTTGGGTCAAGACATTTGATTCATTTTTACCTTCACATTGTAGTGCTTTTAACAGGACCGTCGCAATGTCCGAGTTATAAAACTGAACATCTTGAATGCTATATGAACACCGTTCGTCATCTGGTAAGCACGAGAAATGAAATGACATGGTTTTGAAAGATAATGGCTGGTCGTTGGTCAAGTCTCCTAAGTTTACTAAGTAAATCTTATTCTCCTCTGCTAATGAAAACACCACAATTTGAGAACTAGATGAAGTGATAGAAATCTGTGCGATGTGAGCCATTGAATTGTGATTGCAATCAGCTAAATGAATCGTGGCTTTGCATTGGAATGAATTACTGATTGTTTCAGAGAGCTTCTTGAATAAAACATCCACATTTTGTTGAAGGGCATTGCTTAATGTCACCAGCGAAGCTTCGGTGTTATGATGAAGGATCAGCGGACTATTTCTAAGTAGTTCACTACTAGTGACAAATCTAGTCCAAGCAGTGTCACCATAAGTAGATAAAGACTTCAGCTCCTTATCTTCAAAGTACTGACCTACACGCTCTAGGCTGAACTTCCCATTTTGGTCAACATTGAGTTGATCCTGCAAGAAATTAGCAACCTGGATGACATCTTGCTGACTTGAGTTCTTTAGATAACTTGGAATGGGCTCATCGGACAGACGTAGAATCACAGAATAAAGCCATTGGAAAAATGACTTGAAGCTTTTCAAGCTTGTCTCGATAACGTCAACTAACTCTCTTGTCTTGAGCATCACAGTACCCAGCTTCTGTATGATTCCTTGAACAGATTCCTCAGACAATCCCAAGATTCCATAGTGGTCATACCATTTTGCCATTCCTAGGATTTCTGTGAAGTGGAAGAGTAAAGCCTGTACGACACTTTGTAGATGTTTCAGTGCAAGACCTTGGATACTTGAGTATGAGTTTTCAATGTTGTTGCCAAGTTTCTTGAGGCCTTTTTCAGTCAACTCATGAAGAAGGAACGACTGCAGTTCTGGGGATGCTGTACCTATAACAGGTGAAATAATGGTTTGATTTATGATTTGTAAACCATGAAATACAAACTTTGTCACTCAGAAAAGAAATTCTTATAACAACGTTCCATGTTTACCGACAAACACGTTCGTTAAGGCTGATTTACATGGTACAACTTATTGTTGTATTTATAGCATGAAACTAGTTGTGAGGTTCAAAACCTTTTAAAACTAGTCGCAGGACATTCTAAAACACCTTTTACAGCATGTGTGACTTGTTTTTGAAGTTACCACTAGTTGTATGCTACAAATTGTGACAAACAAATCATACCGTTAAAATTGGGCTTTAGCGTGCCGATCAGAACCACAATAACTTTTCAGAACAAACTGATGTAAAGTGTTTACACCAGCATAAGCGCCACTAATTTTTTTCAGATAGAAGTTTTATACCATCTTGAACACAACTTATAGTATCTTTTAGGGTACCAAGAAGTGAACATTGATCTTGAATTTTTTTAAATTACGATTATCAAAGATAAGAAGTACTCTGTGTTAAACAGATGTAAGTTTTCCATCTCTGGTTGGTATCCTTCCAGGGTTGAAAGTATGCTTGACACACCATTCTTAAGCCCGATATACAGGGTGCGATTTGTAGAGTATGACTAGCCGTAACTTCTAAAACTGGTCGCTCGTGCTCTAAAACATGTTTCTGAATGTCCTACGACTAGTTTTAGAATGTTTTGAACCTCATGATTAGTCCTATACTACAACTTGTACGCTATAATTTGTACCGTGTAAATCAGCCTTTAAAGGATGTCAACCACCCTCAACAATAACCAAAATGGACATCATGAACATAATCATCATCATCGACAATCAAAATCATCATCATCAATGGTTCTTGTACCTTTGGTCAAGAGTGTCAAAAACTCTTGGCTGATTGACGACCCAGCTTCAAGCCTCTCATTGGCAAATATTGTCAACTTTGTATCCATTTCCAACAAGATATCTTCCCAAGCTTCTGACATCAGCATTATCGTCTGTTTGAAATACTCCATTAATGTAGAAACAGTCCCAATCTTCTTAGCAATGACAGACAGCTCATATTGCCGAGAATTCAACAACGGAGAACTATACATCTCCAGCAGCAGAGATTCCCGGCTGTTGTCTATGTGTGGCTGCATTGCAATACTTGTCATAACTTTAAGAGTACTTGAAAATGAGGAATTAAATATCTTTGAGTTTTCTGTTTTTACTACACTACACAAAAATATACCATAGAGGAATACATGAATTTGTCCATTGGAATCTCCTATTGTAAGAATATTAAGTTCTTCTGGAAGGCAGGCCAGTTTCTTGGGGTCTTTATCAAACTCCTCCGTTGACTCTTTGGAGAAAAGCGTTTCTCCCGATTTGGGTAGGGATGGGAGGGGTGGAAGCAACAACTCAGCTTTCTCAACGTTGAATGGCTGCTTTTCGATGTCCTTGCGAAGTGAGGAATCTTTCTCATTTTCAATCCATTCCATGCAAGTAGGCGTCGAATCTATACTGCATGAATGCACACATTCCGCGTTTTCAACATCGAAGAGTTTGATTGTCCCATCTTTGTAACCAACGGCGAGCAATTTTCCATCTGGTCTCCACGACAGTTGGACAGCTTTTCCCTCGCTTGCAGAAACGCTCCAAACTTTTTTCCAAGTTAGGCGATGAAGTAAAACCTCTCCTTCTGAAGTTATCAAAGCGATAAGGTCCATTTTGGGTGACCATTTCATTAAGTTTATTTCCGCGGAGCATGGTTTGTCTTCTAACTCTCGAAAAGAACCCAAACTTCCCGCCATATTGAACGAAATGGTTACGCATGGTCGAAGAGTCCATAGAGAATGTCTGAGGTTTGAACTGCGGGCGCAAACATTTTGTTTGTTTGTTCTTTCATTTCAATTTGTTCGTTCTTTCGTTCACTCTCAAGTTTGTTAATTTAACCATCAATCCATCCGTCCATTGATCCATATATATCCATTCATTCCTTTCTTCATTCTTTCGTTTATTTTTTGTTTGTCTTTATTTTGATAGTTGTTTATGACATATTTGCTCAGTTTATTATTAATGCATTCAGATTTAATCTTCTTTTAAAATTGGATTTTTGCCCTCTTTTTGTCGCTCATTTATTTGTTCATTCGTTCATTTTCGTTCTTTCTTTCATTCAATCTCATAGTATTGCGCATGCTCACTTCACACCGTCCTTACCTAATCTTGGAAACGAGGTTCATCTCCAAAGCGTTCCTAGGAACGAGAAAGTCGTCACTGAAAATGACTTGAAACGCAATTTTCTCTTTAAATTACATTACTTTTCAGCGAGTAAAACACAGGCAAGAAGCCAAAAGGATGTAGAATTGTTGGTGTAAGTTTTGTCCAAAACTATGGAGCCGTTTGGGCGCCAAACACGCAAAAACAAACGACTTGCCGACCGACCTTTTTACGAAAAACTCGGTCCGACAAGTGCGGATATCGTCGCAGAGGCTCGCTCCTCTGTTCGTACATTAAATACTAGAAGACCTTGTACTCCAACAGACTCAAAGAGGACTCTTTTCAGTACAAATTTGCCACGACCTGAAGGGAGGCCGCCATCCGCTCTGAGGTGAGTTGAAATTTTTGTGTCCTGTGTTTACTGTTGAAGTTCATGTACAAACGACGATTGATGGTTAGAAAATAACTTAAAATGTTTGAAAATTTAGTTGTATTTAGTATACTACTTAATATACATAGAGTGAATGTATTTCAATTGTTTTAGTGGTGCTGTTTGTTTTAATCTCACAAAATTATCGAAAAAAATCGACCTCTTCGCTTAAAAATGTTGTTTTCTAAAAAAAGTTGAGTTATTTTTGTGGTGTTTTTTATGTTTTCTTTGTCTTCAAAACTTTATATTTATATGTTTAACCGTAAACAAATTATATCCAGACACTTAACATTATTGTAAAGCAAAGTTAAACCCTTTTAAAGAAATGTTAGTATTTTGCCATTATTTTTATTCGATTTATATGAAAGTAAAAAAGTATGTTTTTCAAATCAATTTTGACAAAAAAAAAACATTTTTTTTAATGTTATGTTTCGTTGATTCATGCTGAGATAAAATTGTTTTTATCTATTTCAAAATGAAGAAGATTATACGTCGCAACACTTAATGAAACAATTAATGACATTTTTTTGGCTTAAAAATCTATCAAAATTGAAAATAATTTCAGCAATCTTTCTCGAAAATATTTATTTCGTATTTTTGTCAAAATATTTTTTTTTTACCAAGTTAAAAATAACTATTTTTTGTTTTTAAAAACTGTCATTAATAGCCTAACAGTTTTAATTGATTTTTTCAGGGGTTTCATTTGGCAGTTGAGATGTCATTTTTGACATTTTTCATTTATCTCTGTTGTAATTTTATGACATTATTTGGGCTTACATTAAGCTTTGTGCACTGACATTAACATGTTAGCTTTTAAAATGTGTGTGGTATTGATTACACTTGTTCAAGTGTTTTGAGTTAACACTAACAAGCATTCTAAATAAGCTAGTATACAATATAAATATTTTCTTCTCTGTGTCAATGTAGCTAGGTATGTCTTAATGCAAATTCTAATATATATATGGAAGTTGAGATTGTGTAATCTAGAAACGCTATGTGTGAATTGTGGCAATGTTTAGATAAAGCTGTGTATTATGATAGTGTATACGCCCCAGGTGGTGGTCGGAATCCACATCCCCACAGAGCAAAACTTGAATCTACACACTTGAAAAAAATACCTTGTTCTGTAAAAAAAAATCGCATTAAAATCCGCAAGTCCAAATTTGTATATAGGTTAAGCCAGCCCTATATCCTCCTACCAGAAAGGGATGCACCCTTTACAAGAAATAATAAAAAACTTCGTATTTTAAGGGTCAAACCCAGCAATGTGGTAAATTTACAGTGAGGACACTCGAACCATGAAAACTTTGTACTTTTTAAACAGTTTTTTTTACCAGAAATTTAAATACAGTTTTTAAACATATTTGTAGTTTGGACACTGTAAAGCGATAATTAGTACAAAACTAATGTTTCGGACGTTAGTCCTTCCTCTTAGAAATTTACATAAAGGACACCTGGCAGAATTCTATATATTTCTGTCAATAAAAGTAGTCAAACAGTTATCAAAGTTGTTTAGGTAATTACCAGTAACTAAAAAAGGTTTCTCAGGCTTCCAAGATTTCCCAGGCTGAAATACCCTGTTGAATTTAGTACAACCTATTGCCAAAATAAGACAGTGCAAGCTCATTAAAAGTGCTTATGACATCACAACATCTATGTTACTTTGTCTTGGGGCTGACGATGATCAGGCATGCAACAGTTGACCATTTTTCTGAAAATTCCTGTACAAGTTCTTGATAATAAGAAACTGATGTTGATATTCTCTATCAATTCGACTTTGCACTTTTATAGTATGGGGAATGCAGCTTGATGTCATAGAACCACCTTAACGTTTTGCTTAGTCAATTGTGTTTAAATTAGAGAGGAAAAAGTTACAATTCCACACATAGTTGCTTAAACTTATTGTTGCTAGACCATCAAAAATTAATATTTTGTAATCTATGTTTATTAGTAGAATGAGTTAGAGAGCTGTGTTGAATTGACTGTTATTCAAGACCATTATCCCTGATATTTCTCATTATTTTTTTTCAGCGGTAAAGTACAATATGAGGAGTCTTCTTCAAGACCTCCGTCAGGAAGGGCAAGACTAACACCGCTTGAGAATGCGCCAGATATTCCTGAGGAAGCCATTGTACCTGAACCACCATCTACTGTATGTTGGAGTGGATTTTATAAACGATTATGATTATCTTTGCAATCGTCATTGTAATCATCATTGTCATCATCATTATCATCATCATTATTAATTCATTGCCCTGTCATCAGCATTGTCGTCATCATTTATCATCATCAGCATTGTGTAATATTCCCATTTTTTTCATTAACAGCCTCCAGGAGGAAAACCCAGACGTCCAATCAGAACAAGTTTCCCAAACTATGTCAATGGAGATTTACCGTCACATGTACCTACAATAGCATCAGGTGCACCGCCCTGTTCAACTCGTCCGAATGCTAAAATCAAAGCTGCAGTCATTGGCCAGAGTGGGGGTGAGGTTAGCTTAGCGTTTTGCCCATCACCACCAAAAGTAGGCTCACCATCCAATACACCACCAAGTTCTGCTAGTATTACAAGACGTAACTCTGCTGGCCCTATGCCTACACCACCATCAGCTTTTAAGACAGAAGCTCTGGTTACAAGACGAGTGCGCAGTGGGCCAAAAGAGAGAATTTCTGCACGATCACCTGAAAGTGATTCAACTGCAGAACAAACTAATGTCAATAACAATAATAATGAATTGATCTCATATGATGTGTCACCAAAGAAAGAAGTTCATCGAACAAGCAGTGGCGACAAGCGAAAGAGAAAGCAGACTGACTCTGACAAAGTCAAGGATGATCTTACGCAGTACCATGAAGAACAAGTGAAACCATTGCTTGCTAAAATGGAAGAGAAGTTTACAGCTAATAATACCACAGAGCTAGCGAGTGATTGTTTACTGCTCTGGAATATTCTTGAAAAGAAGTCTATGCTTGGTAGAGCTAGTGGGAGTTCTTCGGCAAGGCGGAGAGGAGAGATTCTTAAAACTCTTTTTAAGTTTTTAGATGCAAATGATTCTAGGTTGGTGCTTCGATTAGGAAGACTGATACTCTCGGTAAGTAATCATTAATCATAACCATTATATTAATTTTATAATAATCACAATCATTAAGGCTAGCTCAGGTTGAATAGGCTGCGGGTTTGAACCATCATCTGGATCATCACTCATGGTCTTAAAATGATTGAGGAGAGTGTTCTTCAATTCATAAATGTTAGACTTTGCATCTCCTCACACTTCACATTAACCAATAACAGGGAATGTAAAAGAATGCTTGAGGACGCAGTTCACAACCATCATTAGTGATAGGCCTACACTTGTACATACTAATTACTAACTACTAATAAACCTCATACTTGTAAAACCCAGATTACATACTATAAATATTAGAAATTGTAAGGCGCATTAAGACAATAGGTGAAATGCGCTATATATGCACTACATTACATTATCGTCATAATCACAAGTTTATTTTTTTTGTTTGAAATCTTAGATGAAAGTGACTGGTAATAACATTACCAATATCTGTATGGTAATCTACAAACTGGCCAAGACAGAAAAGAATGATCAGATGTTCTTAGAAGAAGACATGCTTAGTAAGTCTTACAATATTAGTACCCACATGAAATGTAGCTTAGCTTGACTAGGTTACATTAAGAAAGACTAGAATTCTGTTCCTTCTCTGCACCACAACTTCAGGGAAATTGCTGCCTTTTTTATTTCTATTTTTTTGTATATATATTTATTGTGTTTGTTTGTATGTTTGTTTTTGTTGCAGTTGTTTTTTTTTTTTTTTTGTTTTTTTTGCTGCCTTTATTATTACAACTGTAAATACTTATATGTGCTCAAGTCTTTTCCAATAAGAATCTTTGTTTTTCATTCTTGTAGAATATCTTGTTGAGACGCTTAAAGACTACGACATTCTGACCTACCGCGATGCACTGGTTTATGCATCAGGTGCACTGAAACATTTGACTAACAGCAATGCATCAGCACAGCAAGAATTACTGACACTAGACACAGTACAGTACATGGCTAGGATATTAGATACTATATGCAGTGATGTAAGTATGTAATGTGCAAGTTGTATGGGAGAACATGTAGTGAACATGGAGCTTTTGGGACATTTAAAACAAATCCATAATAATTCTGCAATCAACACAAAATCTGTATAGTTTGAGCTTGTTTTCTGTCAGTTGTCAATGATCATTATTAATAAATGATTAGAAATTGAAAGTCTCACTTATATATACCTATTGGATATGATGGTCGTACCTGCGTCCACAGTCATTCTTTTACGTCCCCCGTTACTGGTTAATGTGAAGTGTGGCGAGACGGGACCTCCAGTTTATTGTCCTTATCCGGTGAGACGCAAAGCCTAACAATTATAAATCAAAGAACATTCTCCTCAATTACTTAAAAACCCTGAATGATGGTCTGGCTGAGGGTTTGAACCCGCAGCCTCCCGGTTAACAGCCAACACTCTTCCAACTAAGCTAACCTGTTAATCGGTTATAAAAGTTTGTGATTGTTTTTTTCTTAGATTTCACAGTATTCCAGACCAGAAAGACATGTCTCAAATCTACTTATTCAAGTAAGTTTGCCATGGTAACAATTTTGATATTACTGAAGATAATCGCATCACCAACTTCAAAATATATTAACCATTGCCATAACTACATGTATCAGCAGCATCATCAACCTTGCATCAACATTACTACCACCATTATCGATCACCAGAACTACATGTATCATGCATCATTGTTTTCTTTCTCTCATTGTTATCACCAACATCAAAAGCTTTACTGCATTTAATTCCACTTTCTGAAAACATGAACGCAAACTGTCATTCAAAACTCTTGTAAAAGTGCTTGTAAAATCAGATTGCATGCATTTCTATAAATTATTAGAAATTGTAAAGTGCATTGAGACATTAGGTGGAATGCACTATATAAACATAACGGGCATCACATTGCATCTACTAACTATGGTTTTCATTGTTTATTAGGTTACTGGTGTGTTGAGATATCTGGCCGACTTACATGGTGCCCGGGACCAGTATCTAACACATCACATTATAAGACGTCTTGGTGACATCCTGAATCACTTTGCTAATGACGAAGACTTGGTTTATAATATCTCTAGAATATTAAGGTGAGGCATTCATTTGATATTTATATGAATTTTATGCCTTGAATAACTTTTATCTTGTGAATAATGTTATCCATTATTGTTACAAAGTCTTGGGCTTGGATTTAAAACATGTGTCTCGCTGTCTCGGAAAGGCCATTTGCCACCCCTGATGTTGATAATGGCAATTCAAACTATCCATCTCAAAACAAACAGTTAAGAACTAACTAGTGTGTACTGTCTTTTTAATCTTCAGTAAGTTAACACTGTACAATGATTGCTGTGTTCAGCTTTGTACTGCAGAAAACTGCTTTCAATCTTTGATAAAGGCTCTAAAAGACTTTGAAAGAAAGCAGGTACTTGACAATGTGATTTGTATAAGCGAAAATGAGCTAAATCTCTTTTCTTTCATTCATTCATTCATTGATACATCCATTCAAACACTTATTTCAATTGCTCATTAACTCACCCATTGAAAAATTGTTAAATAAATAATGATATTCATAGAATCATGAATTGTTCATTTTTTTCAATAGGAAATCGCTGTTCGCCTGTGTTTTATACTTGGTAACCTGACGGCTAAAAATGATGAAGCAAGATCTAAACTATTTGAAATACCATCTTGCCTGTCAATCATACTGTCTGTCATGCAGATCTACTTTGAATTAGACCAGGTAAATTGTATCTCAACGTTGTCATCGTTACTGCATCTCTAAACCAGCAGTGTCTTACAGTCATGTGGTTATCATCATCATCAATAATCATCATAATCATTGTCATAACCATCATCATAATCATGATAAACATCGTCATGGTTATCATAACCATCAACATCATGATCATCATCAATGTAGCTTTAATTAATATCATCATCATCATTATGGTTACCATCACAACCGCCAGCACCACAACTGACAATTTATCATTATTATGTCACATGTGATATAAAGTTATCTTTGTACCAGAATTCCAAGAGTGATTCCAGTGATACAAGTATTAGTACATCCAGTAATAGCAGTGGATACAATAATAACAACAATAATAATAATAGCAATAGTTCTCTGAGAAGTGACAGCTATGAGGATGTCTTGGTTAAGGTAGGCTAGAGTTTTCAAAGTGTATCCATCCATCAATTAATTCATTATCTTATTTATATATCCATTGATTATTTCATCAAGTCCTTTATCCATTCATTCATTCATCTATTTATTCATCCACTTATTTATTCATTGATTCATCCTTTTATTCCTCCATCTATTATCCAATCATTTATTCAGATCTATTCATTCATTCATTTATTCATTAACTTATTTGCCCATACATTCATTTATCTGTTCATCCATCTCTTCACTCAATTCTGTTTCATTCTAACAATCCATATTGCATTTCAAATTTGACTGTATTGTGATTCCATTGTAGGCAATCAGAGTGATAGCTAATCTATCCATCAATGTTGATGTTGGAAGAGCCATTGCAGCCAGTGAAGTGTGTATAAATATGTTATTACAAATATTAGGTAAGTGTTATTTAGTATATTCATGATCAGCTTCAATATCATTTGAATGCTGTCATCATTTTTACCATCACAATTATATCATTTAATTTTAGCCTGGCTGTGTACATCCATTCCCATCCCCAACCCCTGTGGGGAACATTTTGGGAATTTTATTTACTAGTTTTCAGTGGAGGTATAATCATTATGTTGACATAATCTTTGAATTTATTGATAGTAGTGCGTTTCATAATATGCACAACTTGTACAATAATATTTATTGTCAGATGTATTTATAGCATAAACACTATGTGTGCAACAGTATTATGTAATCTTGTTAAAGTGTGTTTGTTTTAAATGTCACCTCTTTAAACTAGTTTTCACCCATATTGTTGTTATTATTATTCATACCAGTTATAGTTAACAAATGTTTTTTTGTGTGTGTAGATATGAAGTCTTTAAATGATAGTGAGGAACTTGTTCTTAACACAGTGTCTACATTAAATAACCTGTCATTTTACCAGGACGATGACAGTGTTGTCTGTCAAAAACATCTTGGTATCACTGAATGTAAGTATGCGTTTATGCATTGTTTATTTCCTTCTTTATTTCTTTTTGATTTTCATTAAACAAACTAACAAGTAGCATACATTTTCGAAGTTCACTTGATTTTAGCCTTTTTAAAAAATGAGGAAGTGAAATTGGTTGTGCGAATGAATACATGAATTGAAGATAGAGTTGTTTTCATATGAATGGGAAACAACACTGTATCTATCAAAACCATGATTGTAGAAATCATTTCAATCATCTATTGTATCGTAGCAGTATGAAAATCATACCACTTCCCACTAGGTAAACATGAAAACAACTCTTAATAAATGGTTGACAATATTAATGTAAAAAATGTTGTGGATGAATGAATGAATGAATGAATGAATGAGTGAATGAATGAAAAAATAAAAGAATGGAAGAGAAAATAAATAAATGTATAAGGAATAAATGAATGAGTGAATAAATGAATGAATGAAAGAGAAAAAATAAATGAATGGAAGAGAAAATAAATAAATATAATAATAAAAATAAATGAATAAGTGAAATAATAAAATAGAAAATAAATGAGATCTAATCTAATGTGTATTTTCTTTGAAATCTCTAGCTCTGTTGTCATTATTGGTACCAGAGAACATGGATGCTATGGTAGAGGCTTGTAGAGTTTTTGGTAATTTAACAAGAAATAATAAAGTTAGAAAATTACTTGCAGATCAAAAAGGTATGTTGAAGGTTTATAGTTGTAAAAACTGATTATAACACTGAACAAATTTGGCTGTAGGGTTTCCGAGTGGTGTGAGCACTGGCATTTCACCACTGTGACCATAGTTCGATCCCGGGATCAGCTCCAGTGATATGTGAACTGAGTTTGTTTGATGTGTTGTTTTTCTCTCAAGCCACAAGGGTTTTCTCTCCCTCATCAAAATCAACATGTAAGCTCAAGGTGTGTGTAAAATAATTAATGTATGGGAAGTGAGTATGAGCATCCATCTCAAGAATAACCACTGTGTGGATGAGATGTGTAAAATATTCATTATTTATTTATTTACTTATTTATTTATTTATGATAGAAGTGAAGGTGACTAACTGAAGTTATATTCTTGATGTTTCAGTTGATGAGATATTAATAGCACTGTTAGACGCTGGTGAGAGAGAGACAGTTTTTACTGCATGTGGCGTCCTAATTAATCTCATGACAGACGATGATATAAGACCCAAGCTAAAAGAAGAAGGAGGCATAAAAAAGTAACTAATTAATAATAATAATAATATAATAATAATAAATGATATTATTACAATTATGATAAGTGTTTATTTGTTAGTTGTTATTTTTGTTTCCATTATTGTCGCCTTTATCAGTATCGGATTGCTATCTGCTATGGCACCAAACTGTTTGAGACCAAAAAAAAACTGCAGCAGAGCCGTGAAGACAGACAAGGAAAAGCACTGTCAGCAAGTCCATAAGTCCTCCCACTTTACCCTGTCCACACTGTCAAAGAATGTTCCAGGCACAGATCGGCTTAATAAACCACCTACACACTCACAAACTTTGAACCTTGATATCAGGATGACAAGATAATCCTTGACGATTTTGACAGACCAACCAACATTATTGATGTCAATATCTTGCTATCGTTATCATAAAGTTATCATAATCATCATCACTATCATTAGCATCCTCATCATAAAGTTATCATCACCATCATCATCATCACAGCAGTTATGAGCAATCGGATCTTATTATTTTGGTATTCCTGTGTTTTCTGTAGATTAATAGATGTTCTTCATGATTTTGGTAAGAATGACTGGCAATTAGCTGCCATGGTTTGTCAGACACTTTGGAATTACAGGTGATTATTCCAGCTCTTTGATATTAATTCTATCCTTTATCAATTAAATGGTTCACATGTCAAAATCCACACAACATCCCACTCACTCTTAATCCTGGTTTCCATAATATTTCCTCTTATATTGTAATCAAGAATGGTCACCACTTGTACGATCGAAAAAAAGTGTTTCCACATAATCGTAGGTGATCGAAATGGATCCAAAGTGGTTGTACAATCGAAAAAAGTTTTTCCACATAATCATAGGTGATCGAAATGGATCTAAGATGGACGTAGGATCGAAAAACTATAATTTCCATATATTCAATTTTTTTCTCAATCGATTGCTACTGTTCTTGATTGTTTTTGATTACATGGAAATCAGGCTTTAGTACTAGTCAATCAAGAGGTAGATCATCCGGCTTGAATGCTAAAGATTAAGGGCTGGATCTTCAAGTGATCTCTGATAATTTTTTTAATACGTTTGTCATCATCTGTGAGAGACACTTCTGCTAATATTGTTTTTCTCACTTATCACACTGTCTGATCATTATTTAATTAATCAGTTAACTTTTCTTGTGCATTTTGAAAGTTCAAGGCTTATCATAATTTATTTTGACATTTTCTCTGTCTGTTGTATAGTGGTGATATCAAGTCATCAAGTGTAACATTTGGTGAAGAAGAAACAATAGAACTTATTGATGTACTTACAGACTACTTAGGTAGGTCCACAATATGATTATGTCACTATTAGCACTATCATCATCCTCACTCTTTTTCCCCTAATGAAGAAGCTATGTTCGGCTCAACCAGAATCATTAAGCAACATCATTATCATCATCATCACTACCTGATCATAATCATCATTATCATTTAATCATCAGTCTGTCTCTCCCCAATGAACAAGATATATTCAGCACAACTAGAGTCATTACTATCATTATCATGCTCATCACTACTATCATAATCATCACCATCATTATCATCATGATCTAATCTTTGCTCTTTTTCTCCCAGATGAAGAAGCTATGTTCGGCTGAACCTGAATCATTATCATCATCATGACTATCACCATCATCTAATCTTTGCTCTTGTTCTTCCAGATGAAAAAGCAATGTTTGACTCAACCAGAATCATTCACATCATTATCATAATCATCACTACCATCATAATCACCATCATCATCATCACCATGACCATCAATGATCTTATCTCTGCTTATTTTCTTCCAGATGAAGAAGCTATGTTTGACTCTAACAGTATGGACAACATGGATACAGAACTGTTTGAAACTCTACGAGATATGTGGGAAGATGTCTTCTGCCCAGTTGGAGAAAAATTACTACAGAGAATTAAATCACACCACAGTGATTTAGTGCCATTAGAGTTGCCCAGCTAGCAGTCATAATGTTTTCTTGTGATACAGCTATTTTAAGAAAGTTAATTGGTATAAAATGTATATAGAATGAGTGCAATCAGAGTTGGAGTTCAAATTTAAAATTAGTTACTTTATCTCTGGAATCAAACAGGTAGTTCTCAAATAAGCACATTGAAATGTTTGTACATGCTCCTTTTTGGTGCTCCATTAATGGATGGGGCTTCTAAGCTGGAATATTCAAGACCAGGTTTTTGTTTTTCAAAATATAAATTCCCATTAAGAGCAGGGGGCACTAAGGCGAGGTATTGTTATTGGCTGAAAAAATGGATGAACAAGTGCAACTAAGAATGAGTGAATGAAATATGCCCTAAGCATTATTATATTAATTGTTTTTGAGCAATGAGTGAATTTTTGAGTATTGTGTGAAAAGGAGGGTGAGCAAAATTTGCTTTAATTCATTTAATGAATGAATGGATGACTAGACAATCAAATGGGTGAATGAATATATGAATGAATGGATGGATGACTAGGAGTGAATGGACAAATGGATGAACCAATGAACAGAAAGATGAATATATGGATAACTGAATAAATGGATAGATAGGTGAGCAGTGAGTGAATTAATAAAGATACCCCACACTTCCAAACAGGAATGTAAATAGTAAGGTTTTAAATGTCAAAAATGCACTGGTATAATAATTGCTCAATATTTTCTATCGTCATCACTGGTAGTTGACATCAAAATGAAATTATAATAAATATGTGTCGCTGGCCTAGTTGATTCAAAAGTTTAAATCCAAAAGGTCAATCATTTTGTGAAAATAATTATAATTATTGATAGTTTATTTTTCTTTGGTGAACTTACAAGTTTGGTAATTCAAACTATTTTCAGTCACTAAATTGAATCTGATTCTAAAGTTTTAATCAATGATGGAAATGATCATTGAGATGTTTGATCAATCAGCAAACTATGACAGTGTCATGACTTCCACTGAAGCCACCTCAAGATTATAAGAAATGGAAATTTAAAACAAATGATCGCAGAGTTATTTCATTGTTTTTATTGAATTAATTTTATAAATTTGCTGTGCTATAAATCTTAAGATTGTTTCAAGTGTAACTTTTTGCAACAAATAACATGAAGTGAAATAACTTTGCAATCATCTGTTGGAGTTCACAATTTCTGATTGGCTAAAAAATCTTACTTTGGTTGAAGTCTTCGCACTGTAAAAATTAATCATGTATGGTGGACATGGCAGCTCTGTAAATAAAACTTGAGCTCCCCAGCCATTTTCAGAGCTCATTTCCAGTGAGTACACACTTAGATAATGTATTTGACTGATTCTAACATTATAAGCTCAGGACCTTGATATAGTTTATCCACTGGATAAGGACAATGTAGCCATAAGAATATGTATAGACCCCTTGCAGTTCGTTGGAATGCAACTCAACCTGCAGGACAAAACAATGGTTTTCGTCTCCCAAGAGAGCAAAAATCTTTTGTTTTGTCCTTCAGAAGAGGCTGTCGCATGCAAGGGATCTAAAGTTGGGGCCTGCATTTAGCTGTTGCATGAGGTATCCATTGAATAAGGCCCTGTTTGGCGTAGAAAATGCTATACAAATTCTACCAAGTCGATAACTTTTATCAGGAGTCGGTTGTACGAAGCCTAAATCCACCCTATATAATTTCTTTAAATAACGATTTATCAATTTCATGGCTTCATGTGACAAACTCATCATCTTATGAGCTCAAGCACAAATACTTCTAAATTGGCAATTTAGAAAGGTCTGAATTAATTGATATAATTCACAATAGTCCATTATCAAATTCTTTTTTATGTCAGCCTTAGCCTCAATTGTTTATCAAATATTCAGAAATTCACTTAGTCTTTTTCATGCACACAGACATTGCATTTTCATGCGGCTGCATGTTAGTAAATAAAATAATATATATACATACATTTGAGGCCAAGCCTGTGTAAAAAAAAAAAAAAGAATTTGAAAGAGGACAATTGTGGAAATGATTTTTTTATTGTAATCTCGATGTAATACTTGTAAGTAATTGAAGAAGAGCTAAGCCTATTGGTTCAAAGTGTATTTTGAATATAAGATGGTGTGTAAATATGAATGAACTTTTGTCAAACGAGTGAACAAATAAACTATTGAACACAGAGAATTCCTTCCTTACATTTCTATGCTTCAATTAATTTAATCTCTCTTTAAATATCTCCATACATCCTGTTCACTCACAATCTTTTGGCCATTTATTTAATATGTACCTTTTTCTTTCTGTTTCCTTTGTAACTAATTTATTACCTTGATAAAAGTACTCTTAGGTAAGCACTTTCACTTTTTGAAGGAGAATGAGGAAGCTAACTAAAATCTCCTTCAATTAGCCTTTCTATTTAACTATTTATTAAACAAACCAAACTTTGAAATATGGTCATGTCAATTAGCTTTGATTGAGCATCTCCTTCCTTGTTTTGAGTCTTCATTGTGTCCTTTCATCTCACTTCCTTTCTTCTTTCATTCATCCTTTTCACTTCTCTTTTTTCATTCAAAGAGTCCCAGACCTCCCAGAGTCCTTGTCGAAGCGTGAAGCGAGCCCGCTTTATTAACTATACAGCGGTTGTCGTTTCTAAGCAAATTTAATTACACAAATATGGCGGACAATCGCTGCGAAAGTCAACCAAAACAAACTTTTGTTTTTACATAATATTTTACCGCAAGAGCATAACAAAAAAAATCCAAAATGTTTAAATTAGGAATGATTAACAAGGACGAAGCTCGGAAAATCTTGGAAAGTGCAAGATTACCAGGTAATTTGACATTGTGTTCAAGAGATTTGACTGTCGAGCGAGATGGACGTGAATAATTTCGTCAGGAGAGCATTTTGTTTATAACATTTTTTTTTTTTTAAGGTTGCAAACGGAATGCTTTGTTTTCGAAATAGTTAGTGAGGCTTTGAATTAAGTTTGATGATTCGCTAGAAAAACACTTAAGGAAATACATTTATGTTCAATTGAGTTTGAATTTAATATATACTCTGACCCTTTGACAAGTTTTCCTTTTTTTTCCCAGGCGTTGTTGATAACAACTACAGATTTGCCTTGTTCTCAACCGAGGAAAGGATGGTAAGTGGGTAATGAAGATAATATTAATAATAATGTAATGATTATATAGCGCGATTTCTAAATTATCCAAAAGCTCTTCACAACGATGATGATCATGATATTACAGATGATGATGTTGATTGCAAGGGTGATGATGTAATCCATAATTTTGATGATGGCAATAGATGATGATGATAATGATTGTAAAGATGATGATGGTGATATTACAATCCATGATTTTGATGATAGTGATAGCCATCATGGTAATTTATATTGATGACTTTTCTTTTCTTGTAGAAAATTATCAGGGAGAGTCAGAATCAGAAAGATAGAGAAATTGCTGCAGCCATTGAGATGCAGAGAGTTTGGAGAAGTTATCATGTAAGGTATGATAACAATGGATCTGACTGATTGCCTAAGTTACTTCTGGCTGGCTGGCTTAGACAAATACAAAAAACACTGTAAAGGCACAAGATGTTACTGTAAAATGCCCATATGAGCTTAAAAATTCTTGTCCAAACCTTTGAATAAGAATTTGAGAAATCATTGATGGATGGTCAATAATGAAGTCCTTACAGAGGTTTCTTGCGTTACTAGAGTACAGGATTGTGATTATCCAAAATCATTAATCTGGCATAAATAAGAAATCTGTAAATTAGGTTGCATTTTATGCTTATCCACTCAAAACAAAGATTGTATTTCATACGATTTTTAAGAGTTGCAATTAAAATTGCAAAAATTAAGACAGAGTATTTTGAAGAACATGGATTTGAACAAAATCATTAAGCTAGCATCTTATTTTTTTTACTTGACCATTTGAATCTGTTCTTTTGAAAAAGATTGTGTGACAGATATACATCAAAGCTGTAGCCAATCAGAATCCATCATTTTATTGCATGTGTTTGATTGGCTAAGCTTTGATATATTATATCTGCCACACAGTCTTTTTCTTTTTTTTAGATTTAAATGGTGTTCAAGTGCATATTTAAATGGTGCAAATGCTAACTTTATGTTTTAATGATGTAGATATCAACTAAAGAAAATGTTCGAAGCCGAAGCAATGTCTACAGAGCCAACTATAACAGCGACTGGAATTACAAGTAATGAATCCTTCACACCATGGACACCAAATTACACAGTTCCTGAGGTACAAGATATAACATTTATTATAAAAATGAATTTGAGAGATTGAACATTTTATGGCAAGTCCTTGTTTAATAGAGGGGGACATTGGGGAGTCTCGAACACCACAACATCGCAAAAAATTGATGGTGAACACCGCAACACCGCAAACAAATTCAACAAAACACCGTCACCGCATTTTTTCATGAGTCACATGAAAAAATACATTTTGGTTGGATTAAAATTGCAACTCCGAAAAATGTTTTCATTTCAACGTACACCGCATGTAAATTAACTTAAATATCACACATCACAAATTTTTGCATCACCGCAATACCACAATTTTTCAGCATTGTTCACTGTAACACCGCACTAAAATAAGGACAACACCGCAACATCGCAAACCCCAATGTCCCCCTCTTAATAACATGTAAAAGCTTGTAAGCCATGTGGGTTTGACTCATGAGAAATGCAAATTGAGCATGTGCAGTCGATACTTTTTCAGCTATGAAATAGCACATGCCCATTAATAGAGCACTAAAATGATTATAGTCTGTGCACATTCGTTCTCACCCCTCCACCCCTATGGGGAAAAATTGGGGAGGGGGAGGGGAGAGAACAGATGTACTCAGGCTATAATCATTTTAGTACTCTATTGGGCATGTGCTATTTTATAGCTGAAAAAGTATCTACTGCATGACATCACAAAAAACGTTTTTCACAGTTCTTGAGCTCCAATAACATTTTCAGAAAGTGGTTGTGAAAATATGAATTATGGTGAAAACTTGATAAAAAAATGAATATTGAATATGTAATATATACAATATGAGCAGCCGATCTGGAGGGAATATACCATGTCGAGACAAAGGCAAGACATTTTATATTCCATACAGATCGGACGCAAATATTGTATATTACTTATGAAATGTCTAGATTAATGCTGCTATTCACTCAATTTTTGTCAAATGTTTTAAAAAAATCATATTTTTACTAACACTCTCTGAAAATGTTGTTGAAACCCAAAAATTCAGAAACTAAGAAGTTATTTTGTGATGTCACACTTTAGTACCCTATTTACTTGTTTAAGGATTACAGTCTTGTGTCCTTTATACTGGGGATTGTTTGAAAATGTCCGACAAGCATTTACCATCTACAATCTTGGACATAAATGTTGAGACTCTGAGAACGCTTATACATTTCTTGAGTATGTTTGCTGTCATGCATCACTTTGACGGTCTTTCAATTATCCCCCTCCCCCCAAAAGCAATGTTGTGTTCCCTGAAGGTGTTTCTCTGCCATGGATAACAACATTGATCGAGGGAGGGGGAGGGAGGGTCAGATATTGATGTGTACAGTCATGAAACTATGCAAAATTTGAAGAGTCTCAACTATTTATGTCCAAGATTGTATTTGGCAAAAAATAATATTTTTCGCACGAGCGCTTTATTTTTTCAAGGTATCCTTTGACTAAAATGAGCATTTCTACTGTCTAAATGCATGGAAAAAATTTCATACCAAACAACTGTACTTGCTAGAAGTGAGGGGATGAAATGTTAAAGCGCGAAAATGTCCAAACTCTATCAATTTTGCGTTTTTGCATCGATTTTGAGTAGTATTGCAATAAAAAATGCTATAAAATCACTGTAAATGAATTTGCCGTCTTTTAAAGCGATACACTGTACTAATTAAAGTCTAGACATTGTATCAAACGGAGAAAAACTTAACACAATCATGGAGCCAGCACCAAGTCGTGACTTGTTGTCACGCCATATAGAGAACCTGAGGACTTGCGCGGCGTAAATTAAAAAGTGCTTTTATGAGGTTTGAAAATTGCTCTTCTCCATTCATAAACGGTTAACTAGTTTTGTATTTGTACCTATTTTCTACAGAGAAAATATAGTCACGGTTAACACGAAGTCTTAACGGTTAACAAACACTTTTTTAAATAAAAGAAATAACTCTGATATTTTTATGTGTCGGTGTCGTTAATCGTCGTTATTCGTGAAAAATATGTGATGTTGTGCATGAAAGCCCTTGTTAATCGTCCCAACTAGTCAGTATTGTTCATGTTAACACTCTAAGTTTGATAAAAATGATTTTTATGTTGTCTAAGGATTCAGAAACGGAGAAATTTGTTGTGTTAATCGTTACAATGAGTCACTTAATAAGTCACGAACTTCGAGCGTATGTTGCGTAGCTGTCACGCAAAAAGCAAAGCATTGCTTGCGTGACACATGAGACAATATTTTGGGGTAAAACTGTTCAATCTTATAACAACTTCCGTTCATTTTGGGTTAGAAATAATCACACAACTATCTTTTCTTGAAATCGTACATAGAAGTCACAAGATTTGAAACCTGAACGTCGTAAATCGCAAAATGACAAAAATACAATCTTGGACATAAATGTTGAGACTCTGAGAACGCTTATACATTTCTTGAGTATGTTTGCTGTCATGCATCACTTTGACGGTCTTTCAATTATCCCCCTCCCCCCAAAAGCAATGTTGTGTTCCCTGAAGGTGTTTCTCTGCCATGGATAACAACATTGATCGAGGGAGGGGGAGGGAGGGTCAGATATTGATGTGTACAGTCATGAAACTATGCAAAATTTGAAGAGTCTCAACTATTTATGTCCAAGATTGTAGGACCTTTTACATGGAATTCTCCCATTGGTTAAATCATTGATAAATATATGTTTGATATATGTTGTTGTCTTTTTTAGGATTCGATGATTAGAGTCAAGTACAATGCATATTTAGAGAGTCATTTTGACGACCCTAATGTTATGAGGTAATTGGTTTAATAGTGAACAAATTTGCAAGAAGATGTTTGTAAAATACAAATGTACAATCTTTTGAAATAAATAGCTAAGACTCTTCCAAATTTACTCAGTTTCTTGACTAGACCCCAGGGTCGCATCCAGATATATTGAAATGGGGGGGGGGGGGGGGGTGCTGATCAAAAAATGATCTAGAAATTTTGAAAGAAGAGGGGGACCAGCCCCTCCCATGGAACAGTCTGTGTGTATATAACCTTCTCATATATAGTCAATTAAAATAACATGGATGTACCTGAAGGTTGTGGCTAAGTTCTTACTTCTTAATATACATTAATCACATGACCAATGACATTATATAATTTGTCTTTCATCATTTAACCATTTTTAACTAAATTTAATTTTGTTCTAGTTTTCACGATTTTTGCGCTTACATAATACAGCAATGGTGGAGAAGTCACTACGGCCCTCAACACGGCTACCCCACTGCTCCACCACCAACATTGAATGGAGCGCCAACCCCATTACTGCCGTCACGTGAGGAAGAATCTCAAGAATCTCCAACGTACCTAGAGTCAAGGGAAGACAGCAAAGTATCATCAATAAAGACCCATGACTCGACACAAGGGAAGATAGATAGAAATGAAGCTGCAAGAATCATTCAAAGATCTTGGAGAAAGCATATCGTAAGATGATAAGAATAATAATAATGAATAAGATATTTATGGTGCATTACTAATCTCAATGCACTTTCATAGCTGCATTAAAAAAAATACTTAAAAGCGAATTTGTAATATATCTATTAGGAACAATATATATGATGACGATCTATGAAGTCAACATCCTTGAACAAAATTGAAAAGGCAACAGTAGATAACAAGCTTATTCCAAAGGGTTTTTTTTCATGGATCAAAGCTACATGTACAATGTAAGCTTGATAAGTTCTAAGACTGCCACAAGATTCAGACAAATTGTCATTTCATCTTCAAATAATATAAAATCCTAGAATATCATGGAACGTAAAAGCAAAGACAAAAAGTCCTGTAGTTGAACAGACTTTCATTTTCATCTTTGACAGTTAATTTTCTGGCTTTTCATGTGATAAAATTCCACTCTGCACTACGTATTGCTGACCTTTGTTCTACATCACATCACATCAACAGGGGTTTCAATAAGAGATTTTGTGTCTTACTTAATAAATATGTCCCCAGACCCCCCTAGAAAACGTCCGGGACACAGACGCCTTCTTTAATTACTCTGACGCTTATTCAAAAAGATAAACCCCTGCATTAAGCCCACTATTTTTCCATATGGACTTCCTACTCAATCAGTGAATACATCATGAATTGTGTTACTTCTCATGATTGTTTGCTAGGATACACAAGTTTACATGTATTATAGAGATTTAATTAACTTCAGAACAAGAGGGGATCTATCATTGATGTTGAGATGTATTAACCCAAGAGAGGTCAGTACCTGATATATTGATGATGATAATGATGATGATGATAATGATGATAATGATGATGATGATGATAATGATGGTGATTATGATAATGATGGTGATGATGATGGTGAAAAATTAAGTTTTTTGAAATGAATGTATATTACAATCATATGGATGATGATGATGGCTGATTTTTGATGATTTAACACTCACTCAAATATTTGATTTTAAAAAGATAAAGATATTACCATCTTCTTGTAGGCTGACCTTCTTGATTCAGCTGCTGGAGTACATATCAAGTTTAGACTGGCTGGGGTAAAGAATATCTCTCTCTTTTAGTTATCAGCACAATAATAAGTCAGTCAGTCAATCAGTCAGCCAGTTAGTCAGTCAATCAATCAATCAGTCAATCAGTCAGCCAATCAGTCTGTCAGTCAGTAAGTCAGCCAATCAGTCAGTCAATCAATCAATCAGTCAGTCAGTCAATCAGTCAGCCAATCAGCCAATCAGTCAGTCAGTCAGCCAATCAGTCAATAGCTAGTCAGTCAGTCAGCAAGTAATTAAGTCAGCCAATCAGTCAGTCAATCAGTTAGTGAGTCAGTCAGTCAGTCAGTCAATCAGTCAGTCAGTCAGTCAGTCAGTCAGTCAGTCAGTCAATCAGTTAGTGAGTCAGTCAGTCAGTCAGTCAGTTAATCAGTCAGTCAGTCAATCAATCAGTCAGTCAGTCAGTTAATCAGTCAGTCAGTCAATCAATCAGTCAGTCAGTCAGTTAATCAGTCAGTCAGTCAATCAATCAGTCAGTCAGTCAGTTAATCAGTCAGTCAGTCAATCAATCAGTCAGTCAGTCAGTTAATCAGTCAGTCAGTCAATCAATCAGTCAGTCAGTCAGTTAATCAGTCAGTCAGTCAATCAATCAGTCAGTCAGTCAGTTAATCAGTCAGTCAGTCAATCAATCAGTCAGTCAGTCAGTTAATCAGTCAGTCAGTCAGTTAATCAGTCAGTCAGTCAGTTAATCAGTCAGTCAGTCAGTTAATCAGTCAGTCAGTCAGTTAATCAGTCAGTCAGTCAATCAATCAGTCAGTCAGTCAGTTAATCAGTCAGTCAGTCAGTTAATCAGTCAGTCAGTCAGTTAATCAGTCAGTCAGTCAGTTAATCAGTCAGTCAGTCAATCAATCAGTCAGTCAGTCAGTTAATCAGTCAGTCAGTCAGTTAATCAGTCAGTCAGTCAGTTAATCAGTCAGTCAGTCAGTTAATCAGTCAGTCAGTCACAGGAGACTTGCACCCTTACTTTAACACATCTCTTGAAGTGTGAATATTCATTTCTGTAATATTTAATCTCAAGTTTTTTCATTCATTTCTTTCTCTGCAGGAAAAGTTTCCTCCCAACATCTACTACAAGATATTCACTCACAGGAATATTGCTGACATTGGTGCTTTTGCTCCACGTGATTACACTAGTGCTGATAACAAGCAATTACCAGTCAATATCATACATAACAAAGGCACTAAGATACCTGTTGGTAAGTAGTATCTATGTATGACCATCACTAACGCTGATAACAAACAATTACCAGTCAATATCATACATAACAAAGGCGCTAAGATACCTGTTGGTAGGTAGTATTTATGTATGACCATCACTAACGCTGATAACAAACAATTACCAGTCAATATCATACATAACAAAGGCACTAAGATACCTGTTGGTAAGTAGTATCTATGTATGACCATCACTAACGCTGATAACAAACAATTACCAGTCAATATCATACATAACAAAGGCACTAAGATACCTGTTGGTAAGTAGTATTTATAGATATCCATCACTGACGCCTGATAACAAACAATAATATTACCAGTCAATATCATACATAACAAAGGCACTAAGATACCTGTTGGTAGGTAGTATCTATGTATGACCATCACTAACGCTGATAACAAACAATTACCAGTCAATATCATACATAACAAAGGCACTAAGATACCTGTTGGTAGGTAGTATCTATGTATGACCATCACTAACGCTGATAACAAACAATTACCAGTCAATATCATACATAACAAAGGCACTAAGATACCTGTTGGTAGGTAGTATCTATGTATGACCATCACTAACGCTGATAACAAACAATTACCAGTCAATATCATACATAACAAAGGCACTAAGATACCTGTTGGTAGGTAGTATTTATGTATGACCATCACTAACGCTGATAACAAACAATTACCAGTCAATATCATACATAACAAAGGCACTAAGATACCTGTTGGTACGTAGTATCTATGTATAATCACTAACACTGATAACAAACCTTTGATAATGTTGTGTGAGGTACATAATTCCTAATAATTATTATAGTAATTTATTAGAAAATAAAAATGCTTATTAGTGGTTGTAATATATAGCTTGTTATTTATAATAATATAGTATCAATGAAGGTCTTTATTCTGTTTTGTAGTCCTCTTTGTACAGAAGACCAATAAACATCTTTTGTGTTATTTCAGTTGGAACAGTTCAAGTCTATAAGCGCTGGGAAAACAATGGATGGAGACTTGTATCAGATAGGGTAAGTCCTATGATATTGCAATTAGAGGTGTCAAATGGTCCCTCAGAGATTTTCAGTGGATATTATCATTACAAAATATAATTAACAAAGACCGGGCTCATGCAAGGTATGCATCCTGTCCCCCCCCCCCCCCCCCCCCATCACAATCATGTTCAGCCACGTCTTCTGTTTTGACCAGGGGCATAAATGATTGGGGATGCTTGTCAGAATTTTTCAAAAATACCTCTAAAAGATACCGGACGTTTTTCAAAAGTGCATGGCTTCACAAGTTTTTCATCCCTAAAAGATACTAAAATCACGAGTTTCAGTGGCTTTCAACCCCTAAAAGATACCAAAAAGCAAGAATTTGGTAAATTTCATATTTTTAAACCCTAAAAGATACCAAATTGTTGATTTTTACCCCTAAAAGATACGACAAGCATCCCTGATTGTTTACCCTTGGAGCCCCCCCGGGTGTTTTGATCATCCAACAGCCTCTTCATGGAGAGATTAGGACTTTGTGGAGATGCAGATTTGATCTTTCAGTCAAGTGCAGATTTTTGCATATTTACTCAATTTTTATTATGCCATCACTTCTTTAGATTGTAAAAAGATTGGACCAAGATCCTGTAGTATTTGAATCAACTCAGAAAACAACACAATTTCACCATGATAGGGTAGGTAATAAAGCTACATTTAGTCTCATAAGTGGGACATTTCTGCATGTCTGTAAATGCCGTGATTAAAATCCATACCTTCAACTTCATGCCTTTGACAACAGCATTATTTAAAACATCTCTTTACTGTATTTACATGGGGTTTTATGTCATTCAGTCATAACGTTTCTTTGAAATGCTACTAGTACTTTGACTATTGAGCCATGTTGTTAAGAATTCAAACAACAATATACATTGTAATTTAGATTAGATAATAAATTGGTAACTAAGATGTAATATTTGTGCAAAAAAAATGTATTTTTGAATTGTACTTGCTATTTTTCCTTGTAGATTGTTAGAAAGAAAGATCTTGAAAAGAAACGAAAGCAAAAGAAAATTGATTGGATGAAAAAAATGTAAGCAGCATCTTCAGGAGGGGGTGCACTGCCCAGTAAGCATAAAATACTGAGGATATTTTGGGAAAATATGTAAGAATACTAAGATGTGATACCCTTTCAGAAGAGGTGTACACTCCTTTTTAGGAGTATTTTTGAAAAATTCCGAAAAGCACCACCGATCATTTATCCCCAGAGTCCCCCCTCCCGGGTTTATCATCATCAAAAAAATTCCACTTGTATCAACACCACTATTATCAACATCATCAGTATCATCATCACCATCATCACCATTATCATCACCATCACAAACTCTGCTGGCACTATCAGATTTATCCATTGCCATCAAAGTTATTAAATCTCATATTGAGTCACTATCATCATGATTGTATGAAGATTTGCGTAATGACATCTCTCTACCCTCCCCACCCCAGGTACAAACAAGGCATGTTACAAGCTAAACAGGCTCAAGACTCCGAGACTCAGAATATCATCGAGACTGTTGCCCAGGGAATGGTCAACGCTGCGGATACGCGGGGAAGTGAGGCAGTGGAAGACTGGGAAGTAGATGAACTACTTGAGTGGACAAATGGGCTCAACTTTGATGAGTTAGTGCTTTATTTACGATGGAAACTGTTATTGACCAGTTGACTTGAAATCGTATTTTATATGATATAAAATGTTGGTAAATTTACTCGTGTTTGTTTTGCAGGTACTTGGTGGACTGGAAAGAATTTGCTACAAGCTCGGGATCTGAATATTTATGTGAGTATGACGGTGGTAGTATATGATGATGATTGACGATGGTGATGATGACGATGATGATGATGATTTGACAAGATAATTCAATTATCGTGATAGGCTTAAACTTACGATCTTATCGAATCTCTATTTATTTGAATATATATGATGGTGAAGATGGTGATGATGATGATGCATTTGACAAGATAATTCACTTATCGTGATAGGCTTTAACTTACGGTCTTATCGAACCTGGATGGATAGGACAAACTAATGCACTTATAGTAGTGATAATTAAATCGCGATTTTATTTAAACTTTGTTTTTGTTATTTTCAGCTAATTTGCGGTTCATCCCTGACGATCCGTATTCGTTTAACATTGCCAATCAACAAACAGTACAGTGACTCATTTATCTGTGTGCTGTTACCAAAACCGTGACTCTCGTCATGCAACTGTAAGTGATGCAAAGGACAGCGCTGCGTGACGACGTCATTAAAAAAGATTTGATAGGTTTTATGAATGAATAGTAAAGAAATGGATTTAAATAAGACATTTTGGTCAATTTGTGTACTTCGAAGTCAATATGTAATTTATTTAGTTAGGTCGTGAATTGATGGTTTGAATAAGTGTGGATGCATGTTATTTGGCTTAAGTTTCAGTGTGTGTGTCTGTGTGTGTTTTTTCAATATTTTGTAAATATGTAAGTACATCAAGAAAATGAACATTTTATATAATTAAATTATGAAAAATCTTTGAATGTTGTTGTGGTCTCTATCGTATTCTTCGGTTCTCTTTTCTTCTGTTCTCTTTGTGAAATGTTATAAAGAGATCTCCGAAAGATTCCCGAAAACTTCCCGAGTATTTCTCGAATGGTGATACATTTTCGGCGCATATTCTTATGTAAAACAATTTATTATTGAATAAATTAAAATTGGCGTTACATTGCGAGCTCGGAGAGAGCTATAATCGTAGATTTACACCCAATTTTCATTCGAATTTGAATTTTAAAAGAAAATGGCCAATAGAGCGTCACTTTATGGACTTGATAGAGAAATACAAGAAAGGGTAAGTTGGTTTTTTGTGCGTAAATTTCTACTCCAAAACCTTAAAACGGCACTGCAATTCTACACAGTACAAATATCACTTTTGGTATAAAACTATGGAATATAGATTGCACTTCTTAAAAGCATTGTATTTTGTTTGAAATTGAGGAACATGTTTTCTTTCAGACCATTGTTTTATGTACGATTCGCGCGCTTATTTGCAATTGAATAAATTCATTCTCGTAAGATTTCGCATCATTTCCCATTAAGCTGGTCTTGAAAATACAATTTATTCTTACACACCTACAGTCTTACATTTCGAGTATTTGGTTTTTCGCTCGAGAACAAATAGTTTAAAGCAGCTAAAAAATATTGCATTTTTGCGCGTTTATTAAGTTGCAATTTTTATTCAGTATTTTTCCCCAAAAGAATCATCTACTAGCCCAATTATATCATAACAGCACATCGAAAAAAGAGGTTATTCTCAAAAGGAGAGAATTTTTGTTTTAAAGAAATGGTTTTAGTTTTATCATCAATTTAATCTACAACAGTCAGATTCGCGCGTTTGATATTTCATTTCAGATCAACTTCAAGTTTCAATTTGAAATCAAACATTACTGCATTTGTATGCAAAATATATCAAAACTACAGCCAAAAATCCCCTTTTATATAATGTCTAATCTCTTGGGCGTATTTGGTGTGTTTATTTTGATGTATCTATCTAAACAACCAAAAATGTCAAAAAATTCGCAATTTTGGTGACGCGCTTTTCACAATTTAACACCAAACCCCTTTTTTTTCCTTTATGCGTTCCGACATTTACAAATATATTCTCAATTTTTTTCAAGGCTAAATTATTATTTTTTTAAGCTGAAAGACTGTTGCTATAAGTAAATTGCTTTTTTAGGAATTGATATTTTAATTTAGTCTTTAACGCGATTGTCGAAAAGCGGAAATACGGAACAAGTGTACAGTTCAAGCAAAACAACGCGCCGCTCTAGCTTTAGGGCGTTTTGAGCAAACGCAAACTATTCCAAATCTAAAACTAACTTTTAACATAAAAATTTATTGTATGTTATATGGTTTGAGATTAATTTTAATGTATATGAATAACACGTAGAAATTTATTTTGTCCATATAGAATCAAAACATTGAATTTTAGATTTGTCAAATGCTCAAAACGCTCAAACGTATGTTCGAAAGGTCATTCAAATGTGTGAAGTAAAAACTATTTTTACTCTAATTGTATTGTATTCTAAGTTACAGTCACTGATTAGTTTTAGTGTCCAACATTTTGTATTGCTTATATTTTTTTAGGATATTTTTCGCCAACTATATGTAGAACCATAGTTGAAAGCATCGTTAAATTTGCACGTGTTGAAAGCTTTTCCTTTAACACCTGCGCTCGCTTGATTCACGCTTTATATCTAACGCGTTTTTCCGGCTTTCCTACTTTCCTAAAAAGGGATAAAACTCTTTTGAAACAAAAAGAAGCTTTTAGAAAACTTCAACTTGATCCTTTAAGAAATTCTGAAATATTGCTCAAAATCAGTCATATGCATTGAGCTTTGCTATGGTCAGTTTCATTTTTTGTGTGTATGAATTTTAAAATTGTGTGCGAACTAGCGTGCGGCTTGCATGCTGTGTTTTGTTATAAAATGTACAAGTGAATTTAAATCGTATTAGATTGTGAAAAAGGACACGTTTTGAGAGTAGTAATAACTATGGTATTAATGGTTTTTCACTGTTGTATAGCCTTTTTGGAAATTGTGGGATTTGCTGGGTTGTCAAAAGCCGCCAAAGAGCTATTTCGACCACAAATGTTGTCGGCTTAAAGGATTTAGAGCTGTATAGATTATTAAGCCAATGAAATTAGATAATAAACTTTACGACATTACGTTTTCGCGTAATTAATCGCTCATTTTGATTTGACCTTCGTTTGGGCATTAATTTCTAGATCCATTTATTTTCATTCATTCCTTTGGAAATTGTCCGCATATATTTATTCAACTCTTGATGTGCCTGACTGCCTGCCAACCATTTATGACATAAAACCATGCTTAAACAAGGCAACATTGTTGCGCGCAACAAAAACCTGTTTCAGAAACATTTTTTGTTGCGGCAATAATGTTTTCACAGGTGGTAAAACCAGGCAACATCGTGTAAACATGCGCTCGCGAGCGATGTTGCCTCGACATTGTTTCCTCGTTTTACTAGGGCTTTATTCAATACATCATGATCATTCATGAATTGATTGACTTCCTACCAAGAGAAAATAAGCTAAGAGAACCTATCCCCCATACTGGGCTTTGCACACATCATCAGCATTGTTAAATCTATTTATTGCCGCCGAATTATTTTAAGAGCGGAACGTAATTGGTCAGATTGACCAGAAATGAAATAGACGAATTTTGTGCTGGCGTCGAAGATAAAAAAAAAAGAAAGCTCTTTAAATTTGCAAAAGAAAAATGTAACAATGTTCCCCAGCCGTCTTTCTCTTAAAAATAAGGTTTTAGCGGGATTGATAACAGTTTAAAAATAGCCAGGTATCTAAAAATAGCAATAGTGGTTCCTGATGAGGTCCGGGGATAGGTTCTCTTAGCTAATTTTCTCTTGTTTCCTGCGCTATAGATTAACTCCAAGTACAGTCTAGAGAAGGAACGAGAGGTGAGGGAATGGATAGAGTGTGTCATCGAGGAACGTGTATTTGACGGCGTGTCTGGACCTAACGATGTTCACGAGGTTCTTAAAGACGGTCAAGTACTTTGTAGGTAAGCGAAAGTGTAAGTAGCACACGTTATCAACCATAGACTTTCTCAAAGCCTTTCGTCTCTTTCACGT
Source organism: Diadumene lineata (assembly GCA_918843875.1). Classification (NCBI taxonomy): domain Eukaryota; kingdom Metazoa; phylum Cnidaria; class Anthozoa; order Actiniaria; family Diadumenidae; genus Diadumene; species Diadumene lineata. Next base: position 4,199,990 of record OU974082.1, read on the forward strand.
GCGCACGTTGAATAACGCAGGAACCCCAATCGAATTTTTCCGCAGGACGAAGTTGTACAAGTCAGTACAAGTCGACCTCTTCTGTGGACTTGATTTTTCGATCGTACACTACACCTTAGTGCAATGTACGCGCGCTCGCTTGTTGGCCTTCCTGAGTTTTTAGCGCGCTAAATTTAATGAGATGAAAATAAATTCATTATGACCCATAAATCCTCTTCAAAATTCCCTGTAAATATCAGAGAGGTCGACTTGGGCAAGTCTATTATATATCAACCCTAGCCTCCGTTGCAGACTTCTTATGTGGTTCGCCGAAAGAAACGCTATATCAACCCTAGATCTCAACGTAGACAATGTATAAACATGGGTGCGCGGAAATTGTCTTTCGTCCTACGCAAGTCGTAGCATGATGTGTCATACACATATTGAATACGCGCCTTTTAAATGGTGAATTATTGCGTTGCACCAATTGCAAGCCACCAAGACATACATGCATGTATTCATCTAGAACGTGAGTTGGAACCTCCAACACTTCAAACTGAAAGTTAGTGCGCGCAGAATGACTCCTAATTTCATGCTAAATTCATGTTAACCTTGCGTAGGAATGTAGTATAAATTCAATTGATTAGTGTTACAGTTATTTTTTATTTTTTTTTTATTTTTACATCACATTTTTTTCAGACTGGCAAATTCTCTAGGTGCAAAGATTAGAATTCATAAACAGAAAATGCCCTTTAAGCAAGTGAGTTGTTGTTTGGAGTGACTATATACTCTACCGAATGTTTGTTTATTGCTTGTTTGTAGTTTGATTTGTTTGTATTCATTTGGTTTGCTGGTTCAATAGAGCGTTTTCAAAGTAACGAACTATTATGCTAATGAGTTATATAAAATGCTAATGAGAATTGCACGCGGGAATGTACATTTGGATTCACAAAGACAAAGGCAAGTTTGATCAGTTGATTATCGTAAACGTAAGTTTACGCGATAATCAACTGATTGAACTTTCCTTTGTCTTTGTGCATCAAAGCGTACATTCCCACGTGCAATGTTTATTAGCAGACGGAGCTCCTTTGGTTCATTAACATTTTTTACAACTCATTAGCATAAGATATATAGCTCGTTATGTGAAAACGCTCTAATGCTCGATTTGCATTATGGCACCATTTTACTACCAATGCCAGCATTTCATGCAATCCTTTTTCATATTCAATTTTTTAATCCCCAAATCGAGAAACCATCCTTGTAGTGGTAGGCATTCTACGTCATCATGCAAAAAGCCTGTTGTTTGTTTATCATTCGTTGTTTCTTTGGTCTGTTTTGTTTGCCGTTTGTTTTGGTATTTAAAAGCCTGGTGAAATATAGTGCACACTAAAAGTGTGCAACATAAATACCACTAACTAGTGCTATTTTATGCTAATTCTTGTGTTTTCTTTTGTTTAATTAGTGCTATTTAACTGTTGCACACTTTTTGTGCGTGCATTCTTTTGCCGCGCGTTGAACACCATTTATTTGTTGCGCGTTTACCACGTGAAATTGTTTGTGTGTTTTTTTTTTTTTTTTTGCTTCAGTTAGTTATAGGCAATTTCTTCATTTAAAGGTCGATACACACTAGGCAACAAGTCGCAGCGACTTGGCCCCGCGACATGTCGCCTCAGTGTGCACTGGTTCAACAATCCAACTGGTTGGATTTCATGCGGCAAGTCGCAGCGACAAAATTCTGTCGCGGCGAAAACAATTTCCAACAAAAATACCTAGTACACACGGGGGGAAATTGTCGCTGCGACATGTCGCCTAGTGTGTGCCGGCCTTAACTAGTGCTATTTTATGCTAATTGTGTTTTCTTTTGTTTAATTAGTGCTATTTACTGATAAATAGTGACAACTGTTGCACACTTTTTGTGCGTGCATTCTATCTTTTGCCGCGCGTTGAATACCATTTATTTGATGCGCGTTTACCACGTGAAATTGTTTACGTTTTTTTTCTTCAGTTAGTTATAGGCAATTTCTTCATGTAACGGACTCGTGTGATGGTGGTCATGAATATTTCTCTTTTCAGATGGAAAACATCGGTAATTTTTTACAGTTTTGTGACAATACACTTCGCGTGGCCAAGTACGATTTATTCCAGACTGTTGACTTGTACGAGAAGAAAAATATGTGGAATGTAAGAACTACATTACACTCTTGTCATCATCGTCATCGTCATCAGCAGCAGCAACATGAACATCATTACTTGTTATTATTATCATCTTGACCTTTTCGTTTTTCTTCATTGCCATGATAAACTGAACATATTACCATCATATTCATCATCATCATCATCATTTTAAAACAACCAGATATTCTAGAGTACAAACGAAAAATCCGTGAAGCACTAATTACTAAATAGTACAAAATAGTGTTAATTAAACAAAAGAAAACAATAGAATTAGCATAAAATTGTACTATCTAGTATTACTAAAGTTTCACAGATTAATTATTTGCACTCTAAGGGGATTGAAACGTGTAGCGCGATAATTGATTTTTTTTTAGAAAAGAAAGGGGGTGGTGCGGCCTTTCGGCTTTCTTTGCAAGGACTGAGATCAGCATTCAAACTTTAAAATAATGGAACATCCGATGTTCAATATAAGACTTATATCCGGGGATTTGGGGAAGAGGTACTCACACTTACAAAACTAAAATGTTTGCAGCCGGACGGTCGAAAATATTTATGTGCCTTGACGAGCTTTCAATTCATAGCCAAGCTAGCTTTTAGTGCCAGGAAATAGATGATAAAGATCAATCCCGTAAGATTAGATCCACGTGTATACATTTTAAGGGTAGAATATAGTTGAATTGGAGGATAACACGAAAAAATACTAAAATTTCACTTTCAGTTTGACCTGCAAATGCGGCGTGATAGTAACACAAAAAGAGCCGCCCAAGCAATCTACTTGTCTTCTTTTCAAAATGGCGGTTCATTGGAAGTACGCGAGTTCGAGTCTATAAATTCTAAGTTTTATAAATTGAAAAATATAATGTAAAAATAGTGATAAAAATATGGTTTAAAAATCAAGTGGTAAGAAAAGAATTTTTTTCAAGTCACCCAGCGTTGGACGCGAACTCGCGTACTGACAATGAACCGCCATTTTGAAAAGAAGACAAGTAGATTGCTTGGGCTGCCTGTGGTCTAAGCTATACTTTTCGCTTTTTTTTTTGTTTTTTTTTTGATAGGTTATAAACTGTTTGACAGCAGTCGGTCGAAGGGTAAGTGGTGATTTAATTGATAATATTGTCGATATCATGATGGCTGATGGTGTTGATACTAGCGATGATAATGATGTCTATTATGATGACCATCGATAATATGACAATAACATGACTTTTGGAGGGCATATTCTTTCTATGTGTCACGAGTAGCGTCACTTGCGCCAGAGCTGAGCGATACATCCTGAATCAAAATTTATAGATTTTAAAATCGCTATAAAAAAGTTTGATTCATTCTACAGCGGGCCGGTTATTATCGCCCGCTACCCGCGCGTTTTCAGGGGATCACGATTTTTGATCGGTCCACACTGATAAGTGAATAATATAAAAATTAGGTAAACCTAATAGCGGAGCTCCGATTTATTGAAATGAATTATTTATTCAATCATTCATTCTTTCATTTGTTCATTCACTACAAATTATTCTTGATCATTTTTTTTTTCTTTTTTTTTTTTTTTTTTTGCTGTTATTTTCTTTTCATGATCAAATAATCATATAATCAATTGAAATACACAAAGCTTTATGCATGCGACAACATTTTATTATACGCAAAAATGCGAAAAATATGTTGTTATGCATGGTAAAAATAGCACTTGTCAATTAAAATTGATTGTCCAATGAGAAGTTAGAAAAGCACTCAAATGGCTTCCTTGAGTTGTAAACAAATCACTGCGCGCTTCTCGCTTTACTCTCTTTCACGTTTGAAAAAAAATGTTATAACAATCGACAAAAATTTCACTTTTCTGGTGAAATGTGTATGAATTACTTATTGGTAATCTAGCTATCTAAAACGGTTGTGAATTTTTAATTATCAAATGTGAATACTACGTAACTCATTAAAAAAATAGCTAGTATGAAGTTTTGAAATTTTAACTTGTAGATAAGTAAGTACACTGACGAATTCATACAAGCGTTTTATTTTCAATAACAAATCAAAGAATTACAAGAATCAAATTAAAAACACCCACACACATAAACATATCAACGATGGATAAATATCTTACAAAAACAAGTAAATATAATTATTGCAAACTGCTTTCATGTGGATGGTAAAAAAGAAATTCATTAAAGATCGTCAAAAAATGTAAACATACCGGTGCCAAGTTTCTTGTCCTGTCCTGTCACTTTTCCACTGAACTTTTTGTCCTCAGTTCTGATTACAATAAGCTTGTTCATGTTTTTAGAATTTTAAAAGTGGCAAAAACCATTTTCACCGCCTCTAAAAAGTTTACACAGTTCAACTGAACGGCGATGGCAAGCTCGTGTTGCTCGATTACACATCGTACTAAATTTGCATTTCCATCCACTCCATGAATTGGCAGTCCTACTTTGTTGACAAATATCTTGTGTGAAAAGTTTTTTGTCGTGAATAGTTGATAAATCGGCATTGATCCTACAGCTCTCCGTGGTATGAATATTCCGTAAAAATTGATGAATGAACAGAGAAAAATTATCTTCGTGAGTCGTGTTCATCTTGCTGTTCACCTCTTTTGAATTGCTGCAAATGCAGCGCGTATTTGTTTTGTTTTTATTTTTATAAAAGTTTTATCGCCGTCGATTTTATTTTTAAAAGTAAATTAGTCGATAAGTAATGACTGAAAAACGCCACGAAGAATCCATGAAGAATACGGTCTTTTTTACCATCTGACCATAGTTAGTATACTAACTATGATCTGACAAACTTGTCAAATAAACTCTTCCAGAAAATAAAATTTGTAAAATCTCCAGCTTTGAATGACTTTTGATGAATTATGACAGCTCTGCATGACTGCACATTTGGACGGTTAAAAACAGCGTCATGAGCGACTTTTGCCCATTTTGTCAATGAAAATATTTTGAAGTAGCTATTCATCGTTGAATCGTAGTTATTTTTCTTTTTCACGCCGCGGTCTTTGTTACTCTTTCTTAGTCAAATCTCTTCCAGCCGTCAGCTTAGCTTTACCATTTTCATGCTCTTTGTCCAGTGTAGAAATACATTTTGTAGAAAAATTTCAGTGAACTGCAAAAAATTATTTTTGCGTCCCGACTAAAACCGGTCAGCGTTTTCGCGCGGCAGTGGTACACGGACGTTGTACGTATTTTGGAAATCCGGGCTTCCTGTGGTCGATTTGAAATGAGCTCCATGGTTTACCATATTTTCTTAATTATGGTGCTCCGCTTGCGCGGGCCTTCGGCCCGCGCGGAGCTCCGCTATGAAGAACCACAGGCGACCCAGGCAATCTAATGGTCATCTTTTCAATATGGTGGTTCGATTAAATCGAATGTCTCTAATGAAAGTATACATGTTCGAACCCAAAGTTGGCTGTGTTACGTTGAATATAGTACAAGTAGCCTGATTTTGGCCTTTGGCTGCCTGTAAAAGAACTTGTAAATAAAATATCAACTTGATAAGCAAATTCTTTTCACTTCCAGGCCTTCGCTATGGGTATGGAAGTTCCTCCGCTCGGTCCCCGAGAATCTACGAAGAATCCGCGACAGTTTACCGAACAACAATTGAGTCAAGGAAGGGCACATGTTAGACTACAAATGGGTATCGGGACAACTGGAGGAGCGACTCAGACGGGACAAGACTTCGGACGATCTAGACAGATAGTTTATAATCGAAATTGAATTGTAATATAAAATGTTGAATATCTAGCTTAGAAACAATTTAATGTTCACGACATTCATATTTACTTATGAAGCCTCAGTTTATCATTCATCTAAGCATTCATACATTTATTTATATCAAATATTTTCCTTCATTGATTGATTCAATTACTCACCAATCTCTTCCCTTAAGAATATTGTCGTTTTCTCTCAAATCTCACATACTTCCTTATAAGGATTGTGCTTACCATATTTGGAGATTGAAATAAATCAACAAGACGAAAAATATGATTTTCCTCGCAAAATCCTTCGTATTTTGCAGGTTTTCGAGTGATAGCATACACAACAAGTGAGCCAATTCGAATTCTGACCGAAAAAGAGTCTGGTAATTCTAAAATTGAGATCCCATTGTATTCACCACAGGAAACTCAACAACGCCAGCAAAAGCGGTTTGATATATTCTTTTATTAATCCATTCACATTGTTGTTTTTGTTGTTCATACATTCATCCACAGAGTTTGAATCGAAAAACCACGAGTTGTTGATATATTCCAGGAATGTTTTCGTACCCAATCAAAATTACTTTGCGGTAATTGAGGTTCATCAGTGTGCTGTCTGTGATTGGCCAAGAAACAATTACACCATTCTATTCCTGGAAATTAATGCCCAATGTTTTTTCGATTCTCACCGTAAGCAACGAATCTATGCATTCTTTCATTCACGCCTCTATTAATTCCTTGATTCATTCAGAGCCACTGGAAATGGGCAGATCGGCTTTACCGGCGTACATTCCCACCCATCCGTTCAAAACCACAGGGATACCGGTACATAATATCGAGACGGAAGCATACAACAATGATTTCACAATTTCACATCGTGAAAATTCGACCAATGACTGAATTCTTATAGAATCACTATAGAGAAAGAATAACCTTTTATTATGAATACATTGTTTAACTATTAATATATTGTTGAATATAAGTCTGTCAAGATTTTGTGCATTTGTTTTTTTTTTTCGGCTGAAATCGCGATCGTGGCATTTGAAAATTTTTACGTATGCTCCAAAAGCCGATAAGAAACGTACCATTAGATATTTGAGGGGGGGAGGGGCTGGGCAAATACCAAAAAAATATCCAGCAAAGCCTTAAACAGAGAAAAAAAATATCGTGCACGGTAGATGTGCCAATAAAAAATATCGAGCAGGGAGGAAGAAAATATCCTGCACAACAATCACATGGGAAAAAAATATCCTGCATAAAAAAATTGCCCAACCCCTCCCCCCTAAAATATCTAAGTTGTTTGTTCTCTTTGTTTTCTTGGCTTTTTATCAGTTGTAGTATTACGTTTATTACCATATATGTGAATGGTCTCGTTCCGGCGGAGACGGTCACGTGACAATATGTCGTCATTATTTTTTGTTGTAACACGTTTCGAAAGTGCTAGAAAGAAACTATCGTTTTAAAATAAACAATTTGTAACAGTTGATTATGTTCTTTGCACATGGTGAGTTAGGAGTGGCCGAGGTTTATGTGTAATCCTTTTCTAGAATAAGAAAATCATTGTTATGCAGTGATGAATTTGTGGTGATGACAACAGTCTGAAAATATTTGTGCGAAAAAGGATCACCATCATTGTTCAGACAAAAAAGAGATATGAATATTGATCATCAAAGACGAGCATAGTCACGATGGTGGTGTTGATAACGATGAATTAATGATAACAGTGATTGACAACGACAAGATGACCAAGCGACGATGCCAGTGATTGTTCCGATGCCTGTAATGATGCCGATGATCGTGAAGATGATGAACACGATGACGTTGGTTTTATACGACTACAATAAATCCGATGAAAAGTTTATGCAATAATAATACTACTACGAGTCTTAATGTCAAGACCACAGTTTTTATTTTATACATGTTTTGGCGAAACGTTCGCCATCAATGCTTGTCAAAACTCGTGAAGCATACGTTCTCATTTTCTTTCACCCCCGACCAACACGTTTCTAATGCTTTTCCTAGCGTCACGTAAGATTAACACCATAGTAAATATAACTTTAAAAATGGGTAGTTCTATTTCTATTCAATCATTTAATAAGCAATCTTTATATCCCCATTTTTTTTCACTGTTACGAATTCTTTGAATCATGCATTTCAATATAAATGTATCCACTCCGATTATGTCATTTCCATTCCGTCACGCAAGTGACTTACAGTGTTGCGTGACTTTGTATAAATAGGGGTGTAGCAGACAACCTCGCTTCACACGCAATAAGTGGGGAAAGCAGTATTTCAGACTTAGCATCTTCCAAAACTAAAATTTTACTAGAACTTCAAATTCTTAAACAAGACTTCACAAATATGGCAGCTAGACCAAAAGGCTTTGGAATGACCGCAGAATTACAAAGAAAGGTGAGCTTTTCCCGATATTTTTAGAATAATTTCTAACTCTTCTCATTGGCAGTTAGAAGTGAGTTTAACCACCACCCTCTTCATTTCACACAGTTATTTCAAACATTTTGAATCCTCACAAATAGTTGAAAGTGTTGTCAAAACTTCTCCGTTTCGTTGCTGACTGCTATCTGCTATTTCACGTGTGTCTTGTGCTCGTTTAAAGCTTCTAAAATGTCTTTAAGTTGTTTATATAATCTGTCGTTTTAGCAAGAAGTATATGTCGGAGTCGAAAGTGCATAATTATCTTTTGATCGAGCTTCACGTTTGTCTAAAATATTTTCGTATCTGATCTGAAGTCAATTTGCGAGTAACTTTCATGGGATGAGTTGAGGAAAGTCACTTTTTCTCAGAAGTGTATAGCCATTTAATTTTAATCATAGTTTGTACTGCTAACTATGTTTGAATATGGTTCACGTATCCCTGCTGTTTTGTACAGACGAATCCCATGGAGTGATTGACTTGAAGTATTATTATTTATTGGTTAAAACTTCACAATTTTACTCACAAAAACACTGGCAAATTATCAAGAAAGCCTTTCAAGTGTTGATGCTCGAAAAGTTACCATTTCAATTCTTTTGTAAATTCCGAGCAATTAAAACTTGCAGATTTAACCACATTTTTCAAAGTATTCAAAAATTTCACGGTGTTAAAGGTTATATAGTTATTGAAAGCTATTTGAAATGATACTTTCTTGAAAGCTATGAGTTAATTTGGCAAAAACAAAGAGAAAAACATATTAATTATTCGCCATTAATCAGACTGATTTGTTTTTGAATAATCTGCATAATTTTGCATCGACATTTTTGCTCGCTTTTTCGCTTTCTAACTTCAGTATAAAAATAAATTTAAATGTACAAAAAGCACAATTTGAAATCTAAGTTGCGTTTTACGTTCGTAGCTCTGTACAACTGTACGACTGAAAAACTCATGTCATCAATTTTAATGTCCCCTTTGAAATAGACTGGAATCTTCTCGTTATTTGAAAAATAACTATTGTTTTCAAAAATTTATCTCAAAGCAAATTAGCACTTTTGTTATGATTATTTAATTAACTCTTTAATGTATTTCAAAATAGTGAAAATAGCGAAAAATTTCAAATGACTAATCGCCAATGAACTGAAGACGTGGAATTTGAATACCTCATTCGCTACCAGCTACCTTATTTTAAAGTTGCAATTCATTTATTGATTTTCCCAAAATGATATTTTATGTCCTGAATATAAATTAGTAGTGGCTTAAATATTTTGCAAGGGTTTTTGTTGTTGTTGTTGCAAAAATGTTGTCCCAAACTTCTACATAAATTAAGTCCCAAAACACTTCTTTTGTCATCGTTATTCACCTTAGATCTATATGAGTCACGAACATCTGTGTTGGCGTTAAAGTCACTCTAGACAACGGCAGGAATTTCCGATAAAAATAGCATAGCCAATGAAGTTGAATATGAAATACATTTAAGCCTATAATTTTGACGACTCTTTTGTTTACTTGCATTTGAAATTCCTGAATATTAAATTTGATGACGTGGAATAGATATTAAGTTTATTATGCCATTCTGTCACAATAGCAAATTTGCATTTTTTTTACCATTGATACATCTCACGTTTTGGAAATTTTGTGACTTTTTTTGTGTGTGAAAGTTTCATAGTCAACCATTTGTTTTTTCAATAAATATAAGAAATAAGATTGACCTTTCCACAAAACTACAGATTCATTTTGAGATTAGAGATTGTTGTTTGATTGGTCAAGGTTAAAATATGGAATATTTAGCTGTCTACTTCCATGATTTTTCCAAATTCTCAATGTAATGAAATTGCAAAACAAATGTTTGCTATTTTTGCTATCTTATCTTTGGGAAGACAATTAGCAAATGTATTGTCAGCCTGCCTCAATGTTTATGATGTATTCTGCAGTTACTGTTCATTCATTCATTCATTCCTCTCTCCACCCTTCTTTCATCTAAGAAAAACACTCATTACATTGATTATTTTCATAACAACCAGAAAGATTCAAAGTATGACCCAGAATTGGAAGCACAAGCAAGATCCTGGATTGAGGCTGTCTTGGGAAGGAGCGTCTTCTCTGGAGGTCCTGACCAAAAAGCTTTCCACGAAACATTGAAAGATGGAACTGTACTGTGTGAGTTGGCCAATGCACTTGGTGGAAAAATTAAGTTCAACCAAAGTAAAATGGCATTCAAGATGGTAGGCATTTAACCTTATTGTTACAGCCAAATTCGTTATATCGCAACTTTCTGCTTCAAAACTTTGTTTGGATTTTTGTCTTTTCTGGACCTGATCAATTTTATAGAGCTTACACTAACATGTTCTATGGTTAATATATGAAGTAAACTGAAATTGACTGACAGTCAACAAAAGACAAAATGAAAACAATGTGTTATGAAATGGCAGGTTATGATACAATGAATTTGGCTATATATTCCCATCTGGTACTCTGATTTTTTCTGTCTGCAGTTTGTGTGCTTTTTTTATTTACATGCTTTTCTTCTTTCAACTTTTAAAGAATCTCTGTTTAACTAATTACTGGAACACATTTCTCACTTATTTTGACACTGATAGAATCCAAACTTGGAAAACAGTCTGTCCTTGCTGTCGTTCAACTGATAGAATTAGCTGTTGTCAATTAGTATATACACTTGAACTTGTTTTTCTTATGATTCCTTTTTAACTATTATTTATTAGGAGTATTTTTGTTTTGTTGTATTAGGGGCTAACCTCGCTGGGACTACAAGTCCATTCATTAACCCCTCATTTAATGTTTAGTGTTAATAATTTATTTTGTATTTTATTTTATTTTTTTTTATATTGACTAAATGGAAGTAACTATAAATAAATAAATAAATAATATTCATTTTGTATACAGTATAGTATATAATTATATCAAACTGCACATACCAATAGAGGGTCATATCCTGCATTTGACTGGAGAGAAGTGGGTCCTAACATACCAAATCTCATTGTACATTAAATATGACAATAAACAGTAACTTAATATTTTTATTTATCTTGGACTTTGAAAGGGGCTCACAGGCACCCTGTGACCTCCCCCTAAACACACCCCTACAAAACTGTAAATAAAGTGTTAAAACCCTCATCTCCATATCCTGGAAATGTTTTGTGTTATGCTTACATTGTAGAGTCTTCTCCAAGACTCATTCACACTCGCTACCCCTACACTGAATATAATCTGACTACAAACATGGCTCCATTCAGTGTTTCATCTGCAGTGTACTTAATATTTTTTGTTGTTAATAATCTGATGTTCTGAATATGAAGATTCAATGTTGTATATTTTTGTCATAGATGGAAAACATTGGAAAATTCTTAGAGTTTTGTGACAGTATTGGAGTAGCAAAGACAGATATGTTCCAAACAGTGGATCTGTATGAGGCCCAAAATATGCCACAGGTTAGAGCATAGTTTCATCAAAATCATTATCACCATCATTGTCATCATCATTAAAGTAATTGCCATCATAATCATCATCATCCTCATCATCATCATTGTAATCATAAATATCATCCCCATCATTTTGTTGTTATCGTCACTGTTATCATCATCATCATAATCATTGTCAACATCATGGACATTGATGATCAACACTTATGAGCAATAAACAACAATATGAAGATAGCAATGATCTGATTTGACAATATGATGAAATTATGATGATGACAATATGATGATGATGACGGCTGCAATGTCCTTACAAGTGTTTGAGACATAATCAGTTATTATTATTATTTAATTATTATTGACATTTGTTGTAATTCTAGGTGATTAATGGAATCCATGCTCTAGGAAGAAAGGTAAAAACAGCCATTTCAACAATTTGTGATAATTGATATAACATATCAATATAAGACTCAATTTTAAATCCTGATTGCCTCTTAGGAGTGCATAATGTATAGGAGTACAGTGCATTACCTTGTCCCCGGCTCCAAATATGATAAGTATATCAACTGTCAGTATTGTGATATAAATGACGCTTATACAAGACTTTAGTCATTAATGTGCTAACCAGACAGTGGTCATTATTTCATTCAATAAAATTTCATTGAGAATTATCCAAAAACCATGGACTGGAAAGTTGTGATTATTCTTTAGCCAATCACAAAGAGCACACTAATGAATCCTAACTACAAAGTGACTCTGATTGGGTAACACAACATGCCTGAAGTATTTCAAATGCCAACAGTTTTTCCCTTTGCACTGTTGTTTACAACAATTTGTGCCATGTTTAGCAACAGAATATCGAGAATATCGATTTTAAATAATAATTTGATTTGTGTGTGTCTTATTCGCAGGCTCACTCACTTGGAAAAACCCGACATGCACTGGGACCAAAAGAGGCCAGTGCCAACAAGCGTGAATTCACAGAAGAGCAACTTAGAGAAGGAGACAAGGTTATTGGTCTGCAGATGGGATCCAACAAGGGTGCAAGCCAGGCCGGTGATCATTTTGGACGACCAAGACAGGTTGCTGGTGCCAATGTTTACAAATAAACAAACTAACAAACTAAAGATACAACTGTCCTTCACATGCATAAACAAAATAACTAGCTATATACCTTTTGAAAGTAATTTAAAAATAATCATAATCATCAAGCACATCAATTTAACCATACTGATTAAATAAACCGTTTTTAAATAATGTATGTTGTCTCAACCTTTGCAGTTTAGTCAAGAAGAGCTGAAATAAGTTGATCTTTTTTTATGCCTTACAGGTTCTTTTTATTCTACAAAATTGATATGACTTGACATTATTGACAAACAAATCTTACTTTTTTGCTAGCATTTTGAAGAACAGAAATTGATTCATAAGAGCTAATATAATTTTTGTGATTAAAATTTTGGAATTTGGAGTATACCAAGCTTGATTGGCTTGAGTCAAAGTTAAAATCTATGATTTCTACTATAACTGTAAGATTCTATTTTCCTTGGCATCGGTTTTGTAAAACTTTTGTAATGGTTTATATGGTATTAAATGGATTTGACTTTAGACATGACTGATTTATTTAGCAGTATGACAATTTTATTTATTAATTCTATTTTATAGTAGAACCCCATCGATATTACCACACTGTAGTCAAATTCTAAAGAAAATAAATTACATGCTGTCGAGGTTAAAGGCCGGTACACACTAGGCGACAAGTCGCAGTGACTTGTCACGGCGACATGTCACAGCGACAATTTCCCCCCGTGTGTACTAGGTATTTTTGGCGGAAATCGTTGTCGCCGCGACAGCATTTTGTCGCTGCGACTTGCCGCATGAAATCCAACCGGTTAGATTGTTGAACCAGTGCACACTGAGGCAACATGTCGCGGGGACAAGTCGCTGCGACTTGTCGCCTAGTGTGTACCGACCTTAAGGTTGTAGTGCAGCATCTGCGGAAATGTCTATTCATTGGCATTTGACAGACAGACTGCAAATGAAGACAGTCATCACCTTTTCCTAACCTCTTCAGTTTTCACTTCTTCTCTTGCTGCAGTCCATCCTTCTCTCCTCAGGTAGCCTACACTAAGTTGTTGTTGTTGTTTTTTTGTTACAAATTGAGCAAAACTGATGTGTCACGGTTCAAAAATTCTGAACGGCCATGCTAAAATTGGCAGCCGATTCACAGAATATGCTTGTGGGCTACTTGTGTTCACTTTGCCGAATTTTCAGTTTGCTTGATTAGTAGTCCCTTTCGTTTCCTTTCAAAATTAAAGAACATCCGGGAATGCTTGACTATCATTGACGTCATACTAATTTTCCCGCTCTTTTACAAATTTTGCGAACGCCCGCGTCCAGGTTCATTCGCTGAGAGAGCACGGTCATGCATGTGCGGAGCTGCGAACGATGTGTGAAAAGTCAAAAAGCAAACTAAATTCGGTTTAACCGATGAAAAATTAGAAGAGAAATCCTCTTTTGCAGCAAAGACTGACGTATGGACTGTATTAGGTAAGAATTTACACCATAGATTCTCGTTTTGAACTCAAAACTACCAGTGAAGCATTGTCCTGACCTCATCGCACTGAAAAACCTCCATAAAAACAAAGTCGTCTCGAAAAAAGATTTACTTAGTAAATGAGAGATACAGACTGAATAATTTTGTCGAAAGATATTCATTTTATTCGGATTCAGAGCCAAACATTTGGCAGTTCAGTTTGGCAGTGATGTGTTCAAGATAAAGAGTCACTTTCCGAAAAAGATCCGAAAAACAGTCGGCCAAAAAACTACGCAAAATCACTGAATAGAAAACTGGAATTATAATTGAAAAAAAATCAGTATTTGCGTCTTCTCGTCAAAAAAGTGAAAACTTTCCAATTAAACTCGAATTGAAACAAACTGGTGACGCGTGTAGCTTCACACTTGTTAATTATCGCGTGAAAATGCTGAATATTTCGTTTTGCATTTGCTGCTCGATTGCCGATTGAAAACGTTTATCGTGCAAAAAAATTTCCTATTTTCACCGATTTTGCCACCGAAAATTTTGTACAAAATTATAGCCTTACATTTAAATTAGAAACGTGTGAAATTATAGCAGAGAAAAACTAAAAGGCCGAATTAAACAGATAAACTTGTACTCAATAGAGTGCACGCACTAAAAGTGTGCAACATAAATACCACTAAATACTGCTATTTTATGCTAATTCTATTGTTTTTTTTTGTTTAATTAGTGCTATTTACTACTAAATAGTGACAACTGTTGCACACTTTTAGTGAGTGCACTCTAGTACACAAATTTGAATTTTATGGTTTTTTTTCTTTTTTTGGAAAACATACTTATCATATCCCGAAAGCCTCGTTCTTGAGCATTGTAGTCACGGTGGCCACACTTTTTCTCACGAAAGCCTCGTTCTAGAGCATTGCAGTCACCGTGGCACCACTTATTATCCCGAAAGCCTCGTTCTAGAGCATTAAAGCCACTTATAAAGAGAACATTTCGCCTCATTATACAATTCTTACTATAACAGTAAGTCATGACGTCAGAATTTTTCCCCCTCTTCCATATTTAGCTCAGCAAGTCAACAATTTTAGTGAAAAATATGCAAAACAATTTGAAACATTTCAATAATTTCACCTATGTTTCTGGCTATTTCTTTGTCCGAATATTTCCAAATGCGCCAATTTATAATCATAACAGCATGCAAAGCTTAAACATAGCGGTGGGATTCTAACCATCAAATTGTAATTATTTCTATTAATATAGTTTTGGCCCATATAAGGACGTCAGTTGATTGTTTATTCGACTGCTAAATGCATCATCAAATCTCCTTCACGAACAAGAACAAAACATTTGCATAATAGATGCTTGTACGTTGTAGTGACCGTCATACAAGATTTTGTGTTTTGCAATTTCATTTTATTTTACAGCAAGTTTTTTACCGTTGTAATTTCAATTCTCAGTATCATTTGCCCTGAAGATGTCCATGTTCAGTGTTGACAGCTAGTGAGAATATAAAAGGTTGCAAAACACAAAATATAGTCATGAAACTGACAAAACAACAAATATATCATTTTTGATAATTTTTCCAGTCATATGCAATTAATTTAATACCCCGTCTACGTTTTGCGCATTAATAATATGATGTGCTTATGCCGATCTAATAGCAGAAAATTGATTTCATCTGTTGGTCATGTTTAATTTATGACTGATAGTATATCGCCAGTTTGCGCCTTATTACATGGCATCACTAGTTTCGCATCATGGATACAGTTACGTTTGCGCTTTATTTTACTGTAGCAATTTGATCTTATTTCGATATAGATGGCTACAGTGTTTGAGCCCTTTAGCACAGTAGTAATTGCCTTTTTTAGACAAATCTATCTTATACTATTTTTGACAATCTCTAGTCGGCTTGATGGAAAGCTTCAGCAAAAATGATAATTGATTAATAAAAATATGAAAAAAGTGGAAAATTACATGAGGTTGTAGCAACGTTATTATTTAACAGTTCGTACTAATTTGTACCCCCGTGCACAACTAATTAATCGCAAGCCGTTTTGTTATTACTTTCGTACACACTGTCTACCTCTATGAGGTCCCGTCTCCATGTCCCGATAAGGGCATCCAAGGTATGGCATCCAGTAGACCGTGCTACGGAATAATGGTACCCTGCCGAGCTTTTCATGGGCATGCAGTACATGTAATCAGTTCATTGAACCGGCTGTAGCAAACAGTTGAAACAGCAGAGCTAGTGAGATACTACATCGCAAGTCCTTGAGTTCATAAAAGAAACATTAAATTTTAGAAGAAAAGATGTCTGATCGACCACGTGGATTTGGGCTTTCTGCTGAATTACAAAGAAAGGTGAGTTATTTGTTACAGTGAGTGCGTTTTCATATATGTTTTTTTTTGTGTAATAAAAATAATTAAGTGATTCAAATACGTTTGCTCGAATTGATATCGGTACAATAGGCGATCTGCATTATGGCATCATTTTACTACGATTACCACGATTCTATGCGAATTCTCTTTCATATTCAATCTTGTGGAGATTAACAGAACAATTAGAGCTAATTGCGCTACAAAAGAAAGTAAGCAAAGCATTCTGGTAGTTGTCTAGTATATGAAGCTATAATGCAAATCGCCTATTACAAGCTTATAGTGCGTTTTATTTCATAGACTGAAGCAAAGTATGACTCGAGTGAGCAAGCAGAAGTTCAAGACTGGATCAACGCTGTTCTGGGCGAACAAGTATTTAGTGAAGGCGAAACAAACAAGACTAATTTCCAAGCAACACTGAAAGACGGTGTAGTACTATGTCGATTGATAAACACCTTGAAACCAGGCTCCGTAAAGAAAATCAACGAGAGTAAAATGGCTTTCAAAATGGTGAGTGTGATGATGATACTGTTGATACGATGATGGTGTTGATGATAATGATGACTATTAAGATAATAGTGTTGATATGATGCCAATCATAATGATTATGATCTAATCTTTTTGATGAATGACAGTGTTGACTAATCATTTATCATGTTGGTGCTGGTCAGGATGATGCGATGATGACGATGATGACAGTGAGGATGATGGTGATGATCGTGATCATATAACATAATCTTGATATGATAGTGATGAGGATATTAGCGATGATGATCTTAATAGTCCAGTTCTATGTTCTCGTTCACACAGCCTTAACCTAGAAAGCGTATAATATATTCTTTTATTTAGTAGCAGCGCGTAGAAATGTGGAATCTGGGTGTGTGAAAAAGACAATTAAATTTTCGAATAATTATATAAACACAATTGAGGTTAAGTCTGGCGTAAAACGGAATATTAAACTGGACTATAATGTTGATGCTTGTTATGATCACTGCCCTTATTCACTATGACGTTAATGCTTGTTTAAGTGAGGGATACAATCGCCAAATCCCATCGCAAATTCGACAAAACTTGCTCCTAGCAATACTGTTTCATCTAAAATGGCCTGGTTTTAAGATATAATATATTTTGTACTTGCTTAAGAGCGGATTTCTCTAAATATTTAGCATAGCGTGGCAAGTCAAGGTTCACAAATTTCTTTCAAATTTCGTTCATAGATAGTATTTAGGGAGATAAGAACTCTGCTAAAGTTTTTCTTACAAAAACATTTTTCTCGCTGAGATATGGCGATTTTAGATTTTCGACCAAAACCTTAAGATTTTTGCAAATATAATGTTTGAATTTTATCCGAAAAACTCGCTCTAAAAAAGCACTAAAATCGTTCCATATTTTGAAAATAACCATGGAATCCCAAAGCCAAGACGTTGTTCTATCTTTCTAAGCCAAAAGAACTCCGCAATATTAAGTTTAGAGTATATTTTTGATTTTTCAAAAAGAAGGATTTTTTCCGATTAAAATCATTGAAAAATTATCCTCTCCGAAAAAAAATGTTTACGGTATGTGCCATTTAATCGATTTTCTTGAAAATTTGTATATTACATCCAAAAGAGATGTTAATTAACTTGTATAAAGCTTTTTCTTGGTTATTGCAAACTAACGGAGTTATGAGCGGCTGAACTTGGCGAAAATTCGCAGATCACGTGACAATCTTAATTGCCAATATGGCCAAAACATTGACTTTCTAACTGTTTATTGAATATTTTATGCAGTCCTTATTGTTCATTTACAACTTTTTTTTACTCTTTGCTACTTTTTAGTATTCTAAAAGTTTGTCAAAGTTTGTCATTTTAACTATTAGACTGAAGAGTCCAGTTTCGAATTATCTTTTACACCGCCCCCAGCCTCAATTCTCTGCGCAAAATATTCATTAGATAATCCAATTGTCTTTTTTAAAACAACATTTCAACGGGGTGCTACTAAAAAAAAGAATGTATTAAATGCCTTTGAAGGTAAAGCTATGTAAAAGAGAATTCTAAACTGGACTATTGCCTTTGCATTGCGTGCCATACTTTGAAGGCCCCATGCGTTGATGAATATTCCGTGGAAATATCATTGATGTCTGTGTGAAAAAGAGTATTGAATTAATGAATACGAAACCGGTTTAATTGATCCAAATAAGAACATTAATTTTCACAAAATATATGACTGTTGTAATGTAAACTCATAGTAAAGATATATCGAAAATCGTTTTGAAAAATGGTTAAAAAGTAGTATAGTTTCAAAAAAAATCGTGAAAACGGGACCTAAAAAACTATAAAAAATGCTAAAGATAGTAAAAAACTAAATTACGTTTTTTTCTAGCATTATACCCTTTCGACTTAAATGCCTATTTATTTATTTGAAAATGTTTTAATTTTTTTTGGATTGTCATCCCAAATTACTCCCTATATTATCATCTCAAGAGTTTTTGATTAATTGATTGATTCATGAAATCATTGATTCTTTGATTCGTACTCCATTTGGTTTATTGATTAATTTAATTTTCCTTTTTCCTTGCTTTTTTTTTCTTTTTGATTATCTTTCTGTCATTTTTGCTTTGTTTTTTTTTCTCCCTTCCAGTTTCTTACTGCATTCTCTTTTGTCTTTATTCCTTCCATTCTTTTGTTGTTTTTGTTTTCTTTTTTCTTTTGCCTTATTTCTCCTATTTATTTTATCTTCCCTTACAACTTGCATTAAAAAAGCAAATGAAAGAAATTGACAACACGGCAGCCCATTATTTTATTTGCACAATTCTCTTTTAAAAATCTGTTGTTGGTTGTTGAAAGAAAAAAGTAATTCCATTTAAATATTGCATTAATTTGAATGTATTTTTGTTCTGATTCCATAGTACAATATGTAATATATACTTTAAAAAAATCGAGAGCGAGAGTAATTTCTAACCTACACTTACTTCCATTTTGTTCGAACTAGACTAGAAAACCCTAACAAACAACGTTTTTTAAACAAAAACGTATTTTACAGATATTGTGCGCGGCAGTAAGTCGGCAAAAAATTATTACCGTGCCCAGCCTTAAGGCGGCGGCACGGTCAAGGTTTACCTTTTCGGTCTATACTTAATGCATTGTTTTTGCTAGCGCTCAGTCTCACCACACATTGCAGATGAGACCAAAGGAAGCCCAGTCTCAACAACGTGGCCAAGACGTTAAATATTTACCATTTTCAAGATTTAGTGGAAAATGCGTTAAAAAAGACTATCAAAACACCAACAAACACACACACACTGTTCGCCATTTGTACACTCGCACTAAAAGAAGGCAAAGCCGAGCGTCGTCAGAAAAACAAATTCAAATGTCCAAAAATAGTTAATATAGTTGATATACATTAACTATGGTTTGAACTGCAAACACTAGCAGGATTCTCGTACCCAGACACTTCTCAGTTACACTGGCACGGTAAGTTCTACGTAGTAGCTCTAGTTTGGACTAAAACGAAAATGACAAGGGCATCGCTTCATTTCATGTGAAATGAACTTGACATAAAATGGGAAAAACAAATGAGGGAAGATACAAAACAAAACAAACAAACCAAGACAACTGTTAGGAAGAAAAAAACAACAAATAAATAATTCAATAAACAAAGCAAAAATGTTGAATCAGTCAATTTGTAGTTGTTATTAGGTTTTTAGTACCATAAATGTTTACATTGAAAAAATAGATATGTCACGCAATCCAAAATATAATAATAATGATAGTGCAGTAAACATTTACGAACTTTTTAACACAATTTACGATGCATAAATACCTCCAAAAACAATAAGTAGTTTTATTCTCTTTATTTCGCCCATATTGGCAGTTACTTAATAAAACAAGATTGTCACGCGATCTGTGAATTTCCGCCAAATTCAGCCGCTCATAACTCCTTTAGATTGCAATAACCAAGAAAAACCTTTATACAAGTTAATTAACATGTTTTTGGATGTAATATACAAATTTTCAAGAAAATTGATTAAATGGCTCATACCGTTCGGAGAGCATTGTTTTTCAATGATTTAAATCGGAAAAAAATCCTTCTTTTTGAAAAATCAAAAATATACTCTAAACTTAATATTGCGGAATTCTTTTGGCTTAGAAAGATAGAACAACGTCTTGGCTTTGGGATTCCATGGTTATTTTCAAAATATGGAACGATTTTAGTGCTTTTTTAGAGCGAGTTTTTCGGATAAAATTCAAACATTATATTTGCAAAAATCTTAAGGTTTTGATCGAAAATCTAAAATCGCCATATCTCAGCGAGAAAAATGTTTTTGTAAGAAAAACTTTAGCAGAGTTCTTATCTCCCTAAATACTATCTATGAGCAAAATATAAAGGAAATCGGCCAAAGTCGACTTGCCGCGTATGTGCGATTATGCTCAAATATTACAGAAATTGGCTCTTAATAATATTAAGGGTATTTGGGGGCTATTCAAGATCTTTTCCAAGATTAATATGGGCTTGAGAACAATTTTTGATTTGACCTCGTCTGACGACCATGATCCTTATCGTTTAAACATTAGATTATTGAAGATTGTTTTGATTTGACGTCATAGTGAATTGGGGCAATTATAATGGTTAATATGATAACGATGATAATTGTGGTATATTCGTATTGTAGCAATTCAATTATTCCTAGACAACTAATCAGACTTATTTTGCTCATAGATGGAAAACATAGGAAACTTTCTTTCTGGCTGTGATTCATTGGGAGTTCCAAAGAGCGACAGCTTCCAAACAGTAGATCTGTATGAAGGAAAAAACATTCCACAGGTAACGTACCATTCCCTTTAATCAATCAGTCAATCAATCAATCAATCAATCAAGACCAATCAATCAATCAATCAAGACCAATCAATTAATCAATCAATCAATCAATCAACTAATCAATCAGTCAGTCAATTAATCAACGAATCAATCAATCAATCAATCAACGAATCAATCAATCAATTAATAGGAACGATCTTTTCATATAAATGTTCTGTCAAGATCTTGAGCAAATCATCTTCATGTTTTTTTGGAAGTCGACAAAAGGAAAATTCTTCTGTTTTAAGAAATTTCATATCACCATTGGATGTTTTTTTCCTTGTAGGTCATAAGCGGCATTAAAGCTCTTGGAAGAAAGGTAAATCGAGCTCATAAAAATGATGCAGTAATGTATGATGATGGTTTTTACGATGATAATCAAATAATGATAAAAATGATAATGATGACGATGTATCAAGACTAACTACGTCATTGTGTTTTTTCAGTCCAATGCCTTAGGATTAACCAATGTACAACTTGGGCCAAAAGAAGCGGCAGTCAACAAGCGTGATTTCACAGAACAACAACTCAAAGAAGGACAAACAGTTATTGGTTTGCAGATGGGATCCAACAAGGGTGCAAGTCAGTCGGGTGACCATTTTGGACGACCAAGACAAGTTGCAGGCGCTGACGTCTACAAATAAACAAATCGACAACTATACACCGGGAATCTGTATTTCGAAATACGATACAAATCGATGCAAACATTGTATTAAATTTTATCAAAAATATGCACAGTGGTTTTGCTTTACACAAGATGTGCCTACTTCCCAAATATTATCCATCCATAACCCTGTACTTTCAAGCTTTAGAAATCCCACATCTATTAAAAGTTTTATAAAAAACGGTTATATCATTTTCATTTTTTTAGCTTTTTCACTTTTCACTTTTTCTATTTTTATTTCTAAATTCTATATGTAGAAGGTTACTTCATTTCATTTCATTGTAATTGTAAATATTCATACCTTTTTAATCATTAGATCAGTAATTAATTAGATGCAGGGCCCCATGTATGCCAGGCTTAACGCTGAATTGACCACTCTGCTTAAATAAAGTTGACCTTACCTTTAATACCCTACCTTACTATCCAGAATGGCTGTCTTTCTACCATGTGCGGATTGTTTCATGAAAATGTTCCATTGCTTTTATCGCCACATGAAATGTCTATTATACTTTGGGGAATATAGAGAAATTTGACCCCCCCCCCCCCCCCCATGCACGTCTCTGACGTCCTTGAATACACCTTGAACCTTGATGAATATACCTTGTATGAAATACCTTTCCGACTGATCGCAGGTGAATCAATCACTCAGTTAAGTGATCAATCAACCAAAACATTCATTTAGCAATAACTAGAATCAATCACACAATCATGCAATCAATTAACCGATCTGAGTCAACCAATCTGAGTCTATCAATCAATCAACACATTAGTCAGCATATCAGTCAATCAATTAAGGGTCCTGATTACTTAAGCAAAAAGTCATCACGATTTTTTCTTAGAAAGATATTTATCAATTAATCTATTTAATCTATCAATTTAATCTATCAATTTATCAATTAATCTAAAAATGGATAGAAATCTATATGGTCCCGAGCCCGTTTTTGAGATAAAATTTTTTGAACGGAACCATGTTTTGACATTTTTGAAGAACAAATGACGAAAAATGCATTTTTCACAAATAAAATTATTACTCAAAAACTAATAAAGCTGTTGACGTAGTTTTTACAGGCAATCTCAACCAGACGTTATTTTACACAAATATGGGAAAATAAATTATATATGTTTTAAAACTTTGTCAAAATTTATAGTTTTGTTGTCGTCTTTGACTTAAAATTGCTTTGAAAAGTGAAACCCTAAACTACTTACCATCGCGTGAAATGTTGAAAAGTCATCACGATTTTTTCAAATCTTGCCAAAAGAAAGATTTTTACAAAATCTTTCAGAAAAAAAGAAGAAAAGTATAGAGTCCCGCGCAAAAAATGAGGGTTTTGGCTGGTTGAAGTATAATTTTCGAAGGCTCCTTGTGTTATTCTATGTTGTCTTTTGGCGGGATTTGGCGCGCGCGCGGCGTTCTTAGCGGTAAATTGCTCGCGGGCACAGGTTTCAAGCGTCGTTGTTGTTCTAAAGTAGTCAGGACCCTTAAAACCAACATGTGTAGTCAATTGCAAAGTGCTATTTTCTTTTATTGTAAAGCTCACACAATTATTTTACAGTCATGATTAGTTATTAGAATTATCTTGCTGATTAGTTGGACCTAGTTGCGGCACTGTCCCATTTTTTGTTATTGCTAACACAGGCAGCCCAGGCTCTCTACTTGAAAAGAGGACAAGTAGATTGCCTGGGCTGCCTGTCCTGCTAAATGTAATTTCCTGCGGTTCAAGATTCGTCCAACATGTTCCTAACGCTTGATCAAGCATTTAACGTTCTCCTTAGACCATTAATCGGTCAATATCTTATTATCTAATAATAAATCAATAAACAAGCAATCAATAAGTCGATCAATTAATCAAACAATCAATTAAACAATCAATCAATTAATCAGTCGAACAATGAGACAATCTCTTTTTACTTATCAATTTATCAGCTATATTTGCATACAACTCATAAATTCAACTTTCGATGTGCAAACTACAATTTCAGAACACTACAGTTATCAATTAACAAAGAAAAGGGATAAAATGATTAATTTTAAGCAAAACAGTATTTGAAGGGTTGTTAAGGTTCGATCGACAATGACGTCAGGGCATATGGATGGCCTGTCGAGCACGCATCTGTTCATCGGTGAAAGTTCGTGGATTGGCTTCTGCTTCCTTGGGTCCAAGAGGAGGGAGGTGAGGGTTCTTTAAGTTTGCCTATATTGTGAAAACAAACAATCGAACAGTCGATCAATAGCTCGATTAATCAATCGGAAAGTTAATCATATTGAACAATGAATCAGTCAATGAATCAATCAGTTAATCAAGTGATTAATCAATCGAACAACCAATCAATAGCTCGATCAATCAACTGATCAATTAATCATATTGAACAATTAATCAGTCAATAAATCAATTAGTTAATCAATTGATCAATCAATCGAATAAACAATCAATTGATCAATTAATCAATCAGTCAATAAATCAATCAGTTAATCAACTGATTAATCAATCGAATAACCAATCAATAGCTCGATCAATCAATTGATCAATTAATCATATTGAACAATTAATCAGTCAATAGATCAATCAAAGAGGTAAATTTAGTAAGATACTAGATTAGACTGCATCGGTGTTTCTATAGAAACAGTTGTAAAATATATAGATAAGTTGTACACCGTAGAACGAAGAAAACATGCCAAATTAATCAGTCAATCAACTGATTAATTAATCGATCACCCAATCAATATAGATCGATCAATTGACCAATCAGTCAATCAAGTAATCAATCAATCGATGAATCAAATCAATCAATCAATAGATGAATCAATCAACTGATCAACAAATCAATAAATCGATCAGTCATGCCGTAGAAGAAAAACAGAATAATCATAGAAAAAAGAAAAAGGATAGGGAGAAGGACAAGACTTAAAAACTTTAAAGGAAATAAGAAAGAAGAAAACGACTACAGGTATGAGATAGAATTATTAATATATGAGAAAGACTGGAAATATGGAAAAATTTAAAAGATACCATAAAAAGGGGGAAAACAAGATATAACCGCATGTTTGTATCTTACCTTACGACCTAGTGCATGAATACCGTCTATTACCTAAAAGAAACAAACAGAGGTTGGTCACTTCCTTGCTATCAGGGAGTACGTCATAACCCGGTTCTCCTCAAAAGATTTCAAGAGCTTGTTTTCTCGTGTTGCTACTAAAATTCCACTGTGAATCTTTTCGTTTTTACATGGTTGTGCACCCACCTGAAAGCAATCTAAGGCATAAACCGACAAATAAAAAACATGAAACAAACTCTGCGCATATCAATCTTTTTCTCAATAAACAGATTCATCTGTACTGGTGAATATAATCTGGACAGTGTCTAAATGCTCAGTACAATTATAGTTCTTGTTCTTTTCACGTTTTAGTTTTTGTTTTTTTCACGTGCCCGAAAAGGTATTTAATACCTTGGCACGTGTTCCGCACTAAGTTACACAGGAAAAAAATCGTGATTCCCAAAATGGGTTTATTTTGGGTTATGGTTGGGAAAATGCTACAAAATCCAACATTGGGTTCAAAATTGGGATTACCAAAATGGGCTTATTTTGGGTTATTGTTGGGAAAATGCAACAAAAAACAAACAAAAAAAAAACATTCTGGGAATCACAAATTTTTTCCTGTGTTAGTGATCAAGACTCCAGCTAGTTGAGTCGAAATCTCTAAAAAACAAGAACTATAATCGTACTGAGCATTTCAAGTTTTAGACACTGTCCAAATCTTTTTCTCGTAGCGAGATACATTTATGCATTGGGTTACCTTGATGCATCGAGTGAATTTTGCGCGCTACTGCTTTGCGCATTTACGTGGTGAACTCAACACATGAGCAGACCAGTTCACAAGCATATCTGGTTTCATAACTTAGTTGGTTAGTGCATTCCACTAGAAGCGCACAGATCATGAGTTTGAATCTCTCTTTCTTTTTTCTTTCGTTTTGTTTCTCCAATCGCACGACAGTCGAGTGAAGTGGTTCTACTACGGAACTATATTGAGTTTTTGAATTATTACAGTGTTCTTTTCAATGTTCAAATCTTCTGGCAGATGAGTCTGTTTTGTCAGGCTGTACTTACACTTGGCATGTTCTGCTTTTCATACAAGTCCACTGTTTGGAATAAGTCAGATCTTGCACATCCATACTTTTCCATAAACTGGAGAAAGTTGCTGATATTTTCCATCTAAAGTAAAGAACAGTACAGAAGGTTGATCCGGACTGAGATGATAGTAATAAGGCGATGATAATGATGATGGTGATGAAGTAGGTGGTGATGGTGATGACAATGTTGTTGCTGATAGTTACAATGGTCGTCTGAGATGATAGTAATAAGGATTGAAGGCGATGATAATGATGATGGTGATGAAGTAGGTGGTGATGGAGATGACAATGTTGTTGCTGATAGTTACAATGGTCGTTGTCGTCGGATGATAATGATGGTGAAATCTACGTCAAACAGTAGGAGATGGTCACAGGGTGCTCGTGACCACCCCTCCCTCCCTTTCAAAGCCAAATATAAAATATCTGATCATTGACGACGTCTAATAAAGTCGCATGTAAGAAACACCTCTTCTAATGAAGAATACTGGATACGCACCTAGACAAAGACGGTAATGTTGATGATTATAATAATAGCCCTGAAGCGTGATGACGTTTTACCCCCGTCTCTATACCATAATAGTTTTTAAAACCCGTTGATATTCAAATTTTTGCATTCCCTCGAGAATACAGGAACAATAGTCATAATTAGTGAACAAAAGCATTGTGAAAAGGATTCTGGTCTAGAGACGGACGTGAAACTTATTATGTGTGAAGATGACAAGCATGTTATTAGAATGACAATAGTAGTTATTCCTGGGATACATTTGACGTCACGGCAGCCATATTGGATGAATTTCAACAAAAGAATTCTCATTAGTGCTCGGTTCTTCATCCAACATGGCTACCACCCTTTTACTGTATTTTGATTCTCTGTTGGAATGTTTGAAAACCATCAATAGCAGGATTATATATGATGTCTAAATTCAATATGGTAATTATGGAAATCATGATGATATGATTATCTAGTGATAATGATGGTGATGAAGTATGGATTATACAAAGTAATGGTCGGGCACGTGTTATTTATTTACCTGCTTGAAAGCCAGCTTAGAATCGTGTATTTTTATGTTTCCGCCTAGTTCGTTGGCTACCCTATATTATCAAAAGATTTTAGATTTTCTTTCATCAGAGAATAGAATATAATAAATAAATAAATGAATAAATAAATAAATAAGATTTAGTTATGCACCAACTAAGAATTCACCGAAGCATAAACAATAAATAGTTAAGAATTGTTTCACACTAATGTGGCGTGCACTCTAGACAAGCAGACCACACTTCTCGGACCTGCAGACGCTCACAGACAAAGTACGGACAAACAAGTTAGGTACCAGATATGCATTTTGTTTTCGTTTTTCCCTTTTTTATTTAATAATTATTGTTATTTCAAAACGACGACTCCCTCTGGCCACTTGAGTCAATTTTTTGTCTACATTCCCGTCAAAATTTAATCCCCTGCTGATTGGTTATTCCCTAAAAATAGTACACACAATCAAACGCAGACGAACGCACACGCAGAGAGAGATACAGACCTGCATAGCACAACACCACTGCGTAGAATGTTGTGAACATGATCTATTCCTTCACCACCCTCAAAGACATTCTCCTTCAGAACTGCCTCTATCCATTCTCTTGCCTTTGCTTCCTGTTCTGGGTCATATCTTGACTCAATCTAACATCAGAAATAGCATAAAAATACAGTTAACAATATAGAGTGCATGCAGTAAAAATGTGCAACAAAAAAACCCGCTTGTATTCTGATTCTATTGTTTTTTGTTTAATTAGTGCTATTTACTACTTAATAGTGACAACTGTTGCACGCTACTAACATTAGAATTATCCTGTTCCATTATGACGTCATGGTAGGTTTATGTAGGGGACAGAATCGCCATATCCAATAGGAAATGTGACATAATTAGTCATAGAGAAACATTTTCTTCACACTGAATTGTCCTGATTTTAGGGTAAAATATGTATTGATATGTAGTCCATAATATTCTGTGCATTTGATAACCTGATAACCTAATCTCTACTATTTATAGTACGTAGTCCGGTTTTACAAGCATGAGGTTGATTAGTACATGTAGTTGGTATGTATTAAATTAGGCCTGATGATGGCCATCACTAATGACCCAGACCTGTTCCCCGTTTACGTCTACCCGTTACATCCAACGTTATCTTAATCTCTTATTAATAAGGACCGGGATTTTAGTACAATTTTATTTGTAAATTTGTGTTGATTTTACCCGGGAGGCAGGGGGGAATCCCTTATATTTACTATACGGGGACTTTCCACCAAATAGGGTATGGGTTTTCGAGATTTTACTGTCTTACCCCCCCCCCCCCCCCCTTCCCCCCCGGGACCTCTCAGACGTTCGTGATCCTTAGTGTTTAAAAACACTAAAACCGATTTGCACGGTGAGATTTGCCGCATACGAGAAGTGCATGGTAAAGTTTCATGCCATTGTTCAAAATTCTACACACCGTTTTACACTAGACGTACGATCCGATTTGTTGCGCGTGATTTGTCTAGAGCTAGTTGCACGCGTTCTAAAATAATGTGCTACTACTAATTTTAGCATAGAACAATTTTGACACTCAGCCTTATCAAACAAGAGTAAAACGGTAGTGAAACTTAAGATTGCGTAGGGTCACTCTTGAAAAAAGTGTACAATAACCTATAAAGTGTCCAAACCATCTCGCTCTATTGCTATGATTTTAGAAGCTTCTGAATCTCACGACCCTTCGCATACTACAAATCACACATTCTTTTGACTACACCATTTTTTTTCCGGATTTCCTCAAAGTTTTTTTCATTTTGATTTTTTATTTCTAGATCAATCGTTGTTGCGTGTTTTTTGATGAAAAGCATACAGAGCTCGCATTAAGCTCAAGCCGTGCGAAAGTGTAATCCGAAGCTACAGCTCCAATATTCTCTATGGAATTTTTTAAAATTGGAGTTTAAAAATTGCTATTTCCAAATAGGACTAAAACAACACAAACTTATCTAAATAGTTAATCAGAATGTTTTTTAAATTATTTGGATTGAATTCAGTATTTGACAAGTTTTTTGCCTTAGGCTATTTTTTTTGTTTGTTTGTTTGTTTTTTGCTGTTGTTGTTGTTTTTTGTTTTTGCTTTTCCATTCATCTAATCATATTTCAAACAAAAACTAGGGGGCAGAAAGAGTAACAGTAGTGGCAAAATCCAACCACTATTTATGGCACAGTCTACTATGTAACCACTGGCTTTTTATATGAGTTTTTTCACCAGTTTACGTCTATTAAATTTTGTTGCGTGTTTTAGCGATATGCATTCGAACGGCTCATATTAAACTCAAGAGCACAGTTGCGTTACGAGTTTGAAATCCGAAGCTGGAGCTCATATATTCTTTATGGAATTTTTACATATGGTTTTTAAAAATCTACAACTACAGCGAATAATTCATCCAAATAGCATAAAAACGATACAAAATTACCTCAACTAAATCTAGTTAATTAGAAAATTTAAAATCAACTCGATTAACGTTTTGGACAATTCTTGCTTTTGATAATTTTTGCTTTTGCTATACTAAAAATTTGAATTTTTGGTATGTAAAAAAAAAGTAAAAATGGAGATCATTTTATTTCTATCAGTTTGGGAAACACTTTTAAAGACGCGTACAAAGCGTTTTCATGCAGTTCATCGAACTTCATAGTTACACCCAAGTGAAGAGACAATCCAGCAGCTGGCTCATCGACTGCTCAAACTATCCAGCAATCTTGCCAAAAAACTTTGAAAAAGTTGCAAGACTAGCTTACCCTTCGTTTTGCTTCTGCAGAAAAGCCATATCCTTTGGGCCTGGTCGTCATCTTGCAAGAGCTTTTGCGTCGATTCTCCAACGTAGGTACAAGCACGGATACTAGATGTGAGTAAGCACAGAGTGACGTAAAACTACGAGTGGGTCGATTTTCAAAAGGAATTCAACCTCTACATTCCACGTCCGTGACAGAAACTTGAAACGCTCTTTATTAGACTAAGTAATTCTCCAGCCTCCAACATAGTTCTCATCCCAAAAACAATTTATTTGAAGGACATGATCTCTCAGCTATCACATGAGTTGGATCATTAGGTTGTTTATTGTTTTTATTGGTAAGAATTGTTGATTTTTGTGAGTTTATTTTGTGGAGTTGGTACAAGGCTGTTGAAATGAGAAGTGGTTTTATTGTGGGGACGCTCTGTTGCCATATAAGGCATGGCATTTATGCTTATAGACGCCCTCCCAGAATGCAATGCTAATATGTTGCTTCTGTAAAACCGCAATAAAAATATGCCTGATTATTACATTTCTATAAGTTACAAATAGAATTAATGCAAGTATAATTCAGATAATGCTATCGACACTCTATGCTATCTTATAAAATATTGAAACATTTAAATGATACTGGAAACTGGTGAGAATGCCGATTGAATTAACTGTAATATTTAAAGTACAATAATTCGAGTGGGATATCTTTAAAGTGTGGTAATGAAGTGATATTTTAAAGTATAACGATTAAAGTGTAACAAAGTCAGTAATAATTAAAGTATAAATATTAAAGTGTAAATATTAAAGTGTAATAATTGAAGTGTATTACTTAAAGTCTAATAATTAAAGTGTATTACCTAAAGTATACTAACGCGTAATATTAAAGTGATATACATCAAGAGCAAAAACATCGAGAATATCGTGTACCAAAGTATAATAGGGTGCGACAGGCTAAAGTGTGGGTTAACTAAAAGTCCCTTGACACCATACCATATAAGAATTCTAATAACATCCTTATGTGAGAACAGGGCCAAGGAGGAAGGGAGGGGTGGGGTGGTGTGGTGAATGATCATTGTTCTAGACGGATATGGATGTGGAAATGGCTGCTGTTTGGAGGTCATTCTTCATCACGGACGTTTCAAATCAGACGAGTAAATGTTTTGGCAATTTGATACATGTAATTATTCCTTAAATGCACAAAAGAGTGATTCCAGGTTGAATAATCACACAATAGTCAACGTTGTGAAATGTTTAGCACAACTTCATCCAAGATGGCTGGCGTGACGTGTCATGCAAACCATCAATTTTGATGTGTAATTTGGTTCACCGTATTTGAAAATACGCTGGACAAAAATGAACCCTGATGGTTTAGATTGATAAATAGCAGTCAAATACACGGGAATATGTAGACTGATGAAGCGTGACGGACTATGCAAAGAAATGTCCGATATTCTTTACGTAGCTCACGATCTTGAAATGAATCAGATGGTTTGGCAAGGCGTGGTTTGAGAATATTTTGAATATACTGGAAGTCTGTAAGTTATTCTTTATACGGACAGGCAACAGGCAAGTTAGACCTTTGGCTGCCTAAATGGCAAGGCTGTCTTCGTCTTGTGTTTGCTGATCTGTTCGGTAATGTATGTTGAAAGAATGGCATTAAGAGATACTAAAAGGCGTTCAGAACGTATGATTCTCATCGATGAATGATTTAATCAATCTGATTTAAAGAGAGTACCTAGAATGATCGCACACTTAGGGGGTTTCACTAGGGTTAACAAGATAAGAAAAATGTGAATTTGTCGGTTTATTAAATCAATGAAGAATCTCTTTTATCATAAATGATTTTAATAGAAAACTTAAAATGATAATCGCAATTTCAGTGTATCTTAATGATTTAACTCTTTTCAATAACTCTGTTTCATATAAAGAAGTAACATTCTTTACATTTTATTCTCTTCATCGCCCTCTACACAACCTCTCCGCAATTCTCACTACACTATTGCCATAAACGATCATATTATGCATCAATGTATGATGTCACTATATGACGTCACTGTCTATTTATAGGCGTCTGTAATCTGACGACCACGCCCGTAGTGGTCACCTGATTGCGAGGCTACTTGGTCAATCGTCGGTCCAGCTTGTGCTGTAATCATTCCTTCACCTGCACGGAGCTGTTCTTCTGTGAATTCACGCTTGTTGGCTTCCGCTTCTTTTGGTCCCAATTGGGGTACTGGGAGACCTTTGCTGTTGGCCTGAGATTACAATAATCGGTTATCAAGCTCATGTAATATGTGCAACGTGAGCGGGAGATCTGTATGAGGATTTAAAACAGCGAGCTGCAAGGGAGTTATTTTCATCAAGAATGGTATTATCACCAGTTTTACGTACCTTTCTTCCTACAGCGTGAATACACGAAACCACCTAGTAAAGAAATTTAACGATAAGTGACAATGATTTTTTTTTAATTTAGCAATCTTTTGAACTATAAATACATTACAATTAATTACTGCTGAAGTTAGATACATAAACAAGGGTCTCAATGAGGTTAAACGTCAACCGTCAAATGGCCTTAATTTTAAACCTCAAATAAAAGAAATTTTAACCGTCAAACGTCAAAACGCCACAATTTTAGTCGTCAACTGTCAAAATGACGATTTTTAGCCGTTAACCGTCAAAGCTACACCCCCATTGAGAAATTCGCGCTTGCCCTTTCGCAATACATTTAGCCAATTTTTCTATCCACAGCATTTTGAGTAGGACTATTGATACTTACTGCGCCCATGTTTTGGTTGTCATAGAGGTCAGCGGTCTGGAACAAGTCACCTGACGCAACTCCCATATTGTCTGCATGTTTTAAGAAATTCGAGATGTTTTCCATCTAAAAAAAGATATCAAACTAAGTTAGGAATGGACTACCTTAAACGTTTTTTAGAGGTGGGGGAGAAACAGCCATTGTCCAGTCTACTTTACGGGACAGAGGTTATATCTTTTTCTGCGGCCTCTGATTTGGGAGCTACTGCAATGAACTGAGTTAGGAGCAGACCATTTTATTTTTAATGGGGGAAGGGCTGAATAATTTTTGGTACCTCGGTAGTTTTTTACCATGGGGCC
Source organism: Diadumene lineata (assembly GCA_918843875.1). Lineage (NCBI taxonomy): Eukaryota > Metazoa > Cnidaria > Anthozoa > Actiniaria > Diadumenidae > Diadumene > Diadumene lineata. The sequence continues at coordinate 4,233,129 of OU974082.1, forward strand.
CGTGGGTCACCCCTGATGGGCCTCTGCTGGCACTAGGGTACATTTTTTCTGGACCTTGGATGTTGTACGAAATTTTTTATTTTTAATGATTTGCCAGATAAAGCACACGCACACCACATAAGTGTAAAACAAATCTTAACTATTGAGAGCCTAGTAAATTTTAGTCAACTATATGCTATGCACAGTGAACATAGAATTCACTGAAGCGCAAAAACAATAACAAATTAATCAAAACGCCTCTTATTTCATTGCACTTTTGTTTATTGCTTAGATTATAAATATGCAACTGGGTGCAAACACTAAATGTGTGCAACAGTTGTCACTATTTACTAGTAAATATCACTAATTAAACAAAAGAAACAATAGAATTAGCATAAAATAGCACTATTTATGTTGCACACTTCTAGTGCGTGTACTCTATATACCTCGGTGAATTGTTAATTAGTTCCTAACTAGATATTAATTACACTATTTATGTCCATGTAGCACACTTCAAGTGCGTGCTCTCTATTATATATGCCTCAGTGAATCGTGAATTAGTTCCTAACTAGATATTAATAGCGCTAAATAGTTAGGATTTGTTTCACACTAATGTGGCGTGCACTCTCCACATTAATCATCTAATGCATTGTCCATCTCTTGAACCTGTCAGCTTCCACCATAAGTCATTTTGCAATTGTACTTACTTGTTTAAATGGCATACTTTGTTCGTTGATTTTGAATTTTCCTCCTAGAGCATTAGCAAGTCTGAAAGATCAAAATCTTTGATGAAATAAATGATTGAATGCTGAAATAGCGACCAAAGGACACTATAGTTTTAAGAGAACAACCCACATGATCTTTCATTGACGTCATAAAAGGGAGACGAACGACTGGAAGTCCAGTCCAGTCGACAGATCATGCTCCGAAATATTCAGGCTAATTAACATAAATGTGACACCATATTTGGTCAATATTTGATACTCAGATGTCATTTAAAATGGCGGGCTGCTGATTATGCTGCAAATCAAACATATTTATAATTTTCACAGGTTTTTAGAAGAAATTTTCCTTTCTGGAACCATGAACATAACATGATTAATTGATGTAATTTGATTTAATTTCAAGAAAGTCTTTTCAACGTAGAAATCGAATATTCTGGAGTCATATACTTTCGCTACACGTTCCAATCCTCTTATGTTCTTGATGGTGAACAAGTTACCTGAGAGTCTTTCACATCTAGATTTGATAAATACCGACGTTAGAATATTTTTTTGTTTTTGTTTTACGCACTTTAGTAGCGTACCTGACTAAGACCTTGCCATCCTTTAAGACTCTCTGTACATCCTCAGGACCTTGGGCTCCCCCAAATACTTGGTCTCCAAGTACAGCCTCGATCCAGACCCTCGCTTCTTCTTCTTGCTGTGGGTCGTACTTTTCAGCCAGCTAAAAAAAAACAATTGTGTCATGCGCATTAGGCAGTTATCGAATATGACGATGATGATGGTAGATGATGATGATGATAATGATACATGTGATATAGCGATGATTTCTGTCAATGTTAATGAATGTCAGATGTTGTACCCTTGCTTACTCCTGTGAGGCGTCAATAGGGGTGAGAGAAAGTCAAACTCAACTCATCACTGGCCTCTGGATTTCATCAACCGAGGATATACATGATGGTCATGACCGGATGATAATAATATGGTAGATGTTGTTTGTATATAATATTTTCAATTTAAAATCAGGACGGACTAGCACTGTACTCTCTCCGCCTGTGGAGCACGTAGAGGTAGCCTATTGTATACACCACGTGGTTATGCCTAATTTTTGATTTTATCCAAATACTATAGTTTTTTTTCGTGATGTTAGTTAATTCTTTTAATTCTGTCCCTGACGACGCAATCTTTACGTTGTTACGTTTTGGACGAGACACTGGTTATAGGGCCACTTATCTAGATTCTTAGACAAGTACTTAACAGTCACAAAATCAAACAATTCAATTTTGATTATAATCGACTGTAAGGTATTGTGCAGATTTGTAAATGATATGCATTTCACACCGCGCTTTTACTGTTTCCCCAAACCTACAGAATTAACCGTAAAAATGCGTGAAAAACTTATTATATATTGAAATTTTACCTCAATTAATGGAATCAGGAACATTCTAAGTAGTTTTGAAAAAGAAAAAGATAGAATTTTGTGAACATTGTTTTTGGTTGTGAAATCCCATGCGCGTGTTCATTTGCAATTTTGACCTTTTGACCAAAATTGGGAAAAATGATTCTTCGAGCGAAAAAAAAAAACACCGCAATAAAAATGATTTTTTTAAATTATCTAAATAGCTCATTTTTTAATGATAAGAAAAAGTATACACATATTCTTTTGAAATTATTGTAATTTTCTGATACGTTTTGAGAGATTTATTAAAATGCCAAATGTTTCGTATTTTGAATGAGATATTTTTATCAAAGAAATATTTATGAACATAATTAGCTAATAATGCTAAAATCGACATCATAATCATGAAATTATTCTTGTTTATAAAAGATGGTTTAAAAAATGAACAAATATTTTCGCTAAAATTATTTTACATTTCTGTGTGCTACATATTATAAAAGCGGTTTCTGTCTGAAAAGCATGGAATTGTCCGTGTAATGCAAACATTTGAAATATGTCTGAAAAAAATCGAGTAACTATCAAAAAAAATTGTATCGATGTTTAACTCAACAAAATAGAAGTAACTATGATTTCCAAGGATAACATTTCAAACGAATCAATATAAAAGGATCTTTGACTTCCAATGGCATCTTTGTTCTCTTATAACCCATAAAAAGGATGCAACAGACATTTGAACTCATTTTTTTTTGCCATAGTTAAAATGGGAAATACAAGGTGTGAAATATTTGTGCGTTTTTTTACGTTTGGGTTCTTAATCTTTTATAAGCAAAAATGGTAACCTAGACATCTTATAATGTTAGACCAGACGGTATTAAATGGTTTGTTATCCTGTCCAATAAAAAATGGCTTAAAAGCTGTTAAAATGCTGTTGAAGTGTAAGGCATATACTCTTGTGTCTATACTCTATCTTTGTAGAATGTTAAAACAAATTTTAGAATCTCCATACTCCCTTAGATAGCATCAAACGTAAAGGTCAAAATTGGAAGTGGCTTAATACAAACGATACTGTACGTACTGGTTTCAAAGAATCCTCTCGGAACTGCAAATAAAAGTAATGAAGATAAGGATTTTTCCTACCTTCCGAGAAACTTGAGCAGACATGCCATAACCTCGTGGTCGAGAAGACATCTTGAAATCGTGTTAACAATAATCAACAAAAAAGGAGAAAAATTTACGACTAAAATGCAGTATAACAGTCACAATTTGGGCCCGAAAGATCGCCTTTTTATACTCCGTGCAAATGATTCCGATTGGTTAAAACAATCACGTGGTAGTAAGCAGTAAATTTTTATTGGTTAGATGTTGTTTTCGGATATTTCTAGAACCTTTTTAAATGTTCTTTTCGTCTTTATTGCGTTTGCGTTGCGAATTTAAGCTATTTTAAGAATGACAAATCTTCTCAATAGGTTGTTATATGTCGTTTTAACTGATTGATACTGAAATCAAACAACTTTTGTACTATCAATCGCTTCGTTTGTATTTTTAATAAAGATAAGATTAAGACTTGTAGCATTGACTCCATTTAGATGCTGCCAGTAGAGTGAGATAAATGGGGAAAAGAAAGAAAAGAAAAAAAGAACAGACTTTAAGAATAAAGGTTTTTTCCATGTGAAGCCCGAGTAAAAAGCGTTGCCCCAGTGGTAGTCCATCAGTTAAACAATACCATACAATGATAGATTTCCATTATAATTTATTAATAAAACCTCAATAAAACCATCCCAAAACATAAACATTACATATCTTATTAATTTAACAATAATTTTATGACGCATTTTTATGATAAAACTGTCAATTTCAATAACATGAATTTCGTGAATTTTTTTTCAAAAACCTCTCAGTCTGTTTTGACAGGCCTGGGAATGTATTGACTACATCTCGAGGTCAATCCTTAATTTTTGTAATACCAAATAATACTAAAAGCCACACCAAAAAAGATCCGTTTTTGTTGTTCAACGTTTATATTTAAAAGCTAAAGACTAGTGTAACATACATTTTTTGAGAGGAGCTGAAAGAGTTTGTCCCTTGGAATCTGATGTCTAAAGTTAAAAGTTTGAAATTTAGATATTTTAAACAACATTTCTTGTGTCGAAGCCGAAACTTTTTTTTTTATCACAACATTTATTGTACTTTGCAGTATTACGTTCATATGAGCTGAGAGTTGTGTTGCCTTTGCAAAACTACCAACTTAATTCTCTATGGGCGGATTTTAAACGTGAACCAATCACATCGCAAAAAATGCTGTTTTGCAAGGATGCTTAACTGACTTGCACAGATTTCCAGCTAACACACCCATATCAAATAATCCAGGGATCAATTCTTATACGAACACCTTTCGTTTGGCTTACGGAACATTTAAAAAAGACATTTATGAAAGTCCGACAGAGCATAGCCATTTTTCAAAATCTTCACCGCGGAAATTATATTTTCATTTTGCAAAGAGATTGCAATTCAGTCCGGCTCCCCAATTAGAAGGACACTTGTGCCTAATTACATATTACTGAGACATTTATTAAGTTTTCATTATCAATATTGTTTAGTTTTTGCCGATGAAAAATACCCGAAGGATATTAAAAAAAGAAATATTTTAAACACTTGAAAAAGCCCCCTCTAATAAAATGTTATAATGTTTTTGCTAACCTTTCTTGCGGCCTGGGCAGAGGCGCCATATCCTCTAGGTCTTTGTGCCATTTTGAGAAATAAAAACTAAAAAATCCAGTAGAGACTTGTTGAGTCTTCTCTGATGTCTTGAAAAAGTGACTTGTTGATTGCAAAACTGACCTCTTATTAATACATCTTTGTACATCAAGATTTTTTGATGTGACATTGGAAAGATTAGATGCATGTGATTGGCTGTTTTGTATACCACGTGTATGACTGAACCACTTAAAACATCAAGATATCTCATTCTATGGGATATTAGTATGGTGGTGATTGGTTCGTTTGCAAGTCACGGGAATAATGCGGTAATTATATTGGCTATGTCATTGTGCCACTCTCAAGATTAAAATGATGTAACAAAAATCGGTTGTGGGTTGTGAAAATTTGAACAACGTCAAATAAGATTCAGCAGTGACTTCATTGCATACTGTCGCTCATATACAATGCATCTTGGATGACACGGTTCCATTAATTCCCATTAAACGTTTCCCACATTTGTAGTCCATGCATTCAAGAAGCAAAAATTATCACCAAACTGTTCTCAGAGTCGCAGTGTTCGTCCGACTGTTTAGTTATAAAAACCACACCTTTCAAACTGATATTCCAGATATTCACTTTTCTATTTCAACGAAGTCTCAACAAGGCTGTTCAGAAAGGACTTGTGAAAAGGGACAGTCCTTCAGATTAACATACCAAAGTTTCTTCTTATCGAAGGAGTGGTGCCATACTTAAGATAAAGTTTCAAAAACGTTCTTGAAAGAGATAACTAACACGACCATAACTGGTCCAGTTGCGAGTTCTCTTTTTTTTTTTTTTTTTTGAGTTCTTCAATTGTACGTAAAACAGAATTCAAAACTGGACTATTTAACAGGTTTCAATAAACAAATTCATCTGTACTGGTAAATATAATCTGGACAGTGTCTAGTGTTCCGCACTAAGTTAGTGATCAAGACTCCAGCTAGTTGAGTCGAAAGCTCTAAAAAAACCAAGAACTATAAGTGTACTGAGTATTTAAAGTTTTAGACACTGTCCAGATTTAACAGGTTGATGTTTTATTTGTGGATAGAAAAAATCAGTGATGGTAGAGTGCGTGACGCACTAAAGGCCGGCACACACTAGGCGACAAGTCGCAGCGACTTGTCCCCGCGACATGTCGCCTCAGTGTGCACTGGTTCAGCAATCCCAACCGGTTGGATTTCATGCGGCAAGTCGCAGCAACAAAATTCTGTTGCGGCGACAACAATTTTCGCCAAAAATGTTAGTACACACGGGAGGAAATTGTCGCTGCGACATGTTGCGGGGACAAGTCGCTGCGACTTGCCGCCTAGTGTGTACCGGCCTTAAAAGTGTGCAACTAAAAGTGTGCTATTTTATGCTAATTCTATTGTTTTCTTTTGTTTAATAGTGCTATTTACCACTAAATAGTGACAACTGTTGCACATATTTAGTGTTTGTACTCTACTGTCATGTATGGAAAGCATTAGACCTGTAGCGACAGGTTATTTTGGACACTTGAAAACGTTTCGCCAACTTCGGCACAATACAATATCAAGATGGACACTATATATGGAACTCGGATTCAGATATGCCTATTCTGAAGAATCGTAGGCATTTCAACTTCTGTTTTACAAATACATGACAAGCAAAGAGGTTGTCCAAATATTAAATAGCGACAGAAAATTGCAATGCAAGGGGCAATTTATTTGTAATTGAATCGTTATGACATAGTTATAGCTATGCTTTAGTAAGTTTAATAACGCTTTCATTTTTTGTCTTATTTTTGCCGGTTTTTGTTTCTACACAGGAGGCCCGCTTCGATAAGTTTATCGCAGGCTCACTCAAAGACAGCGGCTACTATATGACATAACAACAAACAAATATGGCGTCCGTGTTGACGCCAAAGTTGATGTCTTCATCAACTTTGACATCAAAGTTCTACTTATACGCTCAACTTGGTTGCTTGAAAAGACTTGTGCACTCTTCAACATTATTTCATAGCTCCAGAAAGAATCTTTCCGTCCGAGAATCGTTTTTGCTGCTTGGTTTAAAGCAAGATGGAGCGAGCGAAAGTGAAGTTCGTTCGGCGTATTTCAAACTTGCAAAGCAATTTCATCCCGACAGTGGCAAATCAACTGCCGACGCAGACAAATTTGCTACAATTGATAATGCATATAGGGTAGTTTTGGATTATCTTAGTAAGAAACCTGCAACAGAATCGATCGAGGAGAATGTTGAGGATAAGTTTGACATTAGACACACTGCGCCACAACACAGGTGACGTACAACACAGGTTGACCGATGATGATGATGATGATGGTGATGATGATGATGATGATGATAGTGATCATAGTGAGATGGTTGTCAATGCTCCTCACTGCTGATAGTAGAAAATTGACTAGGTTAACACTCCTGATCTTAACACATAAAGAAGATTGTATTACCTACATTTCGACTGACAACTTCAAATTAAATGGAGAATCCCTAAGGAACTTATTTTGTGCATAGAAAAAAATAACTATGGAGTTTGTACTGCCCACCACACCCCCCACATCACAGTTAATGGTGGACTGTGGAGCCTTGGTGTTGCAGTATTGGATCCAGCGTTCAGATTTTCCACTTATATCAAATGACAATATATCCAAAATTCAAACCTCAAAAGAATTGGGGGGGGGGGGGGGGGGGGGGGACTGCAGGATACCCCTTAAACCCACCCCTAGATCCACCACTGTGTAGATCATCTTCTTCACTCTGCATTCACAGTATCCGGTTTCAGTTACCAATACTTGATTATGGTAATGGGGGTCCACAAAAGGGATCCTTCAATCACAGCATCCCACTCATTTTTTCCATAATTCCACTAAACCTAGTTTCATTAGGAGATAATTTTTATCACACACACACCGCCAAAAATATTTTGTATATCTTAAATACTGCTCCCGTTTGTCATTTTCTTCCCGTATCCCACTCCCGTTTTAGCATGTTTCGTGAATCCCGCCTTCAAAATAAGGCCAATCCAATGTCCCCCTATTGTGGACCCTCGATGATGGTGGCAGTGATATTATAATATGGTTGTCATAACACTGTTGACAGTGGTATTGGTATGATGACTATTGAACTGTTTTTATGAATGATAAAATATCATTCTCACAATTGGAACAAAATTCATATTTTCAGGCAATATCTAGAGTATGGTGGGCTAGGTAGTGGGACACCAGCAACAAGAGAAAAACAATACAGACAACATAGATTTGAGAAAGCAATTGATGATGTTCACTCACATATAGCAACTAAATTAGGATCTGATGAGACATCCATAGCACCAACAGAAAAAAAGGCAATACGAAAGACTATGATATCTGGTGCAATTGAACGCATGGTGGAGGATCTTATCCAGGAAGCGATGTCAAAGGGAGAATTCCAGAACCTGCCTGGAAGTGGAAAGCCAATTAAGAGTGATCAACTAAAAGATCCTTATATGGGCAAGTAAATATAAAGCATTTGAATCAGAGATTCATTTGTTTTTGTCACACCAGATAAGTTACATTTATTTTTATAAATATTTTTGATTTTGTGAGATCATTTAAAAATCCAGATTACAGAAAGAAGTAGATAATAATTCTTTGAAATAAAGAGGTTTCTTAATCAATTGTCTCTTGGTGGAAGTCAAGCGTTTAAGCAGAACCAGAAAGCATTCTGGGACATCACACAGCAACCAATCACATGAGTGGACAGTATATAAAGCAAATAATATCCTCTCTACACCATCACCTGATAAAGTCTTGTAGTTTGCAATCAGGATATTGTTGAATTTGAGCCATGACTTCCACCATAAGACAATAGTGATTAAGCATCCAGTCGAGATGATATATAATTGTACAAATGGTTCAAAATCTGAATAATTTAATGTTAAATCCAGAGACTGTTAGAGTTGGTCCACAATCTTGAAACTGTCAGATTACCAAGTAGAACTGACTGCATAACATTTCTTGCAATATCTGTTTTAATCAATCATGTATCTCAAGTCATGTTGATTACACTTGTTGACTGTTGATTACACTTATTTACACAAAATTCCTTATTTATATTTTAGATTCAGGAACACATCGACTAAACAAAGTCCTTATTGACTCTGGCTATATACCTGACTGGATAATGCTTGAGAAAGAAATACGCGAAGACACGCAAGCTTTAAGAACATCAATTTGTCTTAGCAGATCTAGACTTGGACCTATGCCTTTTACAAGGAGTGATGCCAAAAAATGGGATGATTTTCAAGATGGTTTCAAAGAAAAAGTAAAACTTATTGATGGGAAAATTGATAAGCTTAATTTGATTGTACCTATTTTGAATCGTCAAAGAGTTCATGTGAATTTGGAGAGAGAAATTAGCAAAGTTTTAAATGAATATGGTCATAGTATTTGGACTAATCAAAGTGACAGTTTGGAAGGTTCGCAAAGTGACAAGTTAGGAAAAGAGTATGATGAATTTGAGAAGAGGATGAAATTAATTGTTGACAAGTATTTTGCATCAATTTTTAAATTAACTTCCTATTATGGTCAGAGAATTTTGGAGATTTTCAGAACGAGATACACAGACAAAAATTAAAAAGTGTTTGGGTATTTTCTTATTTGTTGTTTATGTGTTTTAGATTTACATTTTGTTCATTACAATTCATTTATTGAGACTGTTATAAGGCTTACACCTGTATGTGTTTGGGTGGGGGACTCCAATCAGAATGGTGGGATTGCTCATTTGATTTTTTGAAAATGACCCCTAAAAGGTTCCAAAGTTAAATCAACCAAATGTGCCAAGTTAATCAAACAAACAACTTATTGCATCTATGAATAATATGATTGGATATGATGGTCTTAAAATCAAGACCTTGTTTTTAATATCGGTGATGGAGAAAAAAATTACCCTAAAAGGTATCAACTGGTTTAAGGAGAAAAAAAAATTCACATTGAAGTATAATTTGGGTTACTGTCAATTTGCTGCCCTTTTGGGATTTGATTACAGCAAAAACCGTTTGAGTGTTAAATGAGAACATTTTGAAGGTTTCTTTAGACAGTTTAAATTTTCTATTGTGTGAGGTGTTTGCTGTAGCTTTAATTTGCTTGTTTATCAGTCAAAGAATTGACTCACTGAATTGATTCTGATTGTTGCACTGACAAAAGACTCCAAACTTATTTGGAATGATTGAAGGGAGTATTTCTATAAAACCTGAAAAAGCTAAGTGATCAATTAATTTTGTTTCACCAAAAAGACCAAAAATATTGGAAAAGGACTCAAATTGACAGCACTTAGTGGCATTTTGGATTCAAGTTTAAAAGATGGCTGTTTATTATCAAGAAAACACAGTAACTTGAAAGAATTTACTATCTATTTCTGGCTTAAAATCCATCCGTACAAAGTTGAAAACCAAAGTTTTGTTGTTACTAACACAGGTAACCCGGACAGAGAGAAATTAGACGACCAGCCTCCCTCCCCTCCCTACAAATTTTGTCGCCATTTTGGATTAATGTACAATATACTCGCTCTTTGTGCAAGAAATAAAACAAAAAAATTAAAACTTTGTCTCGATAAATGTGTTCTTTATTTACTTTTTGTCATACAGAAGAAATTTTATGAATACGAGCGGCATTCTTCATTAGTTCTTGTCGAATGGTGAGTGAATTCAAACCTTTAACATTTTGTACATTTTACTGAGACGGGCTTGTACATATGACTTTCCAGACGTTTTTTAGTTTTTCCACTTCGGATGAATAATTCTGCTTAGTGATTGAGATGTATTAACCGAGAACCGACCTAGAACATTCGAGAACATTCTATTACCTCAGTTCCATATCGAGTCGGCAGTTAGAAATAACATCTAGAAGACTCTGGAAGTTTCCATGTTCGGTAATCAATATACACAGCACTTTAGTTACTGACGTAGAGTACCTGCGTAGCGGCTCTCTTTGGGAGTAGAGTGACGTAGTAGAATGACGTAACATAATATGTTCAGACATATTGTAATATCTATGTTTAGAAATACGTTAGTATATAAGGAGAATAGCCAGAGCGGCCCAAGTTAAGCTTACCTGCATCACAAGTCTTCAAGTCGTCTGGTGGAGGTGAAACAAGTTATTATTCAGTGGTTGATCAGGAGAGTATTCCAAGTTCGAGCGAGAAGAAGAAGAGGAGGAAGAAGAAGAAGAAGAAGAAGAAAAACAAACGGAAGGATAAATAAAAATTAAAGAACGAGAAACATAAAAAGAATGGAGGCAAGCTATCTCAATAAACATTACTATCTGTAACATTGTTACAGTTCTCTAGTCAGTATAATAAGCCACTGGCTTTACAACTTGTATTTTGATTTTGGCAAGTAATTGAATACTAAAAACACATCATTAGTGACAACAATTCTGACACTGGTTGTCCGATTTATCGTGCGTTACATGAGAGAAAATGAAATCTGCTTTTTCTGTTTACAGTTATTACTTTTAATACGTTTTTCCCCACGGAGTTTTCTAAAATCAGTGAACAAAATGTAATAACAAAAGTGTAGTGTGAAATGTAATAAAGTGCACCGCGTCCTAAACTAAAGGTGATATATAAACTGAAATCGAAAAATACCGAGTTTTAATACGCTCCTTATCTAAAAGTTCAAAACGAAAATACCGCAAGTATCACCAAGTTCGTAAGAATCGGCTTTTTCTCTATAAGTAAAACCGAAAATCGTGAACAAGCCTCACCGAAGGAAGGCATCCAGTTACACATTTGAATTAAAAGCCTCACGACCCCCTCCCCACCCCTCCTCTCGTGCGCGTTCTAAAAAAATGCAATTATTTTGTCAGTTTAATCCAAAAAAGGCGTGAAATTCTCAAACATATTACGCCCGCCTTTTTACTGTCCTTATTTAATATATTGATTTTCTTTTGTGTGTTCAGCAGGATCAGCGCCATTGGCCATGGATGCGAAGTGGATCACTAGACAAAGGCACTTTATTACATATTTATTGTACACTTTAGTTGATACACAATGTTTCACAGGTTTTTGAAAACAACTATGTTGATGTCTTTGTTCAGTGTTTCACTTTGTTCTACATTTTTTTTGTCAATTTCAGAGCTGTGTGTCAGTCAGGCAGGTTCTGGTGCCATTAATATTTTTGTTTATATGTATTTTTGATGAAGAAAATCTAATTGGATAGCTTGAATTTTTCCATTATTATTCATTGATTGATTTATTTGTATTGAAGTTGTTTACCTATGTAGCTATCTCGTATATTTATTATCTACCCACAGGTAGCCCAAGCTAGCCCAAGCTAGATGACCATTAGTAGCAGTAGAACGAAAGTAAATGAAATATGATCGGAGAAACATCAAATAATTCCCTCAATATTCCTTCAAATTGTCTTAAATTCAATAGAGAGGTAAAGAAAATAACAATATACGAGTACAGACTTTGTTTTATAGCGGAGCTCCGCACGGGCCGAAGGCACGCGCAAGCGGAGCACCATAATTAAGAAAATATGGTAAACCATCGAGCTGATTTCAGATCGACCACAGGAAGCCCAAAAATTCGTACAACGTACGTACATACATACATACGTACATACATACATACATACATACATACATACATACGTACGTCCGTGTACACTCACGCGCAAACTTGCTGACCGGTTTTAGTGAGCCGACGTTTTCGCGCCTAAACTTTGACAAATTTTACATTATAGGAAATTTGCTGTCCTCGACTGACACTCCGCACACGAAAAAAGTCTTTAGCAAATTATTTTCAGTTTACTAAAACCTTAAAAAGACTGGTTTTCACTGTTTAAAACTAAAAAAAATATTTCTACAAAGGACAAGAAGAAAGAAACTAGTAAAGCTAAGCCGCTGGTTAAAAGTGTTTTGACGGAGTAAAAAAAACAACATCAACAAAGACTAGGAAAAGAAACACGAAGGACTTTCAACGAAGAAAAGCAAAGCCGGCGAGCTGAGCCGAGAAAAAAAGCGTCAACTGACAAGTGTAGAAGTTATTTTACCTAAGCAGATAGTAACTGGTCAACAAAGACAATCATAGAAAACTTTAGCGAATCATAAAAAGAAAATTTTAGTGAAGGAAGAATCCTCAGAAAAAAAAAACAAAAGGACGGACAAGATACGCAAAGACTGAAGGCGCTCCAAGATTCATTCAACTGAGTCAAATGGCTTTGGAAGAAGAAAAAAGCAAGAGATCAGGAGTCATCTGTCTCTGGTAAGAAGCGAAAACGTAGTATTATTTTTGCTTTAATTTAATCACTAAGAAAAAAAGAAAAAATTACAAGAATAAATCCATTGTAATTTATCAAGCAAGGACAGTGGTCGATTCGTTGACATAGCAACGGCAAATCTGCCGTAGAAGAAAATGGCGGACTACTCGTGTGGAGTGTCGTCTGTCGTTAACGTTGGCTGTAAAAGCAATCCTTTATGGATTTGCACAATTATTTCAATGAACTTTTGTCAATTATAGATTAGCATTATCACTGGAGAAGTGCAGGTTAGTGGTTTCTCTCCAACAATACACTTTTATTTCTCAAATTCTCTTCGTGAAGTCTTTCTTTATAGCCAAGTTTTGTTTATAAACTTACCTAATTATATAAGCCTAAATACCTTGTAGAGTAAAATGTCTGTCTTTTAAATCATGTAAATTTATTTGCCGGCTGATTACGTACAAAATGTTCAACTTAAAACGCTCAAAATGTTCTCATTAGTTTTGAAAACAAAATTACTCAACACTCACATTTCTAGTTTTTCTGTAGCTGAGAAATTATGTTTAAGAAGTGTCTTGAAATAGATATCGCCAGAAAGTATTATGCAATTTTTTAAAAAGACACTACTTAAGTTTTGATATTTTTATTTGAGAAAATAACTTAAATCAGCATTTAATTCAGAGAAACTCATGAGTTTATATTGATGAGCTGTTATTGCAAAGTATATGTACAACTGAAACCATTGGTTCTCATTCTCACTGCATCTGTAATAATGTGTATGAGGGTAAACAAATTACATTTATGGATAAGTGACATTGATAGATACTATTTGCTATTTAGAACAATATAGTGCTGATCCAACAATGGAAAACAATGCAGTTAGCATAAAATTGTACTATTTAGCATTGCTAATCTTTGACAGATTTATTGTTTTTACATAAACATATTTTTAACTAAAATTAAACTTTAGTACATAAATATAATTTCCAATAGAAATCCAAATTCTGTCATATTTCATGGACATAACCAACCACTACAGCAACAATGTTTATCTTCACTAAAATTACTAGCTATATTTGGTTTGTGATTTTCCCATTGTATGAGCAGATATTTTACAAATTAGAAGTCTTACAAGTTAAGATTTTTCACTTTTTTTGAGCTTTTAGATTTGCATATCAACAAAATAAATATGACATTATTAGCTTAAATCCAATGTTTTTAGACAGTGAAAGCTAATTTGGCTCAAATCCCACTTTACTACTGCATTGTTTTAAAATCATTTCTCTTTTTGACATTAAATTGAACATTGCATTGTTTTCTCATATTTTTTATTTGCTCAGTTTTTTATGTTGAATTAGATTTTTTGTTTGTTTGTTTGTTTGTTAGCTGTAATCTCTTTATCAGTGTTTGTCAGCTTATGTGTGGTTGTTTAGTATTTTTTTATCAGAGACAACAGTTATATTTGATATTGAAGAATAAATGAAAAAAATGCTGCTTGTATTTGATAAGAGAGGCAGAGGAAATAACCCCAAATGGTCAAATATGTACATGGTAGTTTCATTAATTCTTCTTAAATGGTGGAATTTCATATATAAATTTTGCATTCTGACACAAAGTGAATTTAGAGGTCTTCCAATTTTCATTGCATTTCACAAAGTCAATAATTTGTGCTAAGTCATTTTGTTTGTTTGATTCTTCACAGGTAGAAATGGCAATTTTCCTGAAGACACACTGGGCATTTGTTAACTATTAAAGACCACAAACATATAAATTGATATTTTTATCTCATATCTTTATAATACAATTGTATTTTAAAGATATAAGAAATAATGATCTCTCAAAACAGGTTTCAAAACAATGTACAATTTTAACTGAATTTGAAATATTATTGAACATCAACATACAGCTGTTCTTAAAAAGGTTGTCGAGTTGAAATACTGATTTAGTAAATAACAATGTCATTTGAATATATAAAGTTTTTAGTTTTCTTGTTTTTAATACAAAGCAGCACATATTATATTAGTTACATAGTTTATTATAATTATGTGAAGAAGTTATTTCTTTACATTTTGACTCATCATTTCTTAAAAAATAAAAATCATGAAATATGCAAATGACTTTGCTATTTACTAAATCAGTATTTCAACAAGACAACCATATCAAGAACAGCTATATCTATTATAATATAATCAACCTAATTTGAGTTTTGTTGTTACATGTTTTTACTTCTCTCAACCCCAGATCAGTAAAATGTGTTTGCAATGGATGGGCACTATGTTTCAACATAGTTGTTGATTTTTCCAAGCTATTTATTTATCGACCGGTTGTTCATATCAACTTGTAAATAATTTGTAATTAATTGTAATTAATTATAGATTAAATTATAATTTTTACTTTAATGATTTGTTGTAGTTGTATTAATTGTTGTAGACAATAAAGACTACAAATGTCATCCATATTTGCTGGTGTTCTGATAAGCAAAGGCTATCAAAGTGACAGGGTGCATTAATTCATTTTTGTGCAGAAAGGAAGGGGGAGGGGGGTTAATAGCTGAAATAGGAGTAGGTGTTCAGGTCATATTTCTGTAAAGCACTTAACATTAAAGTTGCTGCAAAGGAAGCATTTTTGTTTTGCCACAAAAACATATTAAATTATATAACATTGTGCTTGCGCCAATTAAAATTGTCCGAATAATTATACTGATTTTAGCCATATTGTTGGAGCTCCGCTATTAGGTTTACCTAATTTTTATATTTAAGAAAATATGGTAAACCATCGAGCTGATTTCAAATCGACCACAGGAAGCCCGGAATTCGAAAATACGTACAACGTCCGTCCATACATACATACGTCCGTCCGTGTACACTCACGCGCAAACTTGCTGACCAGTTTTAGTGGGCGCCAAAACAATCATTATTTTTGCAGTTTGATGCAGTTCACTAAAATATTTCTACAAAATGTATTTCTACACTTGACAATTAAAAAGAGCATGAAAATGGTAAAGCTAAGCTGACAGCTTGACTGAGAAAGAGAAACAAAGACCGCGGCGTGAAAAAGAAAGATAACTACGATTCAACGATGAAAAGCTACTTCAAAATATTTTCACTGACAAAATAAGTAAAAGTCGCTCATGGGGCTGTTTTTAACCATCCAAATATGCAGTCATGCAGAGCTGTCATAATTCATTCAATAGTCATTCAAAGCTGGAGATTTTCTGGAAGAGTTTATTTGACAACTTTGTCAAAAAGGCCGTATTCTTCATGGATTCTTCGTGGCGTTTTCCAGTCATTACTTATCGACTAATCTACTTTTAAAAGTAAAATCGACGGCGACAAATTTTCATAAAAACAAAAACAAAACAAATATGCGCTGCATTTGCAGCAATTCAAAAGATGTGAACAGCAAGACGAACACGACTGAGGAAGATAGATAATTTCACTCTGTTCATACATCAATTTTTACGGGATATTCATACCACGGAGAGCTGTAGGATCAATGCAGATTTATCAACTATTCACGACAAAAAAACATTTCACATAAGATGTTTGTCAACAAAGTGAATGGAGTGGATGGAAATGCAAATTTAGTACAATGTGTGATCGAGCAACACGAGCTTGCTTTCGCCGTTCAGTTGAACGGTGTAAACTTTTTAGAGGCGGTGAAAACGGTTTTTGCTACTTTTAAAATTCTATAAACATGAACAAGCTTATTGTAATCAGAACTGAGTTCAGTGGAAAAGTGACAGTACAGGACAAGCAACGTGGCACCGGTATGTTTACATTTTTTGACGATCTTAATGAATCTTTTTTTACCATCCACATGAAAGCAGTTTGCAATAATTATATTCACTTGTTTTTGTAAGATATTTATTCATCGTTGGTATCTTTATGTGTGTGGGTTTTTTTAATTTGATTTTTGTAATTCTTTGATTTGTTATTGAAAATAAAACGCTTGTATGAATTCGTCAGTGTACTCATCTGCAAGTTAAAATTTCAAAACTTCATGCTAGCTATTTTTTAATTACGCAGTATTCACATTTGATAATTAAAAATTCACAACCGTTTTAGATAGCTAGATTACCAATAAGTAATTCATTTCAAATTTCACCAGAAAAGTGAAATTTTTGTCGATTTTTATCACTTTTTTTCAAATGTGAAAGAGCGTAAAGTGAGAAGCGAGCGGGGATTTGCTTACAACTCAAAGAAGCCATCTTAGTGCTTTTCTAACTTCTCATTGGACAATCAATTTTAATTGTCGAGTGCTATTTTTACCATGCATAACAACATATTTTTCGCATTTTTGCGTATAATAAAATGTTGTCGCATGCATAAAGCTTTTTTCAATTGATTATATAATTATTTGATCATGAAAAGAAAATAACAGCAAAAAAAAAAAAAAAAAAAAAAAAAATCAAGAATTTTATAGCTCGTAGTGAATGAACAAATGCAAGAATGAATGATTGAATAAAAAGTTCATTTCATTAAATCGGAGCTCCGCTATTAGGTTTACCTAATTTTTATATTATTAAATTTTATTTATTTTGTTCTACTACGAAAAATGGTCACAAACATCTAGCCTGGGCTACCTGTAATCCACCATTCTATATTAAATATTTATCCAAAAGCAATCTATATCATCAAGGGTAAATAAATGATACTTTTTGTAGTATTCCATAACTTAAAAAAAGAAAAGTTAGAAAAATAATGAAAAGGTAACAATAACTTACCTATCAAAACTCCTCCTTTATACCGACAAATTATCGATCGGCACTAAACGTCACGTGAGCGATCGAACGCTGTACGCAGTCTGACGAAGTTGCTCGAGCGATAGCAAAAACTTGCCTTGTAAAAATGGAGACGTTTCAAGAGTGATATCTCGACAATATTACACTTCACAGCAATACCGACAGCATAGATGTATTCTTCAGTACCTTAACTACGTCCCAATGTCGAAAATTTGTATGGCTGGTGTCAATGAAAATGAAAATCCTTTCTCTGAAAGAAGGCTACAAGAACGCTTCCCCGAAATTCCGGATTCAGTCATTTCCAAAATACTCAGTCAAGTAAGTTGCAAATTTTGCTTTATGTCCTACATTTCTCCTCATCATAAACGATGCATAAACATTTTTTATATGCCTGTACATCTATTATTGTTATTTTGGTACCTGATTGTACAATTTCGAGGTCAAAATACAAGTTTTCGTGTAATGTTTTGTTCTGAGTTTGAAGCTCTTCTCATCTTCTTGTTCAATTATAAAGAGAATTTTTGCTGACCTAAGGTACATTAAGATTATTCAGTTTTACAGCAGTGCCCTCGTCATACATTTATTTAACATCCAAAATAGCAAGTTCTACATTCCAAGCTTGCATTTATTCAAAATCTTTCACCGCAGCCTATGAATTTTCGAAGTTTCCATCGGTTCCGTGCAAGGATTCCGGCCCCACTCCAACCTGTTTTGAAGTCTACTTTTAAAAAAGTTATTTCAGTGCTGAAAGCAGTTATAACAACCATCATAAAACATGAAATTTCTGCATTTCTGGAGCTGATTTTGATTTGTGCTAGCTTTGAATGTTACTGAAGTTAACACAAATTTAATTTATTTTTTTACAATAAACAAAAACTCGAAAGTTGACAATCCGTTGAGTGGAATTTATTAGAACGGCAAAGCTACGAATTGCACACTCAAATTGCTTAAATGTCGTTCATTTCAACAGTTTTGACATCACAAGTTCACTGCTTTATAACTGAAGTCTGTTGTATTAGTAGATCCAATATAACATACATGTTTGTAATATTGATGACAAGGAAACTATTTTAAGTAGACAATTTATCTGTTTGCCTCTATCATTGTCATTGTTTTTGTTGTTGATGATATCATTATCTGTCGTTTATTTCAAATTCTTGCTTGATGTTGGCATTCTTGTTGTTGTTACATTTTTTTTGAATTTCTTGTTACCATTATCATCATCATATTCAATTTCATCGTCATAATCATAATTCACTATAAACACTAACTTTACTTGTTTTCTTTCCAGTATTCCAATAACATGGAAGCTTGTATCATGATCTTAAGCCAAGAAAGTGATAAATATCTATATGGGGAAATTCCCGACTCACCTGTACGACAACCTTTCACTCATATGGAACCACTATCAATTCAAATACCTGCATCAAGTAATCCTGGAATAGGTCTATCTGTAAACCATTCTAGTAATAACTCACCACGTCATGAAAGGGCAGTGACAGTGGCCACACCTACTTCAAATACTGAGACAAGTAGTGTACGTGTAGAGAGACATACACCTGTCGAAGAGTATAGTAGAAGTAAGTATGATCTTTCATCGACTTTTAAAGGTCGTACACACTAGGCGACAAGTTGCAGCGACTTGTCCCAGCGAAAGGTTACCTGAGTGTGCACTTGTTCAACAATCCAACTGGTTGGATTTCATGTGGCAAGTCTCAGCGACAAAATTCAGGCATGGCGACAACAATTTCCTCCAAAAATACTTAGTACACTCGGAGGGGGGGGGGGGGGAATTCTGGCTGCGACCTTGGTGCAACTTGTTGCCCGTTGTGTACTGACCTTGGGGTTCTGACCACTTTAAAACAACAACAATGCTTGGAATTGTGAACGCCAGCAAATTACCTCTAAAAACATATTTTCCCCATTTGTTCTTTCAAAAAGTCAAAACATGGTTCCATTCAAAATTCCTTATCTCAAAAATGGGTTTGAAATCATACACTTTTTTTTCCATTTTCAATTCATTTATAAATTCGCTGAAAAATATCTTTCTGAGTACTCAGGAGTGGTCAGGACCATTACAGATTATTGACTTTTTACTTTCTTTTTTCTAGAACTTGTCAAACATCAACAACAAAGATTAGAAAGGCTATTAAAAGAAGTTAAACAAGAAGAAAAGAGATTGCATGATCTCAAATCCATTGTCGCCATTAAGAATGAGGAGCTAGTCAACAGAAAATTCAGAGTGGCTGGTAACCCATCGGTAAGTTTTGAAAACATTATCAGCTTTGAAAACTTATCAGTTTTTCTGTATCATAAACATTAAGGCAGATATAGATAAAAGGCTTTTGGTGTTCCTTTTATAGATTTGTTATTAGTAGAGGGAAAGGGTTATCATTGGTCCAAAAGGGGGTGGGTCACACAATTTTATGAAAAGTCAAATGAAAATTTAAATCATTTTACTTAAAATTGCCATAAAAAGAGGTATGAGTCTAGAAAAATCATGTATGGCTTTTTACCTTATAAATAAACCTCACTACGCCAGGCTTCCTGCTTAACCAGACATTTTCTTAGATACCAGTACTGTCTTGAAAAGAGGGGTTTTACTGTATCAGCTGTTGTCTGCAAATCGTATAATTATCCTTCACAATTTCAATTCTTTGCTTGTATTTGTATGTGTGTATTGTATTTCCACTTGTGTTTCTCTTTCTTCTCTTCTTTCCCTTAAATTTATGTTATTTCTCTCTATATCATCCAATTTTGGTATTTCATTTCTTGAAGAAAAGTGATGTTGATCACCTCGAAGAAGAAACACAAGTCTTAAGAGAAGAGATTGATGAAATGACACAAGAAATTGACCGAGTTAGAAGTTGTAAGTGCAACCAAAGTGTAATCATATCAAAATAATCTGGTTCTAATATAGTCTAGTTAGTAATGAATAATATAAACAGTATGAATTTGAGAGAATTATGAGCAGCAAGCTCATCACTCATCACACATCACTCATCAGAATTCAGATACAAATATTTTGTATTATCTTAAATTTAAGACTGCCAAATACCTAAATAGTAAATGATTTTATTGTGTATATTCCAAGAAATACCTATTTAACTAAATTTGGGCAAATACTGCTTCATGATCAATAAAAATTATGAAATCTTTCTCTTTAAGTGCCAATGCCTTTGAAAAAAAGTGAAAGCTTTCCTCGCCCTGCACAGTGGATGAACAACCACCCTGGGACTATAAATGGTATGTGCATTTGATGGCTAGCCTTGTTTCATGGTAAACAAACAAAAAATGTAAACAAAGATGGCAGCCCATAATGCTAACTCACAAATCAAATAAATTGATCTTCTTTTTATTTAAAAACAATCTATTTTAGCATCATAGTAATAATTTCATATCTTAAAAATTATATGTATTTTTAAAATTTCAAAAAATAGTAGCGTTTTCAAAATCTGTGGTGGTTCATTTGTTTTTTTTGATTGACTTATATTACTTAATTTGTATTTTAATAATAATTCCTCTTTTGATTCTGTTGTAAAGTCCAGTTGTACCCAGCAGAATTGGCACTGGATAAAATGACATTTATTATGATTAATATTATTATTATTAGTTGTATCATAAAAACCTAACTGCTATCCCAAAATTCAGCAATTATTTCATTGAATTATTTGCAGAAATATTGCAGAGAGTTTATCCATATTTTAAACCATCCACATTTAAAAAAAACGCTTCATGATTGAAAAAGAAAAAGCCTTGAATGGTGTTTATGATTGTGATAATAATGATGTGAAAGTTAGTTGCTTCTTTGCGGAGACTGATAATGAATTCATTTTTTCGTCTCCAGGCCCCTACGACCCTCGACCACCTTGGCTAAATTCTCAGAGTAAGTATTTTGAATAACTGATCTACATAATGCCATGTTTTTATTTTAATCAAACAACTTGTATTACAAGTTAAATTTTGTGTAGTTATTGTCTTGTTTTAGTGTCATTTGTGATTGATTTGACTGTGAAGATCTTTTGCTTTCATTTTTTGTTCTTCTTAACAATGATATTATTACATGGCGACTGATCATGTGCTATATGCCTTTGAATTATTATGACATCACAAAGCTTCCAACCAATCAAAGTACACATAGTGTATCAATTATGACATCACAAAGCTTCCAACCAATCAAAGCACACATAGTATATCAATTATGACATCACAAAGCTTCCAACCAGTCAAAATACACATAGTATCCCAATGATGACATCACACAGCTTTCAACCAATCAAAATAAATATTGTATACCAATTATGACACCACACAGCTTTCAACCAATCAAAGTACATATAGTATCCCAATGATGACATCACACAGCTTTCAAACAATCAAAGCTCACCTAGTATCCCAATGATGACATCACACCTTTCATCCAATCAAAGCTCACATAGTATCCCAATTCTTATATAATGATTGTTTGTTTCTAGGATCTCACAGTCCTGACAGAGACAGAAGCCTTGAAGGTGCAGGATGGATAATGGTCCCCCCAGAATCACAGCCAAATCCATCACCACCACAACCACAGAACACAGCTCCTGAAGACACAGGTACGAAACTTTAAGTAATATATACAATATAAGTGGCCGATCTGTATGGGAATTTATTATCAGATTGGACAAGAATGCTAGTTTAGGTTTACAATTTTGAAATTGAATGTAATTTTCGTTGAGATATTTCAAGCTATACTGTATGCAAATCAGGACAAAATCTGTATTGATCAGTATTTACAGATGCCTTCACGGTAGTGATTTTGCATTCCCAAATAATTATTGTTCTAGGCTCATGAATTATAATGAATTTGATAACGATGATTGTTTGTGGTCCATTTTATTTATGATGACCAGGGAACTGGGGGCACCTGAAGCCTGGATATAGGTATCCACAGGATTAAAATTTATACGCTGGATAGTGCTGTCCAAGTATCATACAACCAGGCTCAGTTGTGCTGGGTATCCGTATACAGTGGATAAATGCTATTGTTATTTATGCATGTCCTGCTATTCTTTAAAGGTTGTCCAGCTAAAGTCCTGATCTAACAAATAGCAATTCATTTGCATATTGAAGTACTGATTTAGCAAATATTAAAGTACTGACTTAGCAAATAGCAATTCATTTGCACATCTCAAGTTTTCATTTTGTTGTTTTATGGTTAGGCTTAAAACAACGATACAAAGCTACACATATTATATGTAATGTTACATGTAATGTTATTTTGTACATTTTGAGTCATCATTTCTTAAAAAAATTAGAAAATTAAAAAAAACATGAGATATGCAAATGACTTTGCTATTGGCTAAATTGTCTTTTAACTGGATAACCGTTTTAAGAATAGCTGTATATGGAGTTCAAAGTTAAAAGTTCTTATTAGATTTAGCAAAAAAACCTTTCCGTGGATGCTGTACAACAACTTCAGCCTCAACAGCATGTAATTCTTCTTTAGAATTTGACTACAGTGTGTGGTAATGTGAGGAATTCACACATTGATGAACAATAGCCATACTTATGTTGTTTATAAACAAATGAATTGTTATGCTAATGTGCCAACCAGAACAACAAAAGGCTCTATTGAAATAACGGCCAATCACTGTCTGGTTGGCACATGAATAACAAAGGATTACATCAGCTCAAGTATCGCTATTAGCCAAAATTAAGATTGCAATCTAATTCTAAAGAATAAATACATGCTGTCGAGGCTAAGGTTGTTGTACAGCATCCAGAAAGGTTTATCCTATCCCCACATAAACAAACTGACGTCATAATGCAACAGGGCTATATTGATGTATTATTTACATTGCTTTTGTTGGTTTTCAGAACAAACATGGGTTTGTAAGCATTGTACGTTAGTAAACCATGGAGCTCTCAACCACTGTGATCTCTGTGAAAGGCCAAGAACGTGACTCACCTAATGTTAGTTAGATCTTATATCTTTTATCCTTGGTCTTCCTTTGGTGCTTTTGATTGAGGGAGACTAGTAGCTACAATCTTGGACAAAACAATACAAGATATCAAATGACAATTTCCAACAACACCATTACAGAAAGGAAAACAAATTTACATATATATAAAACAGTTTTTGTGCTTAGAAATAAATACG
This sequence comes from Diadumene lineata, assembly GCA_918843875.1. Classification (NCBI taxonomy): domain Eukaryota; kingdom Metazoa; phylum Cnidaria; class Anthozoa; order Actiniaria; family Diadumenidae; genus Diadumene; species Diadumene lineata. The sequence goes on from OU974082.1 coordinate 4,257,066, forward strand.
AAGCAAGGATCACAAAGTTGGTCAGCACACGACTCTCTCAGTGGAAGAGGTCACGATTTTAAGAGCCCTGAAGCGAGATGACGTTTTGCCCCCATCTCTATGGCATAACAGTTTTTTAGAATTCTTTCATATATAAATTTTATATTCCCTCGAGACTGACAGGAACAATAGTCATAATTAGTGAACAAAAGCAATGCAAAAAGGATTCTAGTATAGAGACGGGGGTAAAACGTCATTACGCTTCAGGCTTATAGACCAACTTCAAGCTGTTCATTGCTCAGGCTAAGCCTCGATTGTAGGTAAATTAACAAAAGAATCAGACAAAACCATTGGTATTTACATTGTTTTTGGATTGGTGCATTCCCACGGGATGTACCTCGTACAAAAGAATATATCACTTTTTCTTATAGTTACGTAATTATCTTTGACACCCAACGAATATCACATTCCAGGAAGGGGGAGGGGGTGGTTTCTTTAAGGGGGTGTACATTTTTTATCAAGTAAAAAACTTTGTAAAGTTTTCGGTGAGTTTCAAAAGGTTTTGTTCGAGATTATAGCTTGCCTCCTTCAAACATGTTCAAATTGTGCCACAAGATTAACGAGCAACTTGCACTATGGTTACGTGACCTCATCTACATTTAACCAATCAACGTTCTGCCTGGATTCCTCTTGTGACTTAAGCATCAGCACAGGCATTAGAGTCGTTTTCGTGTGAGTAGGAAACGGAACGGTTGCGATATCGCTACGATACTGCAGACAATTCGAAAGTTTTCTTAGAAACAACGGATACGATATGATGCGATACGATACGATACAGTATTGTTTCCTATCCATAGGAAAACCGGACTCTATATGCAGACTCGGTACTGCCCGCGTGCAGATTGTGTATTCCACAGTCAAACCGTCTTCATGCAGGCTACTTATTAGAAGAGTATGTTTTTAATTCTTTCGAGTCTGGGTCTGTATGCTGCTTTTGCCTATGTTGTAACTGTCGGAACCAGGCTTGAAACACGAGTTCCAGAAATGAAACGAGCACATTGGAAATGGTTTATAAAAGTTTCAACTGACCATACACTAGAAAACAGAAATAGCAACGATTTTAAGATTTGTTTTTCTTCTTATGAATCTTTCAGTAAAACGCACTGTGTGACACACGCATTCACTCATTTTGGTTCCTTTCTCATTATTTTGGATTGCTCCTTTCGTTTCTAGACATAGTGTGTTAGTGTAGATGGTAAGAAGTCCTTGAAAAAGAATTCTGTAGATAAATTATTGTGAAGATATCCAAGAATACATTTTTGTTTTTATATACGTTGTGTTTGTTTGAAAATATGTCTACTTATAGTACATACAAAAGAGCTTATAAATTTAGCAAACAAAACCAAAAATAAAATAGCAAAATTTCAAAACAAAAAGATGTCATTTCAAAACAGAAACACCATTTAGTAAGATATGACAGGTTTAGGCATTGTTTCGTAAAAAAAATACAGATGTGCACTTCTGTCAAAAAGGTTGTCCATTGAAATAGATCCTTTTAAGGTTAAAACGAATCATAAGTGACTATTTCGTGGGTTTATATATAAGAACGGCAATATTGCTCATTGTAAGTAAAACGACCTTCACTTTTTTATGGAGAAAATTAAAAAAAAACGTAGGAAAAAATATGATAAAATTGCAATGAAATAAACGATGTTTTCAAGGGGAAACCTATTATCAATTCTTCTTGTCTTGCAATAATGCCCTTTCATTTGCATGAAATGAAGTGCAAAACTTCATTAGACTAAAACCCACAGGGTGTTTCAATATAGTTATGTTTTTTTTATTCTCGTTAAAACTCTTACAATCAGATGTACATAATATTAATGATGAATAAACACGTTATTGAAAAAAACATCTACAAGTTGTTATAGTCTGATTTGTTTAGTTCTCCAATCAAAACGAGGACAAATTTGGTCCAATATTTTAATTATTTATTTTATTTAACTAGTGATAAAACTAGTGTGAACTGCGTCGGTGTTTCTGAATCAAACAGTTGTAAAAATTTAAAAAAGTTGGTCTCGGGCGTGTTGTTTGCGCAACTATATGGACAAGTCTTTTTCTGTCTCTTCCATACTGGCCAGCACAACTTTTTAAAGGGGACGTCTCAGGCAGGATGCTTTGCGGCCCAAGCTGTGGTCTATCGCTGCTTAGAGCGGCGATTTTCGAGGTGACTAGCCTTGGTGAGTATCAGGCCTCAGAGGGGACTCGTAGTACGAGGTGACTGCTAGAGAAATAAGATATCTTTGAATTCTCTACCTTGTCTCACTCACACAATACAATTGAGTTCCTTATTCAGCTATTAATTGATTGTTGAAGATATTTTGTATAGATTTGTTTATTTCACTCATACGTGAACAATAACAGACGGCTCCTTTAACTCGGTCCTTGGAGTTTGAGTTTGATTCTACTTTAAAAGGTAGTACCGGACCCTTGCTACTGCGCATCCAGCTCGCACATGTGGATCGGAATAAAATTTCCTGCGCAGCTAAATTGAAACAGTACGTTAAAGGCAAAATTTGGCCATTTGCGGACTTTTCACTCAAAATTAACTTTGAAACGCTTTATATGGACCTAAATAGAAGTTAGTGCCCATGCTTTCCCGGCCAAAACATCGAAATTACAAACATTTCCGCGCGTTTTTAGCTTATAGTGCTATTTTATGCTAATTCTATTGGTGTTATTTACTACTAAATAGTGATCACTGTTGCACACATTTAGTGTTTGCACTCTATAAACAGGAAGAAAAGAAACTAAAAAATGTTTTACGAAAATTGAAACTTTTCACTTTTGTGTTAAAGTTAAACGAATATTTAAATCTTTGCAAGCACGGAGTGTCAATTACTAAATATATAGCTTCACAGCGAAATTGAAAGCCAGACATATTTAATTTTAGAAAATGTATCAATGAGCTTCAGATTAGGTTTCATTATATACCTAATCCGCCATCTTGTTTCAGCGTAAAAGCGTGACAATTAAACTGTTTGTTTATCAAGCCATGAAAAATGAACATTCCAACGTTCAAGTACTTGTAAAACTATTTTGCATTGCAAAACAGGTCTAAAATCACAGCATTCATTCAAACTTTTGCAATTTCAGTAATCTTACCAACTGTGGTTGAACATGTGAGCGAGTTTCAAAATTGCTCGCTTACAAACCCGGCAATTCTTTCCTCGTTGTTTTCAATAGCTTGAATGAGAGCTTACTATAAATGAAAGTTTAGTCACAAAGACACAGTTATGAAATGGCGAAGAGAAATGATTTTAGAAGCAGTTCTTTAGCGAACGGAAAAAGCTACAAAATGGAACTCGACTCTGACAGCGTGGATGGACCCAAGGTAGATTGATAGAACATTGTTACGTTTTGGCTAAAATTGAAAACAATTCATGAGCATTTTATATCAAAAGCCCATGACATTTGTATTAAATAACTTAGTCATTTCGCTACATTAAATTTTATACTAATTTATTATTTTGAAAACCGAAAATTTAGTTGTTGATAATCATTTGCCCACTTTTCAGGGCAGTGTAAAAGCGAAGATGTGTTTGTCTCAGCTCGTTGAGACTGAAACGTCATGTTATATTATTTATCAAATTTGTAAAAAAAGGTTCTTTTTATTTTCCTTTCGGTCCGGGTAAGGAGAGAAAAAAAATGAATTAATGCTTTTGCTCGTAAGGAATATTGTGCTGAAAGTCGTCAAATAGAACATGATAAAACAATTCATTTTAAAAACGCCTAGTTGTCCTTTAACTTTTTTTATCAGTTTTTACAAATTTTTATTTAAATAGTTTGTAGATACTTTACATGTAAAGAAAACTTTTCTCTTTTTCTTTTTATATAACGTGTACATTTTATCCTAATCCAAAAATTGATCATTTCTGTTGTTTTACCTATTACAAATTCTTTTTCCAATTCTAATTCGTATTTTCCTTGTTAGTCGATGTTATTTGACATGTGAAAAGATTGTGGACACGCAACGATTCACGTGGTATATCATTTCCCCTCCCCTCCCCTCCCCTCCCCTCCCTTTCCCCAACCGTATAGTAATTTCTTGTCAAATCAAACATTTCTTCGCTTAGACTCGACGTCCATCTAATCGTGGTCTAAGGAATTTCAGCAAAAGAACTTGTGGCCAGTTTGTACCGACCAAATCCAACAGGGAGAGGTATGGGTTATAAAAGGAATAGATCCCTTGCATGTGACGTCAAAGCAGTCCCATATGGAGGTCAAAACAAAAGATTTTTTGCTCTCTTGGTAGATGATGATGATGATGACGAGTTATCGTGAGCCAAAATTAAATCCAGTAGTTGAACACAATCCTCTAACCCGAAAACCAAATATAGAATCCGAACACTTGGAATCTAGAATCAAAAATCCTTCATATCCGAAATCCAAAACTTTGGAACCCAGCATGCAAACCCTTGCAGGAATCTCTTACACGGGCCCCTTTGCAGTAAATCAACTATGCCGAAGTCTTTGTCTTACTTGGCTTACGATTAAAAATAAGGCTACACTACGACTTTCGGTTGAATTTTTATAGGCGAATTGCATTATGGTGTCAATTCACTACCAATACCAGCATTCTATGCGAATTTCTTTGCATATTCAAAGTTTTAATCCCTGTGGAGATTAGTAAAACAATTAGCAGTAATTGCGATACAAAAGAAAGTCGTTTATTCACTCTTGTAAAGACAGTAGAGTGCAAACAATATATCCCTGAAACACTAATTACTAAATAGTACAAAATAGTGCTAATTAAACAAAAGAAAACAACAGAATTAGCATAAAATAGCACTATTTAGTATAACTAAAGTTTCACGGATTAATTGTTTGCACTCTATTCTACGTGATCATGCTAGTTGACTATTAGGTCATATTAATGATAATAATGCTAATAAAAATCATTTATTTCTGTAAAGTGCATTCATTCCCATCTCAATGTTTACAATAAAAAAATAAGCTAACATATAATATCACAGCGAATGATAAACGGCCCCATTGGAACCCTCTTTATATACCATGCCTTTCTGATTTTATATGCTGTTGTTTCAGGTGTGGTTGTGGTCGGGATAAAGGTTCTCACACTGAACAGGCTCTACGCTATATTCCTAGTAGTGAAGTCAAGTGGGATCCTTCAACCAATACAATAGAGGAGCCGACTGATGCATATGGACAAATTGAATTCTCTGGAGCTGGACAAACAAGTCGAGCAAAGGTGGGAGATCCGTACATTGTGATTTATAGCCACTGAGGCAATGTAGCGTGTGGATGCCGCATAGGTGATGATTCAAAACGTCATCACGCCGCAGGCATATTCGACGGTGGGGATTACGACAATGATAATAATGACACTGCATGGTTATGGAGATGGTAAATGACAGAAATAACAATAATAACGATGGTGTTGATAGGGATGATAGTAATGATAGTGATGATGATGATAATAATGATAATAGTAATAATGATGATGATGGTGGTGATGATAGTAGTGATGATGATGGTGATGATGATGATGATTCTCTGGTGTTGCTGTTTACAGTTGCTCTTTATTTCCTTCATATAAGAGTGAGCTGGTCTCTTACAGTGCGAATCTAAAAACCATTGTCAGACAGAAATATTTAAGGAATGCTTTCTTAGCCAATCAGAATTACTTTTCGGTTAGTGTTCATAAGTGTGCTGTCTGTGAGTGACCAAGGAACAATAACAATATTCTTGAAATCTCCAGTATGGCCACAGTCTTTAGATTCGCGTACTGTAAGTAGCCGAAGACGCTCTACTTCCCTCCCATTCCTCCCATTTTCGTCTGAAACATTCTTTCTCATTCAGAGTAATTTCATTCCAGTATATCCGTATTGCGCATGACAGTGACGCAGAATCTGTTCTGAAGACAGTGTTTGAGGAGGAATGGAAACTAAAACTACCGAAACTGCTGATCTCTGTGACTGGAGGCGCAAAGAGCTTTGTGTTGCATCCCAAATTGAAACAAGTGTTACGACAAGGACTTCTTAAGGTAGGTGCACAGAGAAACATGCAGAACCATGCTGCTGGTGCGTATTCAAGTACAGCATATACATGTGTTTGTTAAACCCCGAGCAAGCGGTTTAGATGTTTACTTCGACACACATTTCGATTTTATCCAATGCAACATGGAAAGCGTTTGTCACCCCTTTTCCACATTCGAAAGGCGTGACTGAGAATCAATGAATTGACTTCAAAATGAGTTTGAATCGTACACTTTGTACGTTAAATATAATCGACATGCGAGTCAAAGAAAGCTTTTGCTTAGGGCTTCAGTAAACGTGAAGTATTGGTATATCTACTGATATGTTTCTTCATGACCACAGGCAGCCCAGACGACCGGTGCTTGGATCATTACTGGAGGAACAAATACCGGAGTAATGAAACACGTGGGTGAAGCTGTGCGTGGACAAACTATCACGGCACACAACATAGTTAACGGAGAAACACAGTTGCACTTGATAGGTGTAGCAACATGGGGGATAATAGACCATAAAGAATCACTAGTGAATAATAAGGTATGGTATTGTTAATGGTGGTGATGGTGATCGTGGTGCATGTTGATGATGATGATCGGACATATGATGATCACGCGTGTTGTTGATGATGGTGATAATATATGATGATGATCGTGTTGTTGATGATGATGATGATCGTGGTGTTGTTGTTGATGATGATCGTGGTGTTGATTATATGGTGATGCATGACGATCGTGGTGTTGATGATGATGATGATCGTGGTGTTGATGATGATCATCATCATGGTGTTGATGATGGCGATAATGATCGTGTTGTTAATTGATGATGGTTATGATGATCGTGGTGTTGATGGTGATGATAATGATGATGAAGATCGTGTTGTTGATGATGATGATGATCATGTTGTTGTTGATGATGATCGTGTTGTTGAGGGTGGTGATAATATATGAGGGTGATCGTGTTGTTGATGGTGATCGTATTGTTGATGGTGGTGATATATGATGACGATCATGTTGTTGTTGATGGTGGTGATCGTGTTGTTGATGGTGGTGAAAATATATGGTCATTGCACTGTTGATGATGGTGAAAATGTTGATGATAGTGATGGTGTGAATGATATGGTAATATCATGATAGTAATACTGATAATGGAGATAATGATGTTGATGATGATGGCTCGTCATGTTAACAACATCTGCAAATTTCTTTTTACCATCTCAGAAACATTGCCAAAATAAGAAAATTCATCTCTGTTGAAACGACTGAAATTATTGTTCATGCTTTTGTATCCTCCAAACTGGACAATTGCAACTCTCTACTTTTTGGTTTACCACACAAGCTCCTCAACAAATTACAGTCTGTACAAAATGCTGCTGCTAGAATAATCACTCTTTCTCGTAAACATGATCACATCACTCCTATACTCGTAAAACTACACTGGCTACCAATTGAATCTAGAATCAAATACAAAATCTTAATATTAACCTACAAAGCTCTTCATGGCATTTCCCCTATCTATCCAAGAACACATTTCTGTTTATAAACCTAAAAGAAGTCTTCGTTCATCATCACAACTGTTACTGTCATCAAAGTCATATAATCTGAAATCCTATGGTCATCGCTCTTTCTCTGGTGCAGCTCCAAAACTTTGGAACTCACTACCATCATTTCTCCGAAATATCTCTAATCTTGCGTCTTTTAAAAACTGAACTTAAAACTCACCTTTTTAAATTAGTTTATTCCTTGTAATTGATGTTTTAATTTGTTGTAATTAGTTATTTTGTGTTTGTCCATTGTATTTAATAGCGCTAAGAACAGATTTTGGAATTGCGCTCTATAAATATTATATTATTATTATTATTATTATTATTATTATTATTATTATTATTATTATTATTATTATTATTATTATTATTATTATTATGGTGGTGGTAGTGATGTTCATAGTGGTGTGGTAATGATGTTGATGATGGCGATGATCATATGGTGATGATGATGTTACGATGATTAAAGTGATAATGATAATGGTTATGGGTAGTTGATAGTAATAATGATGATGATGGTGACGACAATACGGTGGTGATAATAACAATACAATAATTATAGTGATGATGATAGTTGTAATTCTATATATCATGATAATGATGATGATGATAATAAAGAGGATAATAGTGAGATTATGATTATGATGATAGGTTTATGGTGGAAATGGTGCTGATAATAACGGTGGTTATGGTGGTGGTTGCAGGGCAAGCACTACATTACAATCAGAATTATGATTATGAAGATTACAATAACGATGTTCATCGGTGATACATCGATATGCGTAACAATTATTACAATGTCTGTGGTGATAGAGCGGATAATAGCGATGTTAATGGTAAAGCAAAAACGTAAAACCATATATAACATACCGACTGACGTCATAAACTTATATTTCAGGACACTGTGACTTACCATATGACGTCAAGTATGTCGTCATCAGGGGCCTGTCTTGATAATAATCATACTCACTTCATACTGGTGGACAACGGTACTACTGGGAAATATGGCGTAGAAATCCCCTTCCGTGCTGCACTGGAAAACGCTATCTCGCTGAGAAAGATGTCTTCAGGTAGAATATAATAATAATCTTTATTCGCCTTGTTTTTTTTTCTTTCATTACAGTATATTGATATACTAATATTAGGCAAGAAAACCTCAGCAAGTCTTTGAAGACTTTTCTAGGAGATTTCCTTTGATACTCTAATACTATTATTTGTATTGCATTTTGACGGCTTGATTATTAGTTAACATAACTGATATGATCTAATATAACATATACAATTTACAAGATATGTTTCTATGTACTTATCATCATGATCATTACCATAATCATCATCTGGCCATCATTACGTCGATAATATCCTCATCACTATCATCAACATCTTATAATTCGAGATCTCGTGTTATAAGTCAAGATCTCGACTTATAACGCGATAAAAAAATTATAAATAGCAAAAAGAATCTTTAGAATTGCATTCAAACAGCCAGTGAAAATAAAATTTTACTTATAAAGTTTATAAAATTTACCATGGCCCCAACCGGCCACCATATATTAGTACTGTAATTTTTCTTATAGTTTATTACGCACCTTATTTTATATCTGCAGAATCAAGCCATGGAATCCCTGTGGTACTCCTTGTTCTCGAGGGTGGCCCGAACACAATCCGAACAGTTCTCGAGTCAGTGTCGAGAAGTCCAGCTGTGCCTGTGGTCATTGCAGAGGGCAGCGGTCGTGCAGCTGACATCCTGGCTTTTGCGCATAGATTTATTGTTGAGAATGAGGGGTAAGGAGGACTAGGGCTTGAGGAGGAGGAGGAGGAGGAAGAATAACTCAGAATCATGTAAGAGTGGGGTGCGTTCCTGAGACTAAGGGTCAACTTTCAGAAAAGGGAGGGTCATTTATCAGTGAGTCTTCTTAATTGGGAGAGTTGTCCGTTATTGTGAAAGGAAATGTAAAGAACATAATGGCACGTGGGTTCTGCTCATGAAAAGTGTAGTCATCTACACATATGCAGTAGATATGTTGTAAGTCTTGAAATATGCTGTATAACTAAAAGGGTGTTTGTCAAAGGTAGGGTTCTCTGTTGGGCGTGTCGTTTAACTTCGGTATATTCTACTGTTGCTTTCAGGTTTTGTTGTTTAACTAAGCCGAACTAACGGTTCATTTTTTATGTCTTTCATTAGTCCTGAGATCACTGAAATGCAAGATTTGGTGGAACACAGACAATTGGTACATAAAATAGAATTGGCTTACCCAGAGGAGAGCGAGGCGAAAGTATTTGAGATCTATAAGAACGTCTTGAAGTGCGTTGGTAATAAGCGATTTGTAAGTACTGTTGCTTGAGCATGCGTTTCCAAAGTACGTGTTTGCTTAATTGCAATAATTTTTTTTTCTTCTATAGATAACAATATTTCGCGTTGACGAGGAAGGTGTGGACATCGATAAAGCCATACTCAAAGCTCTTTTGAAAGGTAGCAAATCTACTTTTACAACTATTATATCTATTAGTCACGATCATACATTTTTGTTAAGTTCGTCAGTCAAATTAAGTAAAGTAAGTCCCTGGCTACACTATGCCGGAAAAATTTGAAAACGCAACTTTTGTTCCGATACCGTGACAAAAATTGCTCGTTAAACAATAGAATTATCATAAAATTGTTTCGGATTCATGCGTTTTTGTTTGGAAGAAAGCCTCACCGGATAAATAAAGTTGCGTTTTCAAATTTATCCGGGTTAGTGTGGACGTGGACTAAGGTAAAGAGACTTGAGCTAAAAATCTTCGCGTTTTTTGTTTGTTTTTGTTTTAGCTAAATATGCTTCTGCCGCTGACCAACTTAGTCTCGCTTTGATGTGGAACAGAGCTGACATAGCTATGTCTGAAATCTTTATTGAGCCCCACAGATGGAAGGTACCATCTTGTGCATTGTTCCGATGACAACCATAATAATTATCATCACCATCATTATAATTATTATTATTACCATAATCATCATTGTCATCATTATCATCATTGCTATCACCATCATCATCATCATCATCATCACCATCATTATCATCATCATCATCATCATCACCATCACCATCATTATCATTATCATCATCAGCAGCATCATCATTATCATCATCATCATCACCATCATTGCTATCACCATCATCATCACCATCATCATGGTTATTGTTATTATGATAGATGGAAGAGTTGGAAGGAGCCATGATGGATGCGCTAATCAATGATCGTGTAGAGTTCGTTAGTCTTCTACTTGAGAACGGTGTTGCAATGGGACGATTTTTGAACGAGCAAAGGCTACTCGTATTGTACAAAGAAGTAAGTTTGACTCACCTACAAGAAACTTTTTATATTTTACAAATAAAATAAAACTTTTTATATTTGACAGATATTAGCTAGCGTAACAATGACCAGCAGTCGCCATCAGAAACCGTATAAGCATTAATTAAGCAACATTTGTTTTTGATGTGTATCGTGATCAAGCTTTTCTCTCAAGAATGTTGTCTTTTTCTCTCAAGCCTCACATACTTCCTTATTAGGAATTTGCAGATCGGAATAAATCAGCAATGGAAAAAAAAAGCGATATCCTTCGGAAAATCCCTCAATTTTTACAGGTGTTTGAGTGATAAAAAAAAAATAAAATGGTAAGCCTAAAACGAGTATCCCACGGATTTCACCACAGGAAGCCCCAAAACGATAACAATTGTTTGATATATGACGCTATAGTCATACTAACAACAATCCTTTTTTTCCAGCGTGCAAAAGTTAGTGTTACTTTACAGCAAGTTCTTTGCGAAAACAGGGTAATTCCGACTATAGTTTTTTGGAATAATCTTTAATAACTGCAGCATATCCACTGTGGTGTTCTTCATCTGCACTCTCACATTCACTACCTCTACATTTATCTTACAATTCACACAACGCTACTCACAGTGTTGATTTTTCCCAAGAGAGAATGAGATAAGAGAGGTTATTCCCGGACCCCATCAGTGGATCTACTCGTCGTGCCATTTTTAGAAACTTGTTACCCATCTCCGCACTTTTGTCTTGAAACGTTTGACGATGCGACCGCGCCTCCTGCAATCTGGCCAATCACGTTGTATTCCCGAAATAACTTCAGTTTGAAAATAGAATGAAATGATCCCCAGATGAGTGTAAAGCCCAATATTGGGGATACGCACTCTTACGTCATACTCTTGTTTTTACTGAGGGAGGAAAACCCACGTGGCATGAGAGAGAAACAACACATTATAAACGTTTTACGTCGCCCAATCGCAAGTTAGTATGTGTTAATGACAGCTTATTTGCTTGCGTTTTTGCTTTTGCAGCTGAGGACGTTCAACTTAAAGGAAGTCAATACGGTTATTGATAAAATGTTGGGAGGCACTAGGCATGACCATTCCAAGGTATTCTACCAAATGGTAATGGTAACTGTCATCATCACCTGTTTCATCATCATCATCATCATCATCATCATCCTTAGTATCTCGATCATCGTCAGTTATCATCATCATCATCATCATCCTTAGTATCTTGATCATCGTCAGTTATCATCATCATCATCCTTAGTGTCTTGATCATCGTCAGTTATCATCATCATCATCATCATCCTTAGTATCTTGATCATCGTCAGTTATCATCATCATCATCCTGATCATCATCTTGATCATCGTCAGAGAGAGTCCATGTTTTCAACTACTGCTCGTTTTTATATTTTCAGGGTTTGAACGCGACTTTCGTCAAGTTCACTATTCAAATGGAGCACGAGTTTCCAAACCCTTTCGATGATTTGTTTCTCTGGGCTGTTCTTTGTAATATGCAGAAAATGGCTTTATTCATGTGGGAACGGGGAGATAATAGCCTTGCACGTGCTCTGATTGGAGTGAAGCTTTACATGGAGATAGCCAAGAAACTGGAAGGTGATGAATTGAGGGATGATGTATATAAAGAAGTCACGGCAAACGAAACGTAAGTCATGGTCAATACGTGGACGGATGGATGGATGAATTGTTGGATGGATGAATGGATGAATGGATGGATGGATGAATAAATTGATGGATGGACGGTCAATCAGTAAATTGCTAGCGTCAGTATTAATTTATCTATCCGACTGTCCGTCTGTCATTCCAAAAATTGGGAAGCATGTTAATCTTTAGATGGGGAACGACTACTCCAAACATTAATTCATATTATTATTTTTTTTTTGTCTCTTTAGAGAGTTCAAAGATGTCGCGCTCTCCCTCCTTGACGAGTGCTCTCGAGTCGACGAACTAGCTACACGTAAACTGCTGACCTATAATCTCGCAGGCTGGTGTGGACATACATGCCTATCATTGGCCATTCTGACCGATCACGAAGAATTTGTTGCGCATGCTTCTTGCCAATCTCTGCTGACCGAAATATGGATGGGAGCAATGAGGGCAATGACTTTCCCATCACTTAGGGTAAGGGTTTCGTATTTGCCAACCATTTTCGTCGTGCGTTATATCTAGCTGCAGATGGTAGTCCTGTTCGTTTACTAAACAGTACATAATAAAGGAATTTGTTTTGTAGACAATGCTAGGAATAATGGTACCACCAACTATCTTCCTACTGGACTTCAAGACGAAGAAAGAACTATCTCTTCTTCCCGTAACCTTCACTGAACACCAACACGACATGATGGACAGCGCTTCTTGCTGCTCAAGCGAGGACGAGGAGGAAATGGTCTTAGAAACGAAAGAGAAAAGAAGAAAGCAACAATGGAAAAGACGAGTGAATATCAATAAACGAAGGTAGTGATGGTGGTGATGCTGATGATGACTATACAAATGGTGATGAAAATGTTGATGATGGGAACGATACGAATAATAGTGATGGCGATGGCGACGACGATGGAGACGATGATGATGATGATAACGATGACAAGGTTGATGACTATGATGATGACTACAATTATGATAGTGGTAATGGTGATAGCAATAATACTAATGTTATTAGTAAGTGAACCTGCTATAAGTACAATTGATATGGATGCTTTCTTTTTTCAACTAGGTCAGTTTTCTACACAGCTGGCGATGTTTTTGACAGAACGCTAGGAAAGGGACGTAGGTTACTGGAGTTTTACAGAGCACCCATCACCAAGTTCTGGACTAATGTGGTAATTATGATAATGATTGTGACGGTGAAGCGAAGAGGATGACGACGACAATGCATGATGATGATGACGACGATGATGAGGAGGGGACGACGACGATAAATAAAGATTACGAAGAGGATTATGACGATCTTAAAGATGGTGATGATAAGGATGATGATGATGATGATGACGATGTCAACTATGATGATGGTTATGGTGACAATGATGCTGATGACAATGATGATGATGACGACAATGATAATGATGATGATGATGACGAAGATGACTATGATAAAATATGATATGATAAAATTGACAATGATGATTTTGTTGGTGGAATCGATGGTTATGATGATGAAGACGATGGTAGCAGTTGTTGTTGTTGTTGTAGTGCTGGTGATGATAACAATGGTAATATTAACGACAATGACGACGACACTTATCAACTTGTCTTTTTCTTTTTTACAGCTTGCTTATGTAATGTTCCTCATGTTATTCACGTACGTCATTGTGGTGACCAAGCGTAGTCATCCTCTCATTGCTGAGATAGTTCTCATCGTGTTTGTTTGTTCCCTTTGCACTGAAGAAATTAGACAGGTATAAAAATATTGATAAATGTAGATAAGGGACTGGTCATTAATTATCAGAGAGAGAGAGAGAGGAGGGGGGGGATTACTGAAGAATTTGAATTTGAAAAAGAATTCGCAAAGAAAACTGGTAGGCGTAGTAAAATGACGGCACAATGCAAATCGCCTATTGTAATTCTCACAGTCCTTCATGGCTACACTGAGATTTGCTTCATAATTTTTTTCCTTAATGTTTCTATAATTACTTTAATTTCTTAGGTGCATGACCTGTTTTTATTGGAGGTCGATCAAAATATAACTTTTAATCGATTTGATGTGATTTTTGTGTTTGTTCTGCAGATCTGTCAGTCCGATCCCACTATTGCCGGTAACCGACTCATCGCCTGGGCATCAAGCAAATGGAACATCTGCGATGGGTTTGCTGTGGCATTCTTTTTCTTGGGACTGGGACTCAGATTCCATAAGCCCACTGCAGAATTAGGTCACGTGGTCTACAGCCTCGATATCATGATTTGGATAATACGGTTGCTTCATATTTTCTTTGTTAGTAAGCACTTGGGTCCGTACGTGGTGATGATAGGTCGCATGACTGTTGATATGCTCTATTTCTTATTGATAATGGTGGTGTTTCTACTGGCATACGGTGTCGCACAACAAGCTATTCTATTTCCATATGAACAAGGTTCCTGGGGGGTCGTTTCTAAGATATTCTTCAGGCCTTACTTCCAGACTTACGGGGAGCTGTTTATTACAGATCCGATACAATGTGAGTAATAAACACACGACCTATGTCCTCAACTTACCTTGTATTCTTTCGTGAGAAGCTTCCAGGTACAGCGTGCTGACGAGGCCTAATACAGGCTGAAACAGCTGTCCACAGTTTCTAGTCGAACTGGTTCGTTTTCAGTTCTCTTGAAGTTGTCAAAGGCCTAACGGCAGTCTTCTTCAGATATACAATCAGGACTCCCATTGATAACAGGTTTTTTATCAACCAGAAGGGACTACCCTGTTGAAATAAAGTTGTCATTCATTCGCTCATTGCAAGGCTTGTAACTTGCTTATTACACATGCTCTTGAGTAACAACGCATCATGAATGAGACGGCTTCTTTAAAGGAATTAGTCTCCCGTGCAGCCTTTTTTAGTGTCGGACTTCCTGTAGCGCTAGGGTAAACAGCTTCTAATGAGGAGGAACACAGGACTCTCGACACTAAAAACGGCTGCGAATGAGACTAACTTTTAATAACCTTTGCACATTTTCTGTATTTCAGTGTCAGCCAACAGCACCACGACCGAGTTTGATACACCAAGGTTTGATAACTACAGCGGCACCATAGCAACCGTGATCATGGCGCTCTACCTTCTGGTTGCTAATATACTATTATTAAATCTATTGATTGCTATTTTCAAGTGAGTGGGATCCCTGTGTTTTTATCATCATCATCACCAATATCATCATCGTCACTGCCATAATCACTCAAGGATTTGACAACTTGGTCGTCACTCCTTTTTACCAATTTCTCCATCGCTATAGTGGTCAATTTAAAAGGTTTAAGGCTTGGCGATTTTTTTCTTTTCGAGTAAGATTTTTATCAGTAGTACATTTTTTAAATTTCTTTCCAACATGTGATTTTTTTTTTCTTTTTTTCACCTTATTTTTTCCTTATTTATTTTAGCCCCGCCACTTATAGTCCTTCCTTTATTATCGATATCATCACAATTCATCGCAGTCAACATCATCAACAGCATCATTATTTTTTCTTTCATCTTCAGCAACACCTTCTCAGAGGTCCAAGCTAACGCGAACCAAATCTGGAAGTTTCAGCGGTATGACCTGATCATGGAGTATGCGCAAAGACCAGTTCTAGTCCCTCCTCTGATTATCCTGAATCACGTGATCGAGTTATTGTTCTGCTGCTGGAATAGGCTGTGCTGTTGCCTAAGTGACCGTCGAAATCGTAACCAAGTGCCTGACAATACTTTGAGTAAGTGATAAAAGGCTCAGGCTGCGTTGCAGATCTTTGGGGGTGGGGGTGGTAAACAGGCTGGGGAAGGGGGGGGGGGGGTATCGATCACGGATCACGGACGACTTTTTGTTAATTTCACGAATCACGGCATTACAGAAAAGCATTTCACGAATCATTAATTTGGAATCACGGCATATTTCTTTGCTTTTCACGAAACACGGCATAAATATGGGTTTTATCACGGATCACGGAAAACCCCTTCCCCAGCCTGGGTGAAGGGATTAGACCAGAAAAGGATCTTCCGCTCTTCTTCCCCCCCCCTCTCCAAGGCTCTTTACAGTCGACTCTCGCTATAGCAGACACACTCGGGACTGTAAATCGGTGTTCATATTATAGAGAGCCCGCAATAGGCTTATTACACCATATTTCTTTGTTGATTGGGATTAACTAACTGTTCAGAATATAGCCAGCTGTCCGTAAGCAGAGGCGGATCCAAGGATGATGCTAGAGGGGCCGGTGCCCCGCTTTTGGGAATATCTGATTGGTTTTTATAGATTCTACTTATAATTTTTGATTGATAGCCAGTACTAATGTTTGATTAGTGCACCTCCTGGATCCGCTCCTGAGTAAGGCGAGAAGAGATTCGATCGATTAGTCGATTAACTGTGATATGTGCTTTCAAAATAGCGTTCGTGTTGTTTCAGAGTTGTTTCTTGATAAACAAGAATTAGAGCAGCTACTGATGTTCGAGGAGCATTGTCTTTATCTGTACTTTCACCATAAGGACACGCTGTTTAATGCTACTTCTGAAGAGAGAGTGCGGGTGATTGGAAACAGGTAGCGTCATAAAACAATTATATTATATACCACATGCCACAGCACAATTTTCCCGCTTTTTTTTGGTATCATAAGAACCTTCGACTACCAATGTTTTTCTCAGCTCTGCATCGTGAAACATCTTAGCTCCACAAAAACACATACCGTCTCCATTGGTTCTAGTCCGCAATAAGTGGCTACATGTAACCAAATTATTTGAAAGAATTGTTTAAAAATGCATCTGATGGGATAACCTCATACAACCTTCGAGGCTCATCGCACAATTTGTTTCTATCACGGGCCGGTAAACACAGAATATGGCAAAAAAAAGCTTCAGGCTTCAGCTTCCGCGGGGCAAAAATGTGGAATGACCTCCCGGAAGCAATAAAATCTAAGAAAAGTACGAGTTCTTTTAAAAAGCCTTGAAAAGTACCCACACTGATCTTTATTAGTATTGTATAAGAGGGAGAGAAAGAGTGCTCGTATAAATGGCAAATGTTAATGAAACACACAACATCCTTTCAAAGTCTCTTTTGCTAATCACTGTCTGGTTGGCACGCGAAATTAAAGGTTTTAAGCTAAAAACAGTACAACAAAAGTGTGGTTTAAAAGTGTTTATTTGTTGTAGTGTTTTTTGGTGGCGTGTGATATTGTTTTGTGTGGTGAGTTGTTGTGTGGTTTGTTGTGGTGTTGCGTTGTGTGATGTTGTGTTGTATTGCGTACCGCTGCGGTGATTTGCCTTTTTCCTATCGATGTTATCAAAGAAACAATTAAATCATTCGGACCTTTTATTAATTTCATAAAACAATAAACACGAAAGATTTATAAATTACAAAAAAGCTAAAACATATAAAGCTTGTGTCAAAATTGGTACAAATATTTCCAGTATTTCCAAGGAATGAAAAAGCTGCTTTAGTCCATGATAAAAATCCAATGTTTTTCATATTGTCTCTGCTAGTGCTGACGCACCGTCAAGTTCTTTGTCACAAGGTTTCTGTTCAGTTTCATTACTGTTAGTTGCTGTAGAAACTTTCATCTTGTTCTTGTTCCTTGTGACAGCCCTGTAAGCCGATCAGGGTAGGGCAAAACACTGCACCCATTCGTCTTCGCTGTCTGTAAGTTCGATTTCTTCTTCCACTTGTTGTTGTGGGCCATCTTGACTTTCGTCAGTTTCTTCCAAAAACGCCTCGGTCTGTGTTTCAACAGATAATGACACTGACTCTTTTTTACGCATGGCTCTGATGTAGTCCTTAACTTCTTGAACAAGTCTTTCGTCTTTCAATTCATCCTCTTGTTCAGGAGTCACTTTATTTTGCTTGATATTTGACAAACGGCCTCCCATTTTGAAATGATTTTGAAACCAGCAGTTTTTGTCACACGTGCAAACAGTGCAGTGTTCAATGTTATGTGAGCGCTAGTCGATCAGCAGAACTAGTCCGTCATAGACCAAAGTAGTTATTCATGTGACGTTGTCCTTGGTGGATGTTCTTTTGCGCGCGCGGGCTTTCAATCTCCCATTCTTTGTGTGCGCTTTTAACACAGGAAACCCAACAAATAGCCGAACGCTGGACAGACAAAAATCTTAGTCAATGGTGTCTAATGGTGATTCTGGAAAACAATTCTAAAATCTAATGGATGTTTTTCAACCATTCCCAGGAAAGTGAGTGGAACAAAAGGGTCCACCAGTCACGGTGGTGTTTTTCTTTTTAAAAGTCCACCAGCATGGCTGTCATGTCTTTTGTTTACATTGTCTCCTGGGAATGGTTGAAAACCATCTATTAACATGGAATAAAGAACTTAGTCGGGTTGCTTTTAAAAGCGCAAAACTTTTAAGTATTGTCAATTACGTACATAGCTTTGGATCGCCAACATCATGTGCACCACAAACCCATCATCACTATACTCTCTTACTCTGATTACAGTTATCATAGATACCCATCTCTATAACCGTTGGGATTTTACCACCATCAACAATCAGTAATATTAATATCATCATCATCGCTAACATCATAATCACAGGCGCACAACGTGGTCTTTTTTTCAGGTACGCATAAGTACATATTATATAAAAAATACTTCGTTCTTGTTATTAAATTTTGCAATTTACTCAAAGTGTTTTTTTAATCACCAAATTCTTGGTTCATACAAATGAAAAATTTTAAAATAGAAACAATTGGTAACAATTTCAACATTTTCGGCGACTTCAAGTACGCACGTGCGTACGTATATGCGTATAGGACGCTGCGCTCCTGTATCATCAACATGACTAACATCATCAACAACACCACTACATTATCGTCATCATCATCATCATCATCAACACCATTACCATCATCGTCATCTTTTCTATTTTAAGAGTCGAATACGTCACAGGTCAGTTAGAGGACATGGCAAAAGAGACGTTTAATCGCGACACCAATGTCAACAAGACTGTAACAGCTTTGAAAGGAAAAGTCAAATCCTTGGAGACTAACACTAAAAACATCCTGAGAGTATTGACTTCGCTATACGGGCTGAGTCCCGAGAGGTTCGGGATTGCCGAGTCAGATGACGAGGAGGCGTTGGACACTAAAGGTTAGTTATTGAAGTGTGATTTTTTGGAATGGGGAGGGATTCTGCTTTATAACCGGACACATATACGGAGTATAACAAGTACTCCTACTAATTGAGGAAACTTTCTGTAACTGGCAAGATTATCTAGTATTTTTACTAATTCAGGAGATTATTTTTCCTCACCTCACCACTCCCTACATTTACTATTTTACACACAACTTTGCAGACAGTGATTTTTAATGTGGAAAACCAGAGAACCTGGAGAAACCCTTGTCTGTGGTGTAGGACAAAAGTAACACTTATACACGGGGCTGTAACCCTGTGTGAGGCGAGAGGTTCGGCCACGTACACATACCACTCAAAATTAGCATTACGTATTCATTATTTCATCTCGTGCAGGTTCAGACATTTTTGGCTTGTATGCAAGTAAAAGAACCAAACATTCCACTGGTTCCACGTCTTCTCCCGCCAAGGCTAGTGCTGTGATAGAAGCAGCTAAAATTTTTCGTAGTAAGAGCGTTTCTCCACCAATCGCTCCTGAACCGAAACGAAGACGACGCAGCGAGGGATCCGTCTCAACCTCTGCACTGGAAGAGCTCGCAGATCAATATCCTACTTATGGTAAGAGGTTTGTAGTTCTTGTTGCAAAGATGAACGGAGTCATTCACATTTTTATTTCAATTGTTTTTTTTTTGTTTTGCGTCGTATCTCTTTTACCCAGTAGCATTCCACTTCGTGTGGACAGGCCTTAGGCACTGTTTTTGTTCTTTCAGGAAAATTGCGAAAGAGTCCTCGTAAACAACCCGTTTCCATAACAACCAAGAGATCACATGACCTGACCGACGAAGACTATCCTTCCAATGTGAAATCGAGGCGTAGTCCATATCCCATGACAGCTGTCGAGAGATACCATGTATCCGATCACGAGGTGGACTGGAGGGTGAGATATATATTTTAACTATTCTAAACTCTCACTATAATGGTATACAAAGCGGAAACAATATAATTCATACTTGCTAATTAGCAGCGGATTCTGACTGACACCTGTGGTTTAGTAAACAAGTTTATGTAACATTTGCGTTTTCGTTTAGAATCTCGTGCCCTGGTATAAGCCCTCGCAATACACTGCGACCGCAGTACTAGAAAGTTCTCCTGATCCAGACCTCCAAAGGTAATGCTCGACAGATTCAGCCCTACAACAACAAAAAATTAGTGATATTAGCATCGCTCACGATCACTGTCAATTGTTTACATGTGTTTCGATCGCTGAAAAGTGAATCGCTGACGATCGCTGACATCCTTTTCAGTGAACCGGGGATCGTGAGCTATCATATGAAAATCAGGCTTATAATGGGTATCCTATCGAGCTGTCCAGGGTCCGGTTGCACGAAGCTTGAATAGCGCTGCGGATAAATCCTCACCAGGCGGATAAATTCTAGAGAAAATCCACAAAATGAATATCTTCTATCTATGCTTCGTGCAGTCGTCCCCAGTAGTAGAGCTTTTATTTCAATTCCTTTGTGGTGTTGTGTTAATCCTCGGTGAATTCTTAGTTAGTGGATAACTTAATCTTATCTAGCACTAAACAGAATTGTTTCACACTATTGTTGCGTGGACTCTATTTTGATCAGAAACAAAATATATAGAAGAGTTGAGTTATAATGACGTTTTGCTTTACCCTGTTTTTCAGTACTTCACCTGATGACGTCACGATCGTATTTAATGACGTAGATGGGGAGATAAACAGGACGAGCTACACCGGGACGTATGACGTCATCAACAGGTTGCCAAGGTGATGCAACGTAAAAAAATCCGTATCATTACCCTTATCATCATAATCGAACATCATCATCACCATCATTTAGAAGCCCTAAGCAAACCCTTTCGACTCGCATTTCTATTTTGTATCCGAACGCCGGTAAACTTTCAAACTCATTTCGATGTCCAATTTAACAGATTCTTTCACCTTTCGATGTTGCATTGGATAAAATGGCCGAAATGCTTGACGAACTGGAATTAGATATCAAAACCGTTTGCTCAGGGTTCAACTGATCATCGTTAGGGATGGACCATTAGATATTTGAGAGGGAGGATGGGCAATTTTTTTGCAGGATATTTTTTATCACATATGATTGTTGGGCAGGATATTTTTTCCCTCCCTTCACGATATTTTTTTCTTGGTACATCTGCCTTGCACGATATTTTTTTCTCTGTTTAAGGCTTTGCTCGATTTTGTTCGGGTATTTGCCCAACACCCCCCCCCCCCCCCCTCAAATATCTAATGGTCCATCTTGATTATCTCATGCTTTGTTACCGCAGGAACCCCATTGGGCGTACTGGTTTGATTGGACGTGGTGTATTGCAACACTGGGGACCAAACCATACCGCTTGCCACATAGTAACGCGGTACGTAGAACTTTATCCAGCAGGGGCCGGTTGCACGAAGCCCGGGTAGCGCTATCCACCGGATAAATTACTATTCAGGGGATAAATTCTAAAGAAATTCTATGGAGTGGATACATTTGCATCCAGTGGATAACTTTATTCAGGCTCCGTGCAACCGGCCCTTGATCCCGGGAGGGGGGGGGGGGTACTTCAGATCTGGGTAGGGGTGTTCCGCTGGGATCTTGTAGGGGTTACCCTGTTTATGACAAAAAATACGTAACTTCCATACCCTGTTTATGACAAATTACAATTGCTTAAGAACGTTATATGATTTGTACAAATATATCAATTCAGACACACGTGCTGCTCTTATCTTTTTTAAAAAGTCAACGATCTTATTCCTGCCGATTTCCTGAATTCAATTTAATTTCTCTCATTTTTTGGGCCCTGAGTATGACAGGAAGTTTGGATTAAATCGAAAATAGAGTAGAATTAGATACCCTGTTCATGACACCAAGGTCGAAAAACCATACCCTGTTCAGCGGATCATCCCCGTATAGTCGATATAGGGTAGTACCCCCCCCCCCCCCCCCCCCCCCCCGGGCCCTTGATTGAGTTAGAGTGAATGCGATTTTATCCCAATTTTTAGTTTTGAAACGTGAAAAAAAAAGGACTGACGAATGTATTTTTAATCTATGAACAGGCTTTTAGGACTAAAACAATAACATATTCAATCGTATTGTTTATTTTGAGTAACGTATGTTAAGTAAATTTTAATGTTTTTGATTTCTTAAGATGGCGTCGAAACGCTGATGGCAGCCTCGTGTCACGTGATAAACACGGCGTTTTGGAGTTTGTAGCGTGGAGGACTGGAGATAATAAGGCGTGGTCGCTCCCTGAAGAGAACAAAAACAAGATAGTGGACAACGGCGAGGTGGGTGAATTGAATTAAATTGTTAAGCCTTCCACGATTTGTTTTAGATGTGCTTTCATCACTGTTTTATCAAAAGAAGCCGAGCTGTATAATGTGATCATTTATCAAAAACTACGCAAACTTGTACCCAATTTAGAATAGGCCGAAATTATACTCTTCAAAGGAACACTGTTTAAGTTCATTTTATTAATTTAATTTAGTCTTCTGCAACCTATCGTTAAATTATTCCACCTGGTCACACTAGATTAGTTGTTAAAAGTTACAAAGACAGCTCTACCGCACTCGTATATAGACCAGCTGATCGAGGCGTGTGTGGTAATAACATTTATGACAATATTTTACACTAATATCCAATCTTTTGTATGTCAATAAACACAAAACACTCCGCTAATGGTCCGTGCTGATGAATTCTTCAGGTCGTGTCAATGCGGTTTAAAAGAAGCTTTATCAAGCAAATACTCGACAGCATCAAGAACAAATCACCTGAGGAACAAATCACTAAACAAAAACAGATCGAAGAACTCTTCCAACAAGGAAGTGAGGTAAGGAAGTCACGTGATCTGGAATCGCTCTTGTGACCGCTGAGCATGTTGGGTATTGATGCGCTGTCGTAGCCCATATACAGATGTGGGGAGGGGACGTGTGCCGAACAGCTCTTTGCAAAGGTTTTCAGACGATAGCACAACAAATTTTTGCAACTTGAGCTGGGCCTAACACGGATCGGTAAGTCCTTCATGCAGAGTACATATTATGTACTGTAGTGATATGAACGACAAACAAAGTACGAAGTAACTAGTAGTAACTCGCTTGGTGTTTGCAGGTTTTTCGTGGCTATGTTGACGACGAACGCAACACTGACAATGCATGGATCGAAACCATAGTAACCAGTTTCCATGACGACTCGGGCTCGATCCTGGACGATCTTTACTTTACAGTAAGTCAGTTTTTAAATCTTTTATTTTGAGATGTTTTCTGATTCCCTTGAATACATCACTAATAGTCATAATAGATGAACCATAGTCATAATTAGTGAATCTACAAAGGGGTTAAAACTTTGAATATGAAAGAAAATTTTCAAATAATTCTGGTCTTGGTAGTAAAATGACGCCATAATGAAAATCGCCTATTTAATTTCCTTATCTCAATATATAAAATGCTCCTTGTTTAATGTTTCCTCAGGAGAAAGAAGGCGCCTGTGTTATGGCTTGGCTTGTGGTCAGCGGACAACTCAATATCCCTGAACATAACGTGACAATGATAGAAAAAGTAGCAAGACAACATAAAGCTTACTTCTAATAGATGGATGTTGCATTTCGAATGACATATGAAAACTAGTCTAACATATGCAGAAAAAGAACAAAATATATTGTTATTTATTGTTAATGAAAACTGATTAAACAACAAACAATTTGAGCAAGCATACTGATGCTAACGAGATCTTGTAAGGACGATGGTGATGATATTTGCAAGGATGATTGTGATGGCAGAATTGATGGTGATTATGTTTATTTCTTGAAAATAGTCAGTATTCTCCCACGATTTTTAGCTCTCTGCAAGCCGTCCCAACCACGATGCTTTGAGCGCCTCTGTTATCGTTTACACATGATCAGTAAAATAATTAAATCTACAAAATATCTTCTAAAATCAACCAACAGCCAATAAGCTCTAAAGAATTCACTTGCATGGCGTGAGTGAGACAATGTGGAGAATTCGAAGAGATTTTATTTCTCTAGCGGCCATTTTCGGTCACCTCTAAAATGGGCGCTCTCGTCATATGATAGACCATAGGGACGCAAAGGATCCTGGCTGAGAGTACCAGCGAGAGTACGTCCACATTAACCCGGATAAATTTGAAAACGCAACTTTATTTATCCGGTTAGGCCTTCCGTACACACTAAAACGCATGAATTCGAAACAATTTTATGCTAATTCTATTGTTTAACGAGCAAGTTTTGTCACGGTATGGGAACAAAAGTTGCGGTTTCAAATTTATCCGGCATAGTGTAGCCAGGGTCTGAGATGGCTCCTTTAATTGTTACATACAAGCAGTTTCTTCGCCTCTTTGCGAATATGCGAAAGCCTCAGAGCCATAATTATTGGATTCACCAACGATTGTAGATGAACAAATGTTAAACCTATGAAATAAGCTATGTATATAAAATCGTCGGTAACGTCTTTCCCTAAGGTCAATTGGATAACAGCAACACCGATGAAAGGACAGTAAAACAGAAACGAACAAAGGACAATAATACACGTATTGACTGCTCGTTTGTAGTCTCTTAACATTTCTTTTACTGGTTCGCGGTCCTCTCTTTGTACGGTTTTCGACTGTGCTTTGATCCTCCTCCGCTGACGGTGAGCTGTTTTATAAACTTTAGTAGTACAGTACGCGATGACTACGACATTCAAAAACCCAACGATTACTACGGGGATTTTTTGTAAGAGCTGAGAGTTTTTTACTAATGCGAGGATAGGAAATATGAATACTAATGTGGCAGTCCAGTTTAGAATAGTTGCAGAAATGGCTCTTTTCCTTGTGACTTTCTCCAGGTGATATTGCCCATGATGTATGGCAAGGTATCTTTCAAACGTTGTGAATTTTAATGAAGACAACGACAAAAAACCGCACACTATTTCAGGAATCTCGGAGATGGAGTACATACAAGGTTGGCGACAATTCACCAGAAGACAGAGAACCTTCCAACAATATAAAGGTACTACAATAAGTCCTGTTAATAAGTCGCTCCCTGCTAAGGTTACAAGTAAAATGTTATAAGTCACTCGTCTTAGACTTTCGTCCTTCAGAACAGACCAGATGACAAGTACGTTAAGGACAATTATTGGTGGAATAGCAAAGCCGTTAATAACAGCGCAGATAGTCCAGGTAGGCTCTACAGAACGTGGTAGTCCAGTAAGGTTAGAATAGTCGAACGGCTGCTTTAGCAGACAACCAGATGAAAGATGGGACATGTTGTTAAATTTTGAGTCTCAGATGGATAGAGATCTGTCCCAGTTTGTGCTCTTCTTCCTCGTCTGTCTTCCACACAACGCCGTGTCCAATTCTCATTATCCAGAGAATACTGATGACTATCCGAAAATCAAAGATAAGTGTATAAGTTTGTTATATTGTTTCGAATAATCCATTTACAGTAACTTCCTATTCTAGTAGCAGCAATAGCGTTTCATTAGGCCTTATTATGTCAGGACAATAAAGCTCCATCAATACTGATGAACTATGAATAAATTTGCGCAGCTGTGTTCGTCAATACTATAAAAATTGTTCCAAATCCATCACGTTTAAGAAAAACGATTGTAGTCAAAAACACCCAACCTACACGCGCCGGAAAAAATTAAAGGCTTATTGATTTTGAAAAAACAATTCAGTGAACAATGGGAGACTTTCCTTGTTGCAGTCTCACGGTCGTTTGTAACTCCTTATGAGGAATTAATAACGAGAGACTCTGCTGGCAGGGAATGGAAGACTTGCCCTAGGAGAAGCATTGTAACAAAAATATCAAAAACGTTCGAATTCCGGATTCCAAGGATCTGGATTCCCTTCCAAATTTTGAGTGGTGTATCCCGGATTCCCTTACAGCTAAAGAGAAAATGAGATCTAATATTAGACTCTTCCTCAGTCTCTCGCTCCTTCGCTACGGTCTCGTCCAACTTAATGAGCTGTTTGAGACAGAAAAAACTTTGAAAATCCTTAACTAAAATATTAAACTGTCTGGAAACTCTCACTGAAGTATTTCTTGAGAAAAGTAAGACGTTCTTTTGGTTTATCTTGGATTGTTTTTTTAGATACGTTATTTTGAATTTTGTAGACTCGTTTTCAAATTTGATTACTGGAATCGAATAATCAATTCAGTATTCGATTAATCAAACCAATAATGAACTTTTGATGGGTACGCTTCTGGTGTTTAGATTGTAAATCATGTCACACAAGACTGATAGAGATCTGTATATGTGACTAGTTTATTAGGTGATAAGGATATTTTACAGTGGACTACATAAATGATTCATGAACATCGGAGAACATCTATTCTAACTTTCAGGCTGAAAGAAAAAAATAAAAACATATAATTAAAAAATAATTACTTTAGTTTGCGCTTGTTTTTGTTGTTGTTGTTGTCCCTTTCCCTCTGGTCCTACTTTTCCCAGGGGGGACAGGTTACAATAATGCAATAGGACGATAATCATCATTAACTATGATTAGAACAACATATGTTTGGGATGGTAACATGTTTTTAGTGTAGAATTGATTACAAATATAAACTCACTTCTTGGTCTGTCTGAGGCTCAAATGCCAATAACTGAAAAAAAAAAGAAAAAGAAAATTAGCATGCTCTACAATTTGAGTGATTGATCAAGACAGTGGTCAACGCATTTATGTCTGTTTTTGAATGATTCTTACAATAACACACTCAAATGACAGACCAGTTCTAACATATTTGCATATTTCTGTCTCTACTTCAAGCCAATGAGCACTTTGTTTACATTTCAGCCAATCAACACTGTTTGAATTTCAGCCAACCAGCACATTGTTTACATTTCAGCCAATCAACATTTTGTTAAATTTCAGCCAATCAGCACATTGTTTACATTTCAGCCAATCAGCACTTGGTTTACATTGCTGGTTGGTTAAAAGGTAGACATAGAAATAAGTACATGGTTTTCACTGGATACACTTTTGAGCATTACATTGTAAATTAAAATTAATTCTTAAAATCACTGCCATTTCTGGATGCCATTTGCAAGGATGTGTTTTCCTATGTCAAACATTTTTGGATGAACAAATTAACTCGATCACATACCAGTTATTAGGTAACTGGCTTCAAACCGGTATGTAAAATAACTTATTAAAAACACCAAGGTATATGCCATCTTTTTTGTGCTAAATCCATATTTGGAAGTGACGTTATTTGATGATGTTTTGGTTCAAATAAATCTGCGAAATTATACCTAATTTTAATATTTAATATTTAAAAATGTTTTAAATCTAAAATAGTTAAATCTAGACTAATTTGCATAATCGTAAATCTCTATTTTCTCCCTATAAAGTTGAAAAATTATCAAGTATCCATCAAAAACTCAATAATTTTTCACTTATTCTTATTGTATCAATACTACTTTTATCATTCTAAGTGCATAGAGACCATGTTTTTAATGCACTATAGAAATAGAGTGCACGCAATAAAATAGTACTGTTTTATACTAATTCTCTTGTTTTCTTTTGTTTAATTAATGCTATTAATTACTAAATAGTGACAACTGCTGCACATATTAAGAGTGCACGCACTAAAATTATATTGTTTCCTTTTGTTAAATTAATGCTATTTACTACTAAATAGAGACAACTGTTGCACACATTAATTTTAGTGGTTGCACTCTACAACTAAATAGAGACAACTGTTGCACACAATATTAGTGCGCACTCTAGTATTATTATTGTTATATTGCAGTAAAATTTAAATGTAATTGATTTTTATGGTCAAATATATGTATTGCATACCCTTTGTTTTAAATCTGCATTCTCGACTGTCAACTGTTCCACGGTCTGTTTTAACTCAGCAACTTCAAGTTTTAGAGCTTCAATGTCTGCTGTATCAGGTCCGCCAGCATGGAGATGATTTTGAACAAAACTATCATCATTAAGGACTTTTATTAACATTTCCATTCAAATCCTATTTTAATTTTTTTTTTTTATGAAATGAGGAAGCCCCAAAGTTACCATTTCTCTAAAAAAAGCCTACAGATATTTCTGAACATCAGCGTCTAGGTATTATCTGTAGTTATTATTTGCGTGCACCACGGATTTTCTGTAAACGTTTTTTAATGGCGCATTAACACAAAATAATTTGTTTTTGAATAAAATTGTGTCTTTACATTTGTTTTTATTGAGCATTAATTATGTTTAAACAACATATATTGAAACAATAATTCTTGAATTTGGCTTTGATGATATCCATAAGATTATCAAAAATATATATAAAATAAAATTATTATTATTATCATGTATCCGCAAGTATTATTGACCTCAGCCTATGGCTTCAACCAACAACACTCACCTTGACAATAATAAATTACGGATATCATCAAAGCCTTGTCCAATAATTGTTTAAAGTAAATTGAGGTACTAGGCCATGTGGGATAGGCTCACAAGCCATGATGAGAGCATGCAGAAATAGGTAAGTTACAAGTCTTAGTAAATCACCTGAACAAGACTGCTGTTAGGCCTTTGACAACCTGTGCCTTGTCAGCAAGGTATCTGGGGAATTGGCAGGTTCCCACGAAAGAGTAAAAAATAAGTCAGGCACTAAGCCTCAACTACATCTTAAAATATATAAGACATATAAGACATAATGACATGCAAAAGTCTAATTTTATAAATAAGTCATAGTTAATCTAATGATTTCAACTTCAATTGTACTCGATACATTCAATAAATTGTACTCGATTATATATAACATTGAAATTCACAATTCAAAGAGACGGTTTTTTTTAAAGACAAATGTCATAGTGTAAAAACACAGTCGATCAATAAAACAGTTGTTCTGAAGTCTACAATTTTCAAAGGATACTCCAAAGCATTGGATGGTTTTTCTGGCTCTTCATAAAGATTAACCAAAACTACAGCAACAAAAAAGCAATAGTTAACAAAAACAAGAATAAATTGATGTTAAATTGGTAGAAAAATTAAGCGAATTTTACCTTTTGTCAATGCATCTAAAACTCCCGCCTTTTCGAGGTACTTTCGAAACTCTTCTCTTTTCGAGTCGGCAACCTTCAAATCACACACAAAAATAGATCAATTTATACTTGTTCCAATGAGTATTATATAAGCAACAGTTACTGCTAAATTACCCGGTATTGCGATGTCATTTTGGTTATCTTTTTTGATGTTACTTCGTGAAAAGTTGTTTAGTTCAGTCAGTTAGCAACCAGAGACAACATGGGCAACTAGACCGATGTCTTCAACGGCCATTAATTACACAGGAGGACCATCCAACTCTGAAACACATCGAAATCAGTCCGGTCGACGCGAAATGGAATTAAATGTCGTTTTGTCTAACATATGGTAAAAAACATATAAACAAAGAGAGCGAAGTATTGAATTTATTTGCGAATGAAGAAAAACCTAGTCAAGTTTCTATATTAAAAAATGGGATTTTTCATTTTTTATACACAGGAAGCCCGCTTTATTTGATTTACCTTCCCTCTTGGTGGCAACAAAAAACTCAAATACTTATGTTAATTTCTTTCACTTTTTATTTTCAATCAAGAGTTTATACAATTACATACATGCATCACAATATCCACAAATCCCTGAAATTATTAATATTTAATTCAGGCATTTTTTACTTCTCTAATATACTATTATTTTGAAATTTTGACTAGATTTCATCTGGACAAACAACAATATCTAAGGGATGGACCATTAGATATGTCTATGATACAGCCTGTTTCTCACTCATGCAAAAATGACTCTGTAGTGACCTTAAGCAATAACAAAATTTTGACCAGATTTAATCTAAGTGCCAATAGATAGACTATTATTTTGTAATATTGAATATATATCCATACTGATACATAGTACAAAATAGTTCTTTGAATTGCCATACGCAACTAACCTCACTTCTCCATTCGATTTTAATGATAACACTTATATTTCCATTGGAATCTAATTGTGCATCAAATCAATAACAAAAGTAGTTGTTTACTATACTAAATATACATGTTGGTATATGGATAATTTGAGGATCTCTGATGACTAACAAGAGAGCAATTTCATGCTTTAATCACCCTAAAACTTCTAACTACTTTTAATATCATATATTATTGTTTGTATCATAACTTATTTGTTTACAATTTTATGCCTTAAGTAAACATTAGAGTAAAAAAAGTGCAAATAAAATTGAAGTTGGATACCTTAAATTTAGCTGCCCAGTACAGAATTTCCTGGACAATCTAATGAAATACTCTGGAGCACAGACAGAAGCCTGCATAGAGAATATTGGAAAGACATGCATTTTGATTGGCTGTGGCCGACTTATAAGACTTAGTAGTAGTACGGTTGTTCTAAGATAATAAATATTTAATATCGTCTGGGAAGTTTAAGATTCTGGGGTGGAACCATGATTGTTTCCAGAGGGGATTTAGACAGGAATTAAATAACATAGCTTGTACAGTCATTTCATCTCTACTTGTTTTGTTCAAGAATGTAGATTAGAAACCATCTTGTTAGCACAACCTTGATGTATTACGTACCTAGTTAACTTGTCTGTATTCACCTTAAGTGCACATAGGACAATAACATGGGCATATTCTTAATTTGTGGCCTGAGTAGAGCTGAGTGAGCTGCCTGCTCATTTTCAAGAGTGCAGTTTGCCATTTGGCCTTGTATAATAAGACAGTGATGATAATTGTTGTTCAAATTTACATGTATGTCAAATATATGTATTCTTATTGTAACTACTTTTCTAATCATTATCTTTTGGTGATTGCATAACTATTAAGATCTGCAGAAACATGTCAACATTAAAACTATATTTGCTTGTTTAAAAATCAATGTAGATTACAATATTGATGACAACAATTCTCCAGGAATGGTGATAACACAACATGCAAAACCCTCCATTGCTGTCTTCATCCTAGTCAACACTTCCCATTGACATTTCAGTGTGTCATAATACTCTACGCCATGCAATTCCCTTCCCCGATTAACACCACCAAATATGTACAGTCTGTCTTTAATGGCAGCTCCATTCGCATATGCACGAGGTACGCACATAGGTGCAATTGCACTCCAAGTATCAGATTCTGGTGTGTATACCTCACATGCATCAAGGATATATGGCATGTCTAGGACTGTTTCACCTCCCATGACGTATATCTTGCCGTTAAGGTATGATGCAACAGCGGCATCACGCCGATTTCTCATTGGAGCTTTGCTGATCCATTCATCCATTTCTGGGTCGTAGCATTCACAAGTATTCAAAGGTTGGTATTCCTCACTGCTAAAGCCTCCAAGTACGTAGATGTTGGATTCTGTGGCGACGGTGGAAAGGTGTGTACGAGACTCTTTCATTGACTGAACAAAGTCCCAAATATTTAAGGATGGGTCATAACGCTGCACAATATCTAGATGCTGACCTTGATTGTCATGTCCCCCAAGTGCATATATGTACTTTCCCAGACTTACCACACCCAAACCAGCGCTCTCCCTAGGTAGCGACATAATACTAGACCATGAGTTGGATTTCGGATCATACATTTCAGCACTCTTTATAGCTGAGTTGTTCTCTGTGGTGCCACCCATGACAAAGACTCCACCATCATGGATCACTGCTCCATGGTTCTTTCTGGGGAATAACATTGGATCCAGATCCAAGAATGTTGTGAAACTTGGAAAAAAGATCTGACAATTACTGGTGATTTCGTTGCTTGATAAGTAGCCACCAATGAGCAGAATACCATTTTGGCATATTCGAGGTTTGAAAGGGGGAGTCGTGCTTTTGCTTTCTTTGGAAGTGGAGTTGAAATACTTGTCTGTCAACTCCAAAGCTTTCTGACAAACTTCACTGTTTTTAACAAGTTCTTCCTCTCGCACAACATCAAGTATATAACAACGCGGAAGAAAGAGCAGGCGGACTCTTCCAAACAACGCATCAAAATGCTTTCTTCTTTCTTCAATTTGGGCTTTCGTCCACCGTACTATGGCTTCGTATACTTCCACCTCTTTGGTCACCAAATCATCACATGAAATGACGGCAAGAAGTTGTTCGACCGAAAGCTTCTCAAATTCTTCGTTCTGAGCGACTGTAGAAAAATTTTCTAGTGTGTATGCTTGTGCATGATCTCGTAATTCTCTGAAATTGTACTTTTCAGCGATGGCGATTACTCCTAAGCAATTTGCAGCCGTTAGATTCTGACTGACAAATTCAATGCCCATGTGTTTTAGTTTGTGCAACAGCATATAATCCGCTGCTACAGTAACATCAATTGCGTTCGATTCATTCAAAATCACGCTCCCTGAGTACAAGTAACTGAGAATGTCCTCCATGATATGAGAACTAAGATCTTTGATTTGTATACTGTTGTCTTTGGATTCTTTCATTTCGCTTGTGAAGAGCGCGCGAAAGTACGGACTCGAAGCGGCCAAAACATTTCGATGAGCATGAAATAGAGCTCCACGAACATTTAGCGTGACATCACACAGAAATTCTTCTTTTCTGAACTCATTCAACTCTTTTAGAACGTTTTCGCTGAAGTGAGCTTCTTTTCGAGCCATTTCAAGGGAATTCTTGAGAAGAGAAGCCAGAGCAGAGAAACCGAGTTTTTCTATTCAAAATGGAGGATATCTGTAGTACGGCAGCTGGTCAGTTGGGTTAGTAACGCATTACTGATGTCACGCAAGAAAATATAAATCTAATTTGACGCATTGAAGGAATAGAAAACGAGGAAGCGTGCTCTATCGAGTTATAGAGCACGCGGGGATTGTAAGAGAAAAAGAGAAAGAAGAATTAATCACTACGATCTCTGAGAAAGCATCAATGTACAAAAAAATTTATCCGATTCTGATTGCACTGTGATCGAAATCTTTGTTATTTTTTGTTTCTTTTTTTCGAGCGAGAAGGTAAATTTCACAGAAGTTTCAAGTTTCATAGAAAAAAGATCGCTCGGATGGATCCCGGCGCGGCCCGTCGCTGAAATTTTTCGTTTTACTATAGCAACAGTATACCGCTGTCCAGTTGAAGCGTCCCACAGAGCGTGAAAAGGACTGTGGGAATCCACCACGCTCTCTTGGCCGCCATGTTTCTTATTAACTAATTTCATCACAAGAATGTGACAGAATTTCCTTTAAAATCTCTAATTTTCTTTTAAAAATTCAAAATGGTTGATATGGAACCTGTAAGGCAGTTTAACAGCGAAGTATGGATGTTTTCTCATTGATTTTTCTTTGATTTTTACAGACTAAAACTTCATTTTCGTTTTGGCTTCTGCTGTCTTGTTATTTCGCAAGCCGCTAATAGCATTTCTTGTATGTTTCTTGCAGTTGTCGACTATATACGAGACAAAGCCACCGATATCGAAAGGAAAAGTCTCCTCTATCACCCGTCTGGCAGTAAAGGCAATTAAGGTATTACACATACGAGCGTTTTAAAGCTGTCTGGAACTAAATAACTTTTCTCTCTCGCAGGGTTGGTCTCTATGAAAACACGTGTCCCTATCGGGATTTATTCTTCAAACTTTCTATCACGACATTCATAATTCTAACCACCGAATTCTTCATTTCTTCTTTCCTACAGTATTACAAGCATGTTGTACAAAGTGTGGAAAAATTTACTCAAAAAGTAAGTTATTTTTCAATAAATTTTTAGCGCATACTAATGAAGATACCCTATATTAATTGAGGAAGATGATTGTGAAAAGTGAAAATCTGTTTAACGACATTTTTACCCATTTCAGATAAATGAATACTGCAGTTTGATTTATTGTATGTTTGTTAAACTCATATAGGTCATTATCTCCAAGATAAAGATCTTAGTAAACCATTTTTTCATAGCTTGAGTGACAGATTCTGCCACTCAAGTATGCCTTCGTTTTGTTTTATATATTTGAGTGATAAATTTAAGCAAAATTAAATTAAATGAATTAGATTTAGTTGTAAATTGCTTCATTCATAAATTAATATTGTTGTTGACTGTTAATCATTTTGCAGTGGACTTGTGATCACTCGCAAGTGTTTGATTAGCAAGAAACTTACCATGATCTTGACATTGATAAAAATGAGTAGATATTAGATGAGCTTCCTATTTTTGACTGTAGAAGCAAAAGTAGTTTGAATTTAAGCACAACAGCTTTTGGGTTAAACATTCTTTCACTAGCTCTGACAAACTGTTGAATACAGCAAAAACCGTTTGAGCGTTTAATGAGAACATTTTGATGGTTTCTTTAGACAATTTAAATCTACCGTTGTTATGTGAGATGTCAACGTTTCTAGGAGTGGAGCCATCACAAGAGACTTTTCATTGGTTTACAAGTAAAATAATATCTGGTCTCCTTGAAAACATGACATTTAACTGAGTAAAAAAACATCCAAACAAACGATCCAAACGTTTACATTAAACTCTCAAACGGTTTTTGCTGTAAAATATTCACTGAGGATTGCAAGAACATCTCCGTAACATGTTTAAACTAAAAGCTGTCATGCCTATATTCAAAGTAATATCTCAACTGCTCCTCCACTAATCAGAAGCAAAATTCTATGCATCTTGTTGTATTCATTATATTTGTTTGTATTTGTCAGTGCCGTCAAGAGTACAAAGTTCCTGCATTATATATTATCGATTCAATTATACGCCAGTCTAGACATCAGGTAATACTACAATTTTAATCAGTGCATTTTCACAGATAGATTAAGCAAGTTAATGCTGACTGTAAAAACCTGTGTATAAAAACCTGTCAGGCTGAATTATTTTTATTCATAAGAATCGTTTCAGCCTGAATTTTCAAAGTTGGTTCTTAATTTCCAACGTAATATAATTCAGTTCAAACTTTTTTCTTGTGAATGATAAAAAAGTCTGCACTTGCCAGTACAAATTAAGAACCTGGTTAAGAACCTTGATAGCCTGATCTTGTGTTAAACACCATTTATGTAAGAACCTCTTCAGGCATACTAAAGTGAACTTGGAACAAAGCTTAATTCTAAAGGATTCTTTGCCTTACCAGTAATAAAAGAGAAGCTTGTCAATATCATTAACAGACGTAAAGAACTTTTAATAGAATAGAATTTCATAGCAGTATGTAACATTTTGTCCACAGTACAAGTTTAATAAGGATGTAAGTTTTTTCAACTCAACTAGAGTCTTGTTCACTATGTATTGATTCACCTTTATATTAAAAAAAAAACACATGAAGTGTACACTGTTTTTGTCCCCAATGAAGTGAATATACCCTTGCCATATTGTGACAGTTGTATCTCTGTCTATGTAGTTTGGAGCAGAGAAGGATGTATTTGGACCTCGGTTTGGCAAGAGTATTACAACAACCTTCCAACATCTCTACAAATGCCCCGTTGAAGACCAGGTATGCCTTGTCAAAATTCCTGGATTTGCTGCTGAATAATCAATGCTTTTCTCTTTTTCATCTCAAGAAATTAAGAGGAAATGAATGACAAAACATGCAAATAAACAAAGCCCAAATAACTCTAGAACAACTGAGCATTAAAATGGAATTCAACCTCAGACCTTCCAATTAATGGGGTTTCAATTGCCATCCTTTTGATCAGTTTTTCTGGAGGTATTTGTGTTAGTTATTACCTGCTTTCTCATTCATTTATTTCAATGTGTATACAGTATGTATTTAAAGAGTAATGATATCCTATTTTTTGTAGGGTAAAATAGTCAAAGTATTGAACCTATGGCAAAAAAGTGGGGTGTATCCTCCAGACGTTATTCAGCCGCTATTGAACATGGCTCAACAAAACAAGGATGAAGGTACTACTTACTCAAAACCATAGCTAACTCTGTTAAATTATTGATAGTAGTGGAATTGTACCCAAGGGGATATTTGCTTTTTTTTGCATGAGTGGTAAAGGCCCTGAGGAAGATCCCATATATCGGGGGCATGGCATTTAGGGTCTCTTTAAGGTTTTCAGACAATCAGTATCTAAGTTGATATCTTTAAGGGTATTTTCAGATATTCCCAAAAAAATTCCCCCCCCCCCCCCATTAAGGGGTAAAAATCATATATTGACACACCCTTCTGGTTAGAACTTGGGTGATTTTTAAGGGGTCATTTCCAAAAATTTTTATGAGCATCACCACCGTATTCCAATCACTTCATCTTAAAATTCTTGAAGAATGTTTGATATTCAAATTGAATTTTTTTTACAGAACCATCCCAGAGTATTGAGGCACCCATTCAAGGTGAAGATATCCATCCAGGACCCAACATAGAAACAGTGTTGCAGCAGCAGCAGCAACAACACCTTGAACAGATAGAACAACTACGACGTCAACTACAAGAACAGCAATCTATCAACCAACAACAACAGCAACAACTTGCACAACACCTAACTGGAGCTGGTGATCCTAGTGCGCTTGCAGCTGCATCCATTCCTGTACCAATACAGCAGGGAGTTCCTGGTGCACCTGAGGTAATGCAACATAATGTATTGCAAGGAGAACAGGCAGCACCAGCAGTAGAAGAACAGCCAAGGTTTCAGCTACAACCACACGTATTAGCCCAGATACAGGCTTTGACAGGTATGGTGTCACAAATATTAGAGGGTTTTGTAGGAATACAATTCAAAGCAAAACAAATTAAAGTCAGAACAAGGACCTCAGTGGTGAAAGGATAGAAACTTGACCAC
This sequence comes from Diadumene lineata, assembly GCA_918843875.1. Classification (NCBI taxonomy): domain Eukaryota; kingdom Metazoa; phylum Cnidaria; class Anthozoa; order Actiniaria; family Diadumenidae; genus Diadumene; species Diadumene lineata. The sequence continues at coordinate 4,294,385 of OU974082.1, forward strand.
GCACACATGCTACCCACAAATATATATTTAAAAAAGAAATATAGTATGCTCTGTTACATCACAACTTGTTTTGGAATTCTTGGGTTCCATGTTGGATGGAGATAACAAAGAATTCCTCATCAGTTTCTCTTGTTAATTCATCCAACATGGTGACAACAGCTTTGTTCTTTATTCCTCAAGGGATTTGTGAACATGTGGTTGCAACCCAAGAATGGGTGCAATCTTGAAATAAACAAAATTAACAATAATTACAATGAGGACACTTGAACTGTGAACACTTTGTGCTTTTTTGATGCTTTTTTTTTAGTAAATGGATCTAAAAACATTTTCATTTTGATAACTCAGTGTATTTTTTAGAGGTTTTGAAGCAGTAGAAAGTTCAGAAAATAAAAAGCCAAATAAAGTGTTTATGGTATGAATGCCCTCACTGTAAATAAACATTGTCATCATAATCAATATCATTTTCATAATCATCATCATCAAATTTTGATGCCAACTCCTCTTAATCTTGCAGGCATGAACATACGGCTACCTCAGCCCAATCAAACAGAGATGCCAGTTCTCCCAGATCCGAAACAAATGCAGCAGCAGCATCCACTACCTATGAATCCTGGTAATCCGCAAGTTATGAATGACCAGACAGGACAGTGGGCTCATCCTGGTATGATGCAGCCTGGTTTACAGATGATGGAAGATGTGCAACAAGTAGAGAAGAAAGACCAGGTACTGAATAATATTAAATACAGTCAAAGCACCTCAAGCGTACCCACCAAAACTTCATTATTGAATTCATTATTTGAATATTGAATTGATTATTCGATTCCAGTAATCAAATTTGAAAACAAGTCTACAAAATTCAAAATAACATATTTACAACACCAAAAAAATCCTAAATAAGTAAATAACATCTTTCTTTTGTCAAGAAATACTTCAGTGAGAGTTTCTAGTCAGTTTTATCATTCAGTTGAAGAAATTTTTTCTGTCTCAAACAGCGACTTCTTGTCTCGAATGTTAGACTGGTAGATTTCAAAATTGAATATTCAAATTGTCAGAATAATCAAATCAAGATTCAATGACTGAATTCAATAATGAACTTTTGGTGGGTCTGCTTGAGGTGTTTTGACTATAACATTAATTACAGTACAGACACTCAAACTATGAACGCTTGTTTATATTTAGAGTTTTTGCTTCAAGTTCTGTGAAAATGTTTGGTCAGACTTTCTTGACTTTTTGACTTAATTATCATGACTTCTTAGTTTGTTATTGTATGGCTCTTTGTCAGTTGTGAAATAACAATGTGGTTAATGGTAATATATATCAGCACTATTCTAACATTTTATGATTTTTTTATTAGAATATGATGGATGATTTTGATTATGGCGATGAGCAAGATGATGCAACTAGATTAGCAGAACAAAGGCGTCACATCATGGAGGAAGAAAGACGGCTCAGTCAAGAGTAAGTTGTTCAAACTATGTGATGGTTTGTGTATGTTAATTTAAGTTATGACAATATGTATGTCAATTGCCCTCAAGCACTATGATGTCATGGTTTGTTTACATGAATTAAAATGCATCTAGTTCTGGTGAAATATTTTTCCTTTACTACATTTGGCATTGTACTTTTACTTATATAACTTTTACCCTATTTTTCATTGATTTTAAGATGATAAATCCCATATTTTGCCCATGATTCTTAGCATTAAAACAATAGATCTGTTTACATGTGACATCGTAGTGCTTGTGGTTAATTTATGTTGGATGTTTTGGATAGAACGCAGGACTGATATTCTGGAGAAGTGAAAGGAGCTCCCCACATATGAATCCACACACATGATGTTAACCATGATGGGGGATGTATGAACATTCCTCGCATTTGGGACCATCTGTTGCAGTCACGTGCCATGAAGAATATTTATTCCCATTCTGACACATGAATTACAGTATGTAAACAAGAGGGTAGTGAGCATCGAGAGCTCAAATCAACAACCAATGTACTCAGTTTAAATTGTTTCAACATGATACTGATTCTGTTTATTTGTTTTCCCACAGACAAATGTCAAATGAGCGAGGTTAGTATTTTGGTGATAAGATAAGATAAAATAAGTCAATAGGGTCTCTGTGCAGTAAGAGGTCATGTGACTTGTCAATAAAAAATATAAGACTCTAGATGTGGTACTGTCAAACTGATCCATGTATTTTACAACTGTTTCTATAGAAAAACCTATGTAGTCTCCTCTAGTATCTGACTAGCTTTTATATTTTTGTGTAGTAGATAGTTGACTTGCAGTGTTGCTATTGTCCTATTTCACTATGACGTCATGGTTTGTTTACATGAATAAGAACAGACCCAATCCGAGCCAAATAGTTTTGCTCTGGTGCCTTTTGTATTATGCTTGAGTATAGAATTGGTTCCTTTCTTATAACCAGTCTTTTAGCCTATTTTTCAATGATTTATACTAGATTTGTTTTGATGTGACATCATAATGAAATAGGGCAATTGTAGACATGATGACATTAAGAGACGGGCGGACATAGCAGGCTTATTGCCTTAAGATGCTGATAGTCTCTTTTCTGATCTTACACTGAGTCACATTGTTAACTTATTTTTGCATCAAGCAAAAGACGTTCTTGTTCTAAGCCAGAGTCCATGTTATTGCTAAGTAAAAATGCCTAATTACTGATATTGATATATTTGTGACATATCAGATCGCCATAGAGACAGATCACCTAGACGAAGATCTCAGTCTCCACATAGTAGCAGACGTAACAGATCACCAAGACGACGGTCTCGTTCTCCACGACGGAGGTCACGATCACCGAGGGGAAGAGATAGGCGAGAAAGAAGTCGAGACAGAGAACGCGGAAGAGACAGAGAAAGAGATAGAGAGAGGGATAGAGGAAGAGATAGAGATAGAGAAGAAGAGAAGGACACCAAGGGCTCACCACCGGTGGTTAAGGAATGCTGCAGTGGTAAGATTTTTTATGTAAACCTATAATCTTGGACATGATTAATTCAATAGGAGGCAGTATGGCCGAGTGTTCAGAGCGTTGGTCTTGCAATCCGGGAGTTCTAGGTTCAATTTCCGCTCTGGCCACAGAAATTGTATTTGTCTGAGTTCCGATTTGTAGTTTTTATGTAAAATGTTGTACCATCAAGTATAAGAAACTAGACCATAGGGAGTGGTTTTCATACCTGATAAATTACATGTTCTGCGAGCTGCTCCTAGTTTCAAAACATTAAAGAGTATGACATCAAACTTGCATCATCAAAATTGATATTGTGTTGCATAAACATAAGTAGAAAAATTGGAAAAGTCAAAGAAATGAAGTCAAGTATGTAATGAGACATGAAATAAACATAAATCAAGCATATAAGGCCCGGTAGTAATTTAAGAATGCTTTTGGTGTGTAGTAATGAAAGAAATGTTAAGAGAAAAATATCGTATGCCCTTATTACATATTTACAGTGTTCAACTTATCTACAGAGAAAAATATTGCTCTGGGATGCTCACAGTTGCCTTACACTTCACAATTCAGCTCTATAGCCAGCATAGTTGTCCTTGTGGTGTAGTGGTTAACACGTCGGACTAGAATACGTGGGTTCAAATCCTGCCAAGGGCATATTATATTTTTCTCTCAACATTTGTTTCATATAAGGCCCATATGAGGTCCATCAGTCAATCCCTTCTAATCCATTTTTTTTTCTGATGCTTATGTGCTGGTAAGGACCAGTCTTTGTAGTAACTAAACATTTGTTGCATGCTTTAGTGTGCAGTAGCACCATATGGATTGGGCATCTGGCCAAGTCAGTACAACAAGAAGATCTCAAAGATGTCTTTTCTGATTTTGGTGAAGTTACTTCCATTGATGTAAGTACTGATGGTGATGGTGTTTGTGATGGTGATGATGGTGATTGTGTTTGTGATGATAATGGTGATGGAGATGATAATGGTGATGGTCATAGGTAGTGATGATGATGATGTTTGTGATGGTGATTGTGTTCTGATGGTGATTGTGTTTATGATGATGATAATGGTGATGGTCATAGGTAGTGATGATGATGGTGTTTGTCATGGTGATTGTGTTTGTGATGATGATAATGGTGATGGTGATTGTGTTTGTGATGATCATTATGGTGAAAGTGATAATAGAAACAAGGAAACAACTACAATGTGGGGATGATGATCTGCAATAATGATAATGATGGCAAATATTTTAATGGTGGTTGTGAGGATGCCATTAAATGATTCTTAGAAATAATTAATAAGTACAGGTTTTTAGTTAGCATACTGTCTTCAGTGGATGTTCATGATGATAATAACAAATAAAAGGGTTATCATCATTATACAAGAAAGTAATCATTAAAACCTATTTTCCAGGTAATCCCTCCTCGTGGTTGTGCTTACGTTCAAATGGCAAAAAGAGAAGATGCAATTAAAGCTGTCCAGAGACTTCCAAACCTCCGTCTTCACAGTAATAATGTCAAAGTATGGAATACAATTCCATTCTGTCATATCTAAATAGTCTTAATTTTTGACATTCTGGATTTAAACAAACTAAGAGTTTTTAGTGCTACTAACGTGTAGTGTTAATTTTGGATAAGATGACATTAAGAGACGGGCGGACATAGAAGGCTTATTGCCTACATATGCTGATAGTCTCTTTTCTGATCCATGATCTATCTGATATATTGTTTAAGTCCATTTTGTTCATTTTGTGTTTGCGTGTTTACTTTCTTTTGTTTCATCTTCTTTCACTTTCTGTATTCTTTATTTTATCATACATAAACTTCCAGTTAAATTTAGACATTCACTGTTGCTTCTCAAGATATGAAAATTGCTATTGTCAGCAACAAAATTAATGTAAAATTATGTCCTTTTTCAATAGCTGGCATGGGCTCCAGCCACAGGAGTGAAGGATCGTAAATACAAAGAATATTTCAATGTGGACCTTGGTGTTTCTTACATCCCGTGGTCAGTGCTAGGAAAGACGCCAGATCTCAAAAGTTTGTCTGAAGGAGGCTGGATTGACCCTGAAAGTTTGCCGGCTGAATTACGGAATGCTATGGAAGGTTAGGAAGCATAGAATAAGAACTTAATTAACAAAAACTGATTGGCAACCTGTTGATTGAAAAACTCATTATACTGTAAACTGAGAAAACCTTTATCAATAGTGTTTTGTTTATTTCTCCCTGCTCAATATTTGAATATCTTGTTTTCAGCAGCAGAGACAGAAGAGCAAGAATCTAAAGTAAAACCAGAAGACCAAGCTAATCCTATTGCAAATCCAGTACTACCCCCACAGATTCCAACACACATGCCTCCCCCTGGACACCCGTTATTTCAAATGATGCCACCACCAATGATGATGAGACCCCCATTTACAGGAGCTCAAAACATGCTTCCCCCTGAAGGTGCACCTTGGGGACTTGGTCTTCCAGGCGGACATCCACCAGGTTTTAACCCTGGGGTGCCACCTCCCCAAGGTGTACGTGCACCATTTCCCTTCAACCCAATCCCTGGTAATAATCAATTCAATGTTAGACTACCTGGCCAGGATCCAGCTGGAATTCATCAACTAAGAGCCAGGCTCCAAATGGAAAGTCTGCTTGGTCCACGACCAGGGACATCAAATGGCCCACAAATGGGCAATGAAGGACAAGATGCACTTCAGGGAGGACCAAGGGGACAACATCCTCGTGGACCTAACTTTCAACATTTACATCCTGATGGTCCTAGGGGCCCAGATGGTATTAGGCATGAGGGTCCAAGATTTGATGGTCCTAGGGGACCAGGTGGAATGAGACATGAAGTACCACGATTTGATGGTCCTAGGGGACCAGAGGGGATAAGACATGATGGGCCAAGATTTGATGGCCCTAGGGGACCAGATGGAATTAGACATGATGGGCCAAGATTTGATGGCCCTAGGGGACCAGATGGATTTAGACAAGGCGGGCAAAGATTTGATGGTCCAAGGGGCCCAAATGCAATGAGACATGAGGGGCCAAGATTTGATGGTCCAAGGGGACCAGATGGTCAACCTGTTAGACTTGAGTTTGATGGGCCTCTGAGAGGACCAGAGGGACAGCATACTGTTGGGAGACCAGATTTGGATGGAGCTCAAAACGGTCCTCAAGGAGCACATTTGAAGCAAGAAGACAAAGATGGAGCACCAGACCAGATACAGGAAAAAGAAATGACAGAAGGGCAAAGTACTAACCTAGAAAATGCACCTGATGGTCTAAACCACCCACAAAGAAACGAAGGACCACCAAGAGGTGGCTCAGGTATGATGCATGAAGGAGCACCGAGGCCGCCATTCATGATGGAAAGACCCCATGGCCATGACGGTCCACCCAGAGGACCAGAGGGCATGCATAGAATGCATGAAGGCATGCCAAGAGGGCCTGAATTCCGACCAGAATTTCGCCCCGAATTCAGAGGACCACATGGAATGCAGCATGGTGGACCTCCACGGCACTGGGGCCCACCCCATGAAATGCACATGAGAGGTGGTCCTCCCCCTCATATGAGGATGCCTGTACCAGAATGGCAAAGGGGCCCTCCAAGAATGCAGGATGAACGACCACCTCAGTTTGATGAAGAGCCTCTTCTACCTCCAAGGGACCAAAGGCCAGAACACGATAACCAACCTGAGGACAATCGTGGTCAGTCAAGATTCCGTAGAGACAGGGAAGAGAGGGGAATGTCTTGGGATCGGGATCGAGGTAGGGATCGCCGGAGAGGAAGAGATCGCTCTAGGAGTAGTGAAAAAGACAGTGAGCGTCAAAGAAGCAGGGAACGAGAACGTCCAAGTAGAGAACATGAGCGTCCGAGCAGAGAAGATCGCAGTAGAGACAAAGATAATAGGGGTGGTCGTGATAGTGATCGTGAACGCAGTCGTGATTGGCGTGATCGTGACAGACGTGATCGAGGTCGTAATAGCTTCAGTGACCGCGATAGTCGTAGTTCTGATGGTGATAAATGGGAGCAAGACCATCGTGAGCGTGATAGACATGATCGAGATAGACATGAACGTGATAGAAGACGAAACTTCAGTGACCGTGATAGCCGAAGTTCCGATGGAGAGAGAAACGAACAGCAGCAACTTGATGTTAAACCAGAACTTGAACCTAAATCACATAATTCTGAACAGCCCAAGGCAGATATTAAACAAGAAAACACAGTGAAATCACCAATGATTAAACTAGAAAATAACCAATCACCTGAGGAAGGTGAAGTGATAGAAGACAATAACATTGACAATCAAACACCCACATTACAGAACAATGAGATTGAACCTCAAAGTGAGGCTAGCACTGACACTAATATGACTATTGCAACTAAAGTTAAAATTGAACCAGAACTTAATCCATTAGAAGAAAAAACATCAAATGATATAACTGCTGAAGAAACTAAGCCAGACATAAAAACAGACATAAAACAAGAAGTGGATGAGCCAGTGGAAACAACATGACACATGTTGCTTGGCAACTGGTTACTTGGCAACAATTTCCTTAGCAACTCATTTCTAGGTGACTTCTTGGTGTATTTTGTAATTTCCATGACGTATTTTATGTTGCTTAGCAACTCTACATTGAAGTAGCTGGATAGTTTCAACTTGTTACATGGCAACCTGTTGCATAGCAACTATAAGGAATACATCAGATTTTATTGCTTAGAAACTTGTTGCCAAGGAAAGCTAATATTATATTGGTACACACCAATTTTCAATGAACATTTCTTATTTGTTTTAATCAAACATTCATTTGTAGTGTACACGGTTGTCTTTGCAAACACATACTAGTGAATTCTAGATAACTTATTCAATAGAATTGAATTTTTATACCAAATGCTTGTGTGTTTCTGTAAAACATAAGTAGTCTGGGAGAGAGGATTTGGTGTGTGAATGAAGTAGGGCTGAGTTATTGAGCAAGTTGTTGGAGTTTCAAAATCTCTAGCCTGCGTTGTATCCAGTATTTTCTCTTGTTATTACTGTCTGCAAAGCAGCACACAAAAACATGTTCTGAGAACCCCTGCTATGCTTTTATTGAACTAAATGTTGATTGGCTGTTTTTACTGAGTTCAAAAGGTGAAAACTGGATTGATGTGAGGTTTGTGTTAAATCGTCTTTTGCGAAAGTTGAACGTTTAGCTGGGATTAATAGAGGCTCTCTTCTCACAAGTATGTTATTTGCTTGGAACAGGGCTTGTATTTCTGAGTCAAGTTTGGCGAAATATTTACATTTACACATGTAACAAGACGAGCTCTCATAATTTTTCTATCGAGAAGCATGTGTAATATTATAAGCAACAAAGCAATTCTTGTCAACTGAGAAGAGCATTTAGAGCCAATCACATTATGTGTAAGAAAGAGCCAATCAGAAGGTGTGCCAAAATTCTGACACGGTGGAAACATGATATTGTGCGCTGATTCGCAGACAGTTATATTGACCATTTTTCCGGATGCAATGCAGGCTACAAATTCTCTGTTTAAGGCCAATGTAGTGAGAAATATTGACAAACTAGTGAACAACTCATGAAAAAAATGTCACTCGCTTTAGTGGACAAAGAAAAATAATGTTTTTTAACTAATTACCTGGGGCTTGTGAAACAAAGTCTGGACAAATTTCTCTATTGGATAACAGTTTTCCAATGCATCAAATGTTGTAAATTTTGTCCTGTTGTTAGAGATTTATTCTACAGTGCTATTCATCAGTCCTTCCACAGGCCCCTTTATTGAAATTAACTGCAAAAAATACTATACATTTACTATACATTTACAACCCATATCTTGCCTTATATGCACTCATCCAAAAAATAGTATCTGGGTGGTGAGATGGCTTTTTACAAATCTATACAGTTGTACATGTCTTAAGAAAAGCTTTAAGCCTGGTTTCCATATAATCGAGAACGGTCACACGCAATCTAAAACAAATGATTATAGGGAAACCAGCGTTTTTTGATCCTACAACCATTTTTGATCCATATATGATAAATGCTATCAAAATGGTTCAAAACAGATGTAGGGTCGATTCCCCCCCCCCCCCCCCCCCCGTTCGTTTGCAACCGTTCTTTATCATTTGCGATTGTAAGGAAACCAGGCGTTAATTGGGATGGCTTTTTCGCTGTTTTCTACAGTGATTTCATGAAATTTTTGACTTGTGTATGATTTGGTCATGTGATAAATTAATGCTTGTTGACTTAGTTTGCTCAAGCTGTGTGGGAAAATTAGGTAAAGGTAATACCAGGAGTTAGTCGTTTTCATATGAGTGGGGAACAGTACTGTATCGTATGGTACCTGTAGTTTCTAAAAAGACAATCGAATTATCTGCTGTATCTTAGCAGTATCGTAGCCGTACCTTTTCCCACTCAAACGAAAATGACTATTTCTAGTGTTTTTGTGAAAAATTGTATTTCACTTAATTTTGGTGTTCCATGTAAAAACCATTTAAATGCTTCTCAACAAAACTTTTAATCTCATAATTTACTAAAATTAATTTTATATTTGTATTTATATTTTTTCTTTACAGCTTCATGTCAAAACATTCCCAGACTGTCAAACACTATTGGGTCATACCATTATTTATAAGTAGAGTCGAAAGACTTCTTGCTGCACAGACATAAATTTTCCTAACCCCTCTCAGAATGTACAGATTACATTTTCTAGGATACAAAAAGATCTTTCCTTCAGGGACAAAAGTTCCCTCCCGGAGTGCACCAAAAGCATCCAATACTAAAAACAGATGTAAAAGAGTGTTCCCTAACTTGTAAATAGACCTATGGTAGAGTGCAAACGATAAATCCGTGAAACACTAATTACTAAATAGCACTAAACAGTGCTAATTAAACAAAAGGAAACAATAGAATTAGCATAAAATTGTACTATTTAGTATTACTAAAGTTTCACAGATTAATTATTTGCACTCTAGATGAAAAGTCTATATTAGCATTATGCAAACAAGTATACCTATGGAATAACCACTAACAAATAGCGCTAAGGTATTAAATTTGCTCTCTAGGCTTTTTTTACTGTTAAATAACAGTCTCCAAAACATTTGATCACTTACATGTCAGACAAATGTTTAACTGATCCTAAAGGGTGAGGATCGAGTGACACATCGCATTGTAACCATAATTTCTAAAAAAATGCATGAACTTCTTTGTTCATATAGATGAAAGCTGAATCAAAATAACTGGCCATATCCCAATATAAGAAAATGGCATCTTATCTTGGAATGGTGGCAATTACTGGCTGGGGATGCTAAACAGTCCTATTAAAAAGCATAATGTATTGGTATTAGAGTGGTTTTCAAAAACCTGTGAAACAAGTGTAATAGCAATTCTTCATGTTTATAAACAAATGAATTGTTATGCTAATGTGCCAACCAGAACTATAATAAGCTCTATTGAAATAACAGCCAATCACAGTCTGGTTGGCACATGAATAACAAAGGATTACGTCAGCTCAAGTATCGCTATATGCCAAAAACACAAAAGAGAGTTAATAGAGTAAATTATCAACTGGAAGGTCATTAGTTGTAGTCAAACAGAGCCTGCTGATCCAAAATTGTTTCCATGAGGGGTGCACTACCCAGTAAACATGAAATACTGAGGTTATTTTAGAAAAATATATGATAAAACAATGACTTGAAATCCTTTGATGAGGGGGTGTGCACCCCTGTACCCCTCCTCTAGATCTGCCACCGGAAAATGTAGTAGAACAGAGTAATATGCCAAAAACACAAAAGGAAGTTGAAAAAATATGAACAGTAAAAAATTCAGATAGAGTTTTAATGAAGTGGCATTCTCTTAAGTGTCATTCTCTAGAGTGTCATTCTCTAAAGTGTCATTCTCTAAAGTGTCATTCTCTTAAGTGTCATTCTCTTAAGTGTCATTCTCTTAAGTGTCATTCTCTGAAGTGTCATTCTCTTAAGTGTCATTCTCTTAAGTGTCATTCTCTTAAGTGTCATTCTCTTAAGTGTCATTCTCTTAAGTGTCATTCTCTAGAGTGTCATTCTCTGAAGTGTCATTCTCTGAAGTGTCATTCTCTTAAGTGTCATTCTCTTAAGTGTCATTCTCTAAAGTGTCATTCTCTATAGTGTCATTCTCTAAAGTGTCATTCTCTATAGTGTCATTCTCTGAAGTGTCATTCTCTAAAGTGTTATTCTCTGAAGTGTCATTCTCTAAAGTTTCATTCAAAGGTTTTTTAAAACCACTCTGACTAAGACATTAGACATTACTAGTTTCATTGCGGAAATGGCGGCATTTGTCCTTGACTATAGTAATAACTATACGGCTGTTGCTGCTGTGTGTAGCTGGTCTTGGCTTGATAACCGCCACCGCTAGCAGAATATCCACTTTGTTGACCAGACTGTTGCTGCTGTATTTGTGGCGAGTAGGATCTGAAAATCAATCATTTATCATGTTACTGCAATTTTCCTCAAACTCAGACTTGCATGTTTACCACCATAGGTGTTCATGCTCCTGTCTTACAAATACTGTGATTACCACCCAAAATGAAAATAAACCAATCAAGATTTAAAAAAATGTTAATAGAAAAATATCATATGCTCTTGGCAGGATTTGAACACAAACCAAACACATTCATAAATTACTACAATCAAGATCAAGTTTGAATATATGTCACTCAGTATGTCAGAGTAGGTTTGTGTAGACGAAGTTCGAAATTAGTTTGACAAAATAAGGAGCTTTGATTGACAGGAGTAAAAGTACCAATTGACAAAAAACATTAGGTGTTTGACTTTGCAGAAAAATGGAAGATTGTTTTTCATAGCGAGGTTTTCGCAAACCTGTGAAGTGCAAGCAAGTACAATAAATTGATACACACTGAAAACACACAAGGAAAAGTGGGCTGCAGTAATGTGGAATAAAGTGTTAAATTGTATAAATGTACTTGACAAGTTTTGGAAAACCACTTTAAACTTGTGAAACAAAGTGAAATCAAGTATAATGATTAGGCGCGGCTCTGATGCTGATCTTCCCTGCTAGCAGAGTTCCCCACATTTGTGATTCCTGACGAGAAAAAGAGAGACTGCCGAGTCAAGGCTGGATTTCTTATCGAACACACTCTTTGGTATTCAAGCAACACGAATGCATGTGATATAGTAGGCTCAAATATCCTGCGGCAATGTTACCCAATTAGGCAGCTAATCAGCCTATTTCCAGTCCAACCGGATATCAAACTAGTTTTATTCGTCTACAGTTCTGGACTGTCAGCGACATACCAAACAAAGCTTCTTGGGTTGGCAGAGTCTCCCTTTTTCTTGTCAGGAATCACAAGACAGAGAGACTGCTAGTCACAGTGAAATGTTGGTCTTTTGCCATATATAATTTTATATCTGAAGAATGTAGCGCTCAACGTCTTTGATTTCAAAATATTTTATTAAGGTTTAATCAAAAACATCTGTAGGAATCATATTTTGCTGAATCTAGTTGGTTTGGGCACTGTCCTTCTGATTTACAAAATTCAAGCATTAGATTTGATGTGGCAAAAGTTCAACATCTGAACAAATTTAGGCTATAAGGTGCTATTCACTGAATTATACTTGTGAAAACCATTCTAGACTATTATTTTTGTGAAATCATTTATATACATAATATTTATCTGTCATTTATGTAGACACAACTATGAATTGGTTTTAAAATATATATAGATAATCTAATCTAGAGTGCTTACACTATGTCCATGAAATAAAATCTAATTAGTTACTAACTAATAGTATCTCTTTAAGGACTATTTAGGTGCTAACATTCAACCAGAACAGTCAAAGAAAAGGAAATTACAAAGGAAACAATACCTCCTTACAACTTACTTGTCTAAATTAGTCACTAAATATAGTAGTTACTATTTAGATTTTATTTCATGGACATATTGTAAGCACTCTAGTATCTTATAGTTTTTATCACAACTATGGATTCATGATTACAATGTTTGATCTATAAGTGAATAATTGTTCTTGGTGAAATTAAAACATTTTGTCAGTGGTAATAAATATTTCTGCTTGAAGTCATTTACCTTTAGCTCACGTTTTTACAGTGCACACACTAAAAGTGTACAACATAAATACCACTAAATAGTGCTATTTTATGCTGATTCTATTGTTTTCTTTTGTTTAATTAGTGCTATTTATCACTAAATAGTGACAACTGTTGCACATTTTTAGTGAATGCACTCTATGCTTGATAAAACACTGCTGGCCATTTTTTTATATGCTAGTACTACTTACTTCATCCACTTTGAGCACACAGACAACTCACCTATTGTAATCATCTGCAGGAGGTGCCCCAGGGGTGTACCCCATGCTGGTTGGCAACTGATTACTACTGTAATTCTGGTAACTTGACTGCTGACCTTGCACATAAGACCCAGAGCCAGTTGCTGAGTACCCACTATTATATGGCGCTTGGGACGTTGCTGATGATGGGTAAGCTGGAGTAGAGGATGGTGGGTAGCTTTGGCTGGAAGATGATGGGTAGTCTTGACTAGAGGATGGTGGGTAGCTTTGTGTGGATGACGGGTAACTTTGGCTGGAGGATGATGGGAAGGATTGGGTAGATGGTGAGTATGTTTGGGGGGCATAAGCTGCTTGTGATTTCTGAGGCATAGAGCTGGAGTATGGAACTTGTTGTTGCTGTTGAGGATATTGCTGAGTAGAAGTTGGTTGTTGTTGGCTAGTTGATTTTGAAGGTGCAGGGTAACCATTTACAGCTGAACCTATGTAAAGAGAAAAATATTCATAGTTAATGAAAGGGTAATAAGCCTGAAGCATGATGACGTTTTACCCCTGTGTCTAGACCAGAATCCTTTTCACATTGCTTTTGTTCACTAATTATGACTATTGTTCCTGTATTCTCGAGGGAATATAAAATTTGAATATGAAAGGATTTTAAAAACTGTTATGGTATATAGACACGGGTAAAACGACATCACACTTCAGGGCTATTGGAGGCTTCCATAAACATCCAAGTATGGGTTACCTGTGTCAGTAGAGCTGCTGACAGTCTGGTCCTTACTCTGCAGAGGATCAAATAGCTCTGTGTTCACTTTAGGGTAAGAGGGCTCTGCATAGCTGTCAGTTTTCTGTTGTTGCTGTTTCTGAGATTGTTGCTGCTGCTGTTGCGGTTGCTTTGGAGCCACTGTGGTTTCTATCAGAACATAAAAATTCACATAGAGTTTAAGTTTCATCTGCATTCCATATATAGTATTTTTGAAAATAGTAATTGTATTTCTGAACATTTTCTCATGCATTATATACCTTGTTTCTGTGAATTGTCAGGTTTTGGTTCTGACCCACCAGATGAACTGGTTTGACCAGTTTCTAGCCTGTCTAACAGGTACAGGACTTTGTCTCGTAAATGAGTCAGTTCTCTCCTGAATTCCTCAATCATTGAGTGCTCTGGTGGTCTGGGGATTCCATTCACTACATGAACAGACAAAGATATAGGCTATAAATCAATAATTGATGAGTCTGTCAATATTAGCTCATCTAATCCATTATATCAATCAATCAATCAATCAATCAATCAATCAATCCATCAATCAATCAATCTAGCAGTCAATCAATCAATCAAATTTTATTTTAGTACCTTTTGTTTACATGTTGTTGTTGTTGTTGTTGGTTTTTTTTTTTTACATTATATTATATGACCTGATTTTGTGGTACATGTCAGCTATAAATAGCTCGTAAAGCTAATCGCGATAGCTGGCATATTCCTATATATCTTAAATTGTTAAGTCATGGAGGAAATTATAATTACTATGGAAAAAAATTAAATACAAATAAATTGTTAATTAATTGGTAATAAATAAATGATAATGAAGTGGTATATGAATGAGATAAGGTAGTTATATAATAAAGAACTATTTACATTTATATATTCATAACTTAATTCTATAAGTAGAGAATATTTCTACTATTTCTAGATATAAAAAAAAAAAAAAACGAAAAAAAAGAAAGTTTACTTTATACTTGTATGACGATGAATGTAGAAAATAGATAGGTAATTAATTCTCCAATTATTAAAGTCCAATTTGAGAATTAATAATTTAATGTTAGGAAGTCGTAAAATATGTCAATATTGGCTTATCAAAACATCTTTCAACTTTTTTTTGAATGAAGCTTTGCTAAGTAGTTTGATTTCCTCATCTAGTGAGTTCCAAACCTTAGCCCCTGTGAAACGAATATTAAACTTTCCATAGTTAGTTCTTGCATATGGAATAGAAACTGATGATTTCGATGCAAATCTGGTATTATAACTATGAATTCTAGAAGCTTTGATAAAAAATGAATCAAATAGATTTGGTAATTTGTCATGATGATAGTCATGCATAAATAAGGCGTTGTGATAGTAGATGAGGTCCTCAAGTTTTAATATATTTGTGGCCTTAAATAAAGGGTTTGTATGTTCGTAATACTTAGATTTGCTTATAATTCTAACAGCTTTCTTTTGTAATATAAAAAGTGGTTTGATAGTTGTTGAATAAGTATTACCCCAGGCTACAATTCCATAAATAAGAAAAGGGTATACAAGAGAATAGTACAGATTTTTGAGTATTTTGGAACTGGTGAAATGTCGAAGCTTAGAAAGAGCTCCGATGTTGCGTTTAATCTTTTTGGCTAAATAAGATGTCTGGTCTTTCCAATTTAAATGACAATCAATAAGTACTCCAAGATACTTAGTATTAGTAGCTTTATTCAATTTTTTCCCATTAATTATGATGTTTATTTGGTGATTGATCTTTTTTTGTGGGGGATGAAATACCACTATATTGGATTTGTCCACATTCAGTACGAGCTTGTTTGCAACTAGCCAACTATGTATAGATTTTAGTTCATTATTGATATTATTTTCTAGATCTAGTAGGCTTTTGTTAGCATAAAAAAGATTTGAATCATCCGCAAAAATGTGAAAATCGAGGATTTTTGATGAGTCTGAAAAATCATTGATATAAAGTAGAAAGAGAAGCGGTCCCAATATTGATCCTTGAGGTACTCCACAGGTAATTTCTAGGGGGTTTGATTTTATGTGACCTATTGTAACACTTTGTCTCCTATTATTTAAATATGATTTAAACCAATTAAATGCTATTCCTCTTATTCCATAAACTTCCAGTTTTTGTAGTAGTATCTCATGATTCACAGTATCAAAAGCTTTACTTAGATCCAGAAAAATTCCTGAGGCATATTGACCACTATCGATAGCTTTTTGAATTTTATCAGTAATTAGAGTTATTGCCATTTCTGCTGAGTGATGCTTCCTAAATCCTAACTGTTTTTCATATATTAAGTTATGTTTATTGATAAATCTTATAAGTCTTTTGTACATCAGTTTTTCAAGTATTCGATTAAAAATGGACAATAAAGAGATTGGTCTGTAGTTATCTAGAATGAGCTTCGATCCCTTTTTGAATACCGGTATGATTTCTGCCATCTTTAACTGATCTGGAACTACGCCATAAGATAGTGAGAGATTGAAAATTTGTAGTAAAGGCTTGGAAATAACATTTTTAGTAAGTTTTAAAACAAAAACTGGTATACTGTAAGGACCAACGGCTTTAGATGGGTTTAAATGATCTATTTCGTCTTTTATTTCATCTATTGATACAGGGTCAATAAAAAAAGATTCTTGAATTCTAGAAGGCATGAAGCTCATAGCAGATTTATCCCCCTCTGGAATCGATGAAGTTAGTCTATGGCTTATGTTTATGAAGTGGTTATTAAATGCATTGGCAATTGATTTGCAATCTGTTACTTCTGAGTCATTGGCAATGATTTTTGAAGGATAATTGCACTTTGATACCACGATGTGATATTGAAATGTCTTCATCTTCTATTTCGACATCTACCAAATTTCCCACTTTCTTGACTATTTCATTGGTGTCTTCATCCTCTCTTACCGGAATGCCTCTTATTTCCAAACACTCTCTTCGTGAGTACTGTTCGAGATCGTTCACTTGATTTAGCAACAGTTGAATAGTGTTGTTGGATTTCACGCTTTCCTTTCTTAGTGTGTTACATTCGCTTTTAAGATTAGAAATCTCTGACTTAATATCTTCATCTAGCTTGTTGACTCGAGTGTTTAATTCTTCGTGTTTCTTGTGTAGAGATTGCAGTGAATTTTCAACGCTTTTCAGAACTTCCATTTGCTTCTCCATGGCGTCGAGCGACTTCAAAATTGGTTTAAGTTTCTTGTCGAGAATTCTCTCGATAATTTTAGTAATACTCTCTTCATCCATCGATGTAGTAAGCAAAAATCAAACGTAGTAAAAAAAAAAGTAGAGTGTAGAAATAGAGTATTAAGTATAAATAAAAAAAATATGAGAAGTATATTGACAGCAGCGTGTAACACGTCCATCTTCCATGACGACCAATGATCTACTTTTCAAAAAAATATGAGAAGTAATCAATTGATGCATAATTAAATGGATATATCACAGGCAGCCCAAGCAATCTACTTGTCTTCTTTTCAAAATGGCCGTTCATTGGAAGTACGCGAGTTCGAATCCCACGCTGGGAGACTTGAAAAAAAATTCTTTTCTTATCACTTGATTTTTAAACCTTATTTGTCTTACTATTTTTACTTTTTATTTTTCAATAAATGGATTTTTTTCATTCATGTTTTGTATTTTTTTCCCTTTACTACATATATTACTAGAAGGCTGTACACACTACCCCTTCTTCAACGGCAAAAAAATACTCCAAAATCAACAAAAATGGCACAAAAACCATTCAATCAATCAATTAATCAATCAATCAATCATTTAATCAATCAATCATTCAATCAATCATTCAATCAATCATTCAATCAATCAATCATTCAATCAATCAACAGATCAATCTAGTAATGATTAATTAATGCATAATTAAATCCATGACATTATGCCATGTGCAATATTGAGCAACTTACCAAATAAGGTTATTCTGATAATGCGGCTCATAGACTTTGCAACAGCTAGATCTGAACTATCAAACATTGTTACTAGATCTCCATCTGAAATGAAAATTAGTCACATATTATGAAAAAAACTCCACTCTTATAGCATCTGCATTCATTATACTCCTTTATGTAATCCATTATTGTATGGTATTCACTCTGATCAGAAGTAGTAGTAATAGTAGTTAGTATTTATTTAACGAGGGTGATGTATTAACCCTGAAGAGTTATCTAACATATGGCTGTCAATTGTTTCTCTGGGGCTGGTTGCACGAAGCTTGAATAAAGTTATCCACTGGATAAAGTTATACACTCCATAGAATTTTTTTAGAATTTATCCGCTGGATAGAGATTTATCCTTTGGATAGCGCTATTCAGGCTTCGTGCAACTAGCCCCTGGTGGAGAAAAAATAAATACATTAGCTGGGTTTTACAAACCTGTAAAATATATTAAAATTTATTGCACTGCATAATTACATAGTTTATATTTAATTTCACTAAATCTTTTATTGCATCGCAATGAAAAACACTCTAGTACAGCTTTTAAATAGTTTTTCATTGGCTTATGAAAACCAATCTAATATCTAAACAAGTGCCAATTTGAATGATGTGCTTCCAAAAATCACTGTCTCCAACAGGAATATACGACCATTTTCATTGAAGTGCCACCTTTGATGGTAAAACTCTCATCAAAAACCCTGGCATTTTGGTGGATGTCATGCAATCAAAAAGCAGACAACTGTGAAACAAATGTGACAGTCTGCCTCATACTTTGTGTCTTTTTTATTCACATCCACAAAAATGCCATATTCTAGACAGGACTTTTAGTATTGAGGGTTGCACTTCAACACAAATGGTTGTACAATAGTACAACAGTGATTTTGTTAACACTAGAAAAGTATATGTACATTTTTAGACATTTCCAACAAAACATACAAATACTTTTGCATAAAATCTGTGTCTGTGCTGGGGTGTTACAATTGTAACATCTTTCTAGAGGACTTACTAAATTTGAAAAGAAAATTAAGTTATCGATCTCTTTTTGCTAATTCTGTATAATATGGAGAAATAGCTTCATGCACAAACAGTTTTGAAAATTATTTTGCCAAACAAATAATTGTCTTTAATTTGAGATTACTGTTTAACTTCTACAGACATTCAAAACTGCTCCTCAATGAAAGGAGAATTACCTTCATCTTTATATTTAATAGTAACATCGTCTGTGCTTTTAAGTCGTCCATTGAAAACTCGCTGCATCATCAGTAACAATTCGTCATATGTAAGTTCTTCATTGTGAATAGGAATTCGTCGAATATCGTCGCCAAGTTGCGCTTTTATAATGAGTTTCCCACTTAAATCCATAGCATGAGAATTGAAGGCAAAACCACTGTTTTCCCTAGTTCCCAGACTAAAGTTTTCA
Source organism: Diadumene lineata (assembly GCA_918843875.1). Taxonomy (NCBI): domain Eukaryota; kingdom Metazoa; phylum Cnidaria; class Anthozoa; order Actiniaria; family Diadumenidae; genus Diadumene; species Diadumene lineata. The sequence goes on from OU974082.1 coordinate 4,313,766, forward strand.
GCAGTAATATTCATGTTTTTTTAGAGAAACTCTGCGAAAAACTTCCTCTCCGCTTTGGGAAGTTGGCTTGTTGCGAATGTGTAAATGACATCATTAGTATCCAGTTTCACTCGGCCATTTCGAGAAAGATTAATACCTGGGAGGTTAACACAGGAAACCCAGACAAAGATGTGTCCACTTGGCTGTACCAAAATTATTCCGAGCGACCATTCAACCTAGTCTCCTTTGCAGCCGCTTTTAGTGCCGGGCTTCACCTACATGCAGGGGGACACAAGAAGCCTGACACTAAAAGCGGCTGCAAAGGAGACTACCATTCAACCAAGCAATCAACCAGTATAAATTTCATTGAGCATAAAATTCAACCATTGTCATTTAATCAAACATTCATTCAATAATCATTCAATCAATCATCCAATCAATCATTCAATCAATCATTCAATCAATCATTCAATCAATCATCCAATTAATCATTCAATCAATCATTCTATCAATCATTCAATCAATCATTCAATCAATCATCCAATTAATCATTCAATCAATCATTCTATCAACCATTCAATTAATCATTTAATCAACCAATCATTCAATCATACAATCTTCTTAAAGTGTTAATTTTAATTCTTCATTATCTAATTGATGTTCATAAATACTGTATGTACATGTACTATAAAATAAGTTTAGTTACAAATGAAGATAGAACCTTGGATGGAACAAGATGGAAAAAAAAAAACAAAAAAAAAAAACAAGAAACTAATTTCCTTATACACTAGGTTGAGGGAGGACCAAGTCTTTGCAGTAATATGTTTATAACCACTGCTGCAAGGCTTAACGTGTTTCAATGTTTCATATAACTAGTAAATAAAATTGAACACAACCATTATTCATTTAGTTATTCCTATGACTCCACAGGCCAGCCTTCCTCCAGCATTCCCTGTCGTTAGACTAAGTTCATGGCCTCCCTGTCCTAAGTCATCTACTCCTTCATGGACCTAAAAAGACAAAAAAATATTATGTAGACATGACCCTCTTTGATGGCTCCTTTGGCAGGGATTTCAACAATAGTGGCTACCACCGGTTTAGTGCTGCCTATTTTACCTTTTCCAGTTACTGATGGCTATTGTGTGTCTTACTTAATAAATATGCTCTCAGAGCCCCTTTGAAAACATTTAGGAAACAGATGTTTACTTCAATTACTCAGATGCTTCTTCAAAAATATAATGAAACCGCTGCTTTGGACTTTGTGTGTGCAACACCACTGGCCAAGAATTACTCTGCTATTGATTCACATTATAATTGTGATCATGATAACAGTGTTAATCATGATGATTTGGGATCCACTTACCACAAGTGATCTACCAATGATTGAGTACTGTCCAGTAAGACTTGCTACGTGGTCTGTTATATGTATTTTAGCTTTTCCAAAGCTATCTGCTTCTATGTTGCCAAGATCACCTATATGTCTACATTTTGAAGCAAACAGGACACAGAGATCAATAACCCTTGCTGTCAACCGTGCATCACAAAAACATGACTGCCATTGTTATTAACATCATCATCATCATCAACACCACCACTATCATCATTATCAGTCCAATCATAATCATCACCATATCAACAATCACTATCACAACATCATTAGCACCACCATCACCAATACCATCATCACTATCAACCAACATAATGTACTAAGAGTCAGTTGTACTAAGACTGGATAGCGCTATCCAGCAGATTAATTGCTATCCAGCAGATAATTTCTTAAGAAATTCTATGGAGTGGATAACTTTATCCATGGTTCGTACAACCGGCCCTGCACAATATTATATATTGGGTCTCATCAGCATGGTGTCGGACTCCCGCTGTGTAATAGTAACTATGTTACATAATATTATATTCATAGAGTGATTTTCGTGTGAGTGGGAAACAGTATGATTACGATACAGCATAGAGTACGAACATTGTCTTACAGTTACAATATGATACAGTTCTGTTTCCCACTCACACTAAATCAACTCTATTACCTTTCAGAGTCTTCTGGTGCTCCATGTGTTTTCTTGAAGGGATTGTAGTGAGCTCCTGCACTGACACAACCTACAAAATAATTGAAAACATAATTTATTGATGAGTTATCCACTTTATAAACAACATAAACTAAGTAACTAGAAATATATGTAAAAAAATAATTATATACCCTGTTAATACCAAACATGTAAAGATGAATGTAAATAAAATTTATTGTTAGTATTGTATTGTATATTGTCATAGAAGTTCTATAGAATTTATCTGCTGAATTGGGATTTATCTGGGGCTGGCTACACAAAGCCTGAATAGTACTACCCACCAGATAAATCACCACCCAGCAGACAAAGTTCAAAGAAATTCTATAGAGTGGATAATTTTTATCCAGTGGATATAACTTGATTCAGGCTTCATACAACCGGCCCCTGGTTTCTGGCTCCTGATCAGCAAGCATACCATTTGTATTGTCACCATATTCATGGATGTGAAAACCATGTTTTCCTTCTGTCAATCCTGTTACTTCACCTGTGATCTTACAAGGACCATCTGGTGCCTAAAAAGATAATTTAAAATCTATCATTCTATTTCAAGGTTGTGTCTTACACTCACTTAATACATCCAAACTCCAGAGGGAGCTGGGGTTCTTCCCTATATCGAATATATGGGGATGATCCGCTGAACAGGGTATGTTTTTTTTTAGTTGGTGTCATGAACAAGGTATCAAATTCTACTCTATTCCCAATTTAATCAAAATTTCTTGTCATACTTTGGGGCCCCGGAAATGAGAGGAATTTTTTTGCATTCATAAAATTGTCAGGAATAAGATTGTTGACTTTAATAAACGTTTAGTAGATACAACTTTTAATGTAATGTTTTATATTATATACACGTCTTATATGCATTTATAATATTATTGTAATTTTAGATTAGCTCTCAATAGAAGAAGAGCCAATGTATTTTGGAATCTATTGATTAAACCATTATTATTATTATTATAAATGACTTGAATATTTGTGCAATATATCCCAGCACAGCTATACAATTTAATCATTTATCATAAACAGGGTACAGAAGTCTTTGTCATCAACAGGGTAACCCCGACAGGATCCCCGCGGAACATCCCTACCCAGATCCGAGTGGAGTCCCCCCGCCTCCCCGGGATCCAAACTCCATTGCAGGGACCGGTTGCTCAATGCTTGATTGGTGCTAATCCTGCAGAATTAGGGCTAATCGAGCTTTGAACAACCCAGCCCTCATGGTAAACACACATATTTTTGCTTTTTTTCATTAAAAAGTTTTCGTTTAAAGAGTTTTTTAAATCTAACCTTATTTGAAATTCGATCAAATCCATTTATTTTTAATGACGCTTTTATACGAGTGTCAAATTAATCATTTTGATTGAGCTGGAGTGCAGATCTCATGTACAATTCAAAACATCTTTCTTGCGTGGAAATCACTTCTCAAAATTACCAAGACACTAAATGATACTTATATACAACCCTTTACCAACAACAATAAAATCGATGCTTTTTCATTATTTAAAATTGAACTAAAATGTCAGAAATAGGAGCGAAATTGAGGTCGTTTTGCAAAAATTATGAAATGCACTTTCATGTAAGTTATACAACTAACAAAATTTCCTTTTTGTTAACAAACACTCACCTCCTGGTTAAAGAATATTGTTCCGTGTACACTCCCAGAGAGGCAGCAAACTGCTTTAATCATTTCTTGGTCGTTTTGAAGTTAAAAATGTCTTAAATATACAATGTTTTCGAAACTGAACAGCAGCATCAACATGGCGTCGTTGACATGGTGAAACATACCACAGGAAGCCCGACAACTAGGTTCTCCAAGCGCAAAAAATCGGGGTGAAAAAGCCGTGATTTGCCTAGTAGTTCTTAAAGTCGACAGAATCTTGTTTTTTCCGTATAGTGTTAAAAACTCATCATTCAAATGTTTTAGGCAAATGTTTTTTTTTAATACCATCACTACCAGATACAATTATCAACTCAACCATCATCAGTACTACAACAATCAATGTACTACCACCAATATATCGTTGTAGCCAATTCCATCAAAGATTTCAGTGACTATAACACAAACATTGAACTGTGTACAGGGACTTTTGCAACATATTTATTTCCAATTATCAGATCTCACAATTACAAACAATTTCTTTCAGTGTGGCATTTGAGAACAAGACATCAATTCATTATTAGATTACATGTTTTCATAACCTTACTTTGACTGCGCAAGTTTGAGTAGCAACACTAAAATTGTGCAATATTTATCACTATTTTGTAGCAATTTTAGTACTATAGACTTATTTTAGTCCTGAAATTACTTCTTTTTCCAGTTTTTTTATGGTGAAATACCAACACATTTCCAAAGCCATGACTTTTACCCAGTTTTGTTATTACTAACGCAACATGTACAGAGTACTGATAATCATTTCACATTCAGAACATTTATTAGTTTGACTTGAGTAGGCTTGAAGTTATTTAGCAATGCCGATGACACCACAAGCAAGGCGGCCACCAGCATGTCCTGTAGTTTTGCTGTCGTCATGGCCACCACGACCAAGGTCATCTTCACCAACATGAACCTGTCATAATAAGGGGGAAACGTTCATCAATAACAGAGTGATTGTCAATGAGACTATCAGCATCTCTTTATAATAAGACAGACCTTTCCCAAATATGCTTGACTGGCCACAAAAATGACTTTCGAAATATCCAGAGTGACCAATATTGTTGGCAACATGTAAACATCTGAGAGCGATTGCTTTGCTAATTAAGAAAATATTTATGATAACTCTACTTTGCTGCAATTGACAGTAAATGTGTGTTTCCGTCTGGTTGGCAAAAACAAGCCAACCAGCCATACATTTCTTATGAAATTCTGAGATTTTGAAAGCTAAATTCCTCAAAAACTATTGATTGAATAGGTTAGTCTTTTTAGGTAAGTCTTTTTTATTGTAGCTTGCAATAAGCCTGAAGCATGATGACATTTTACCCCCGTGTCTAGACCAGAATCCTTTTCACATCACTTTTGTTCACTAATTATGACTATAATTTATGTATTCTCGAGGGAATATAAAATTTGAATATGAAAGGATTTTAAAACTATTATGGTATATAGACGGGGGTAAAACGTCATCACACTTCAGGGCTATTGTTCAATGTCAACAGAACACATCATCTGTTGCCCATCTATTGTAAAAGTTGTGTGAGCTCTAATGTGAATTTGGGAAAGATCTATAATCTTCATCATCACTGGTAGTATCACTTCCACTACTATCACTATCACCAACAACATCATTATTACCATCACCATCATCCATCATTATTACCATCACCATCATCACCACTATCATCACCACCATCATCATCATCATCATGATACCCACCACAACAGATCGTCCAATAACAGAGTGTTCTCCAAGTAAAGTGACTTGTTTGTCAGTGACATCAACAGTAGCTTTCCCATCGGCTCCAGCCACAATGTTGCCAAGATCTCCAACATGTCTGGTGATAAAATAAAGATTAACTAAGAATAGTTCAAAAGGCTATTGCACTGTGTCACTAAGAACTGACCATGTTTACACAACAAGTCAGTGAGAAAATCAAGGAAATATACCATACAATGAGAAACAACCATGTTTACACAGGGACAGTGGAGCAGTTTTTCAATTGGGGGTGGGGTGGGAGGGAAGGCTAAGCTTAACTTCTTAACCACCCTCCCCACCCCTATCATTCAAAAATTTGACAAGTCTTGCAATGGTGATTTTTCACATATTTATATATAAATGATGAGTGATTTACCTGTTCTCATCTTCTGGTCCTCCATGTTCCTTCTTGAAAGGATTGAAATGAGATCCTGCACTGGTGCAACCTAGAACAAAGAAAACTATCATTGTATACCTCCCCTCATTTTATCCAGATTTTTTCAAAAGAGTGCATAACCCACCATATTCTAAAAGTCACTTTTAACGAGTGAAGAAAGTGGAGACAAGGGGTGAATGAAACAGAACAGGTTTTCTTTTGTTTGCGTCATCTTCCTTCATCTACGATCATTAATTTTCACAAGCATGGAAATGTCTGACGGTTCTGTCACTTTCTCCATTCTTGTCTCCATCCGTGTTTACTTCACTTAAGTATTCATCATCACAATCATTGTCATCATCATCATCAGCATCATCATTACCATTAGTGTAGTCGCCAAACTCATGAATATGGAATCCATGTTTGCCCTGTGAGAGGCCAGTCACTTCACCAGTAATCTTGCAGGAACCACTCTGCAAATACCAAACAATGAAATGATTTTTGACGCTGTTCTAATACCACCTCTCCAAAGTAGGCAGGGGAATTAACAATGTATTGATGAACAACAAGATAAATTAAAAATCAATGCCTTTATTTTAAAACTTATCAAAATTGTCATTATTTAATATTCAATAATTTGAACGATAACTGTTTAAGGAGAAACTGAAACAATTTTGTACAAATTCATGCAGATTTAGTACGTACTCTTCGTCAGCTCTGTTTGCTAAACCATGTGCAATACGAACGCCCAACACATTTTTTGCTTTGATAGCTTTTTTTTACAATTATTCAATTCAAATTTTAATAACGAAGAATATGATACCAACTCTTTCTAATTGTGTGCATAAAAATAGTACAAAGAATGACTTCGCCGGACTTTGCATAGAAGTCTGCCATACTCGAATGACAACGGAGAATGACATGACAAAAATCAAATCAAACGAGCAGTTTTAATGTCGAAATTAGCTACATTTTTACGTCAATTTACCTGCTGCTCAAAGTGGATAGTTCCCTTGACCTCTCCAGCTAAGACACATACTGCTTTGACAGACATCTTTGGAGAATAAGTTCGTAAATAGAATAAATGCGAGTGTAGACTTATGCAAGGAGTAAACTTCGTGCTTTGAGTCTTCGGTGCTTTTGGTCAGCAGACAACCGAAGGGCATGTCGGATAACACAGGAGTCCCAAACCCAAACGAAACGATCTGAGATCGCGCAGAGACGAAGATGCAACCGTTAAGCGTTGGTGACATTTTTGTCGCACGCGCGCAGACGCAAAGCAAGAAAATAATATATTCTAGAACACTGTCGTGTGAAACAGAATTACGTCATATCGACGTCACATTCTAAGTTTGTTCTAGTTTTCACCTCAATCATTCCAGTCGTTCATGGAATATATTCTAAAACAATCTTTTGAGAGTTTGCGCGCGCGTGAATTAAAATTTTTTAACGGCCGTTATTATGAATTGCGCGCGCGTTTTTATTCGAGCAATTTTTGTTTTGGTGATTCTTTCACGCGCGCACCTCATTTAAACTTTCGAATGAGACAATGAACATGAACACCTGATACAGCGAAAGCAAGCTAAACTGAAATAGAAATTGGAACCAGATGAACGAAGAGAAGAGAAGAGAAGAGAAGAGAAGAGAAGAGAAGAGAAGAGAAGAGAAGAGAAGAGAAGAGAAGAGAAGAGAAGAGAAGAGAAGAGAAGAGAAGAGAAGAGAAGAGAAGAGAAGAGCTCTAACTACCCAAATATCCAATCAGCATTTTATTAAAATACATTCTTATATCCTATTTACAGTATCATTTTTCTATCAAAAATAACGTTATGCAGCAGATGCAGCAATAGACGAAATCACACCATTCATCATATACACCATTAATTTATTCTAATTGTTTTTTTTATATTTTATTTTGTTTTTTTGTTTTTTTAATGTTGACGCATGCATGCAGTTCACTCTAGTACAAGTACAGCGCATTTAAATATCACAGGCAGCCCAAGCTCATTATCTTAAAAGTACAATTCAAGGGCATTAAAGAAGTCTCCATAAATACAAATAAAGGATTGCTTAATTTTCACTCCCCCTTATACTTATGACCTTGAATATAATTGTACTTTTAATTTATTTCAGGTTTAACACTGAAATGATTTTTTATAAATATTGACAGATAATGAGCTTGGGCTGCCTGTATATATACATGTACAATACATGTACAAAACATGTACAGTTCTGCTGTAATTTTTAACTTGTTCCAAACTATAATTTTTTTCTTGGCACTACACTGAAACCAGTCCACAAAAGCAAGTTTAACAACCAGAACGTCATGCTAGATCCATCTTGCTTGCGATGTTTTTATTTGTAGTGCATGTAGGACAAACCCATTTTTTCTCCAGAGTGCAGGATCTGTGTCTCTGCCTTTCTAATAATATCACGAATCTCTTTCTGATTTTGTGGGGTGTTTTTTGCTGTCTTGTGCTTCTTCTTTGCCTTTAGAGCTAAATTAAGATAGTCTTTTGCTATCAGTATCTTCTTTCGCGCTAAGTTTAGCTTCCATTTCGTTTCCTCTGTCTTTGATTTAAACTGTTTTTCGCTTTGTCCATTCTGTACTTCATCCTCCGTGACGTCACGGATGTCACGTAACGAAGCTGTTTAGAAAAATGCCAGTTATTTTTAAATATTTAATATAATATAATATGAAATAATAATATAATATTAAAATATAATAAAATAATATAATATTAAAATATAATAATATAATATTAAAATATTTGAGGTATTGATGATGCTTCAGCTAATGATGAGATGCTAGTAAATTTGGTGAATTGAAATATTTCGATTGATGAATTTTTATACATTTTTGTCAGTGCAGGTTATTCTCATAATGTGATTATGATGGTGATCATAATTACGTACACGCTGCTTTTCTGATATCGATCAGATTGAAGATCATGATTTCAAGACTCAATAATGCATATCATAAATTACTGATCAAATCACTGATGCTGACATTGATGATGCTGATAGTAGTGACGATGACGCTGAATGTAATATCATAATTCTTATCGTACTTTTTAAACAATTGAGGAAAACACAAACGCTCCAATGGACTGAATCAAAACATATTCAACTAAAAAACATCAACATCCCCATCAAAAACAACTCTAAACGAAATCTTACAGCTAGCTAGCTTCAAAAACATCTCATGCGGTGGAACAGCCAATGACACGACACTTATTTGTTGGCTGTTGCTATATATTACACGTGGTTTCGATTAAGCTGAAATTTTTAGCCGAGTTTGATCTCCAGTAGCTTTCCTAATTCGTATTTCTTTGTTTTGGTTTCTTTCTGTGCAGGCGGTTTAGTTCGAAACCTTCAATAATATCCGGTACGTAAATCAGATCAAAATAAAATTATTGTCTGACGAATGGTATTATATAAAAATGTATTTTGACTAGTAAAACGTTCTAATAAAGCGCCCAAGGAACTAACGATCATTTTCGCTCATTTTTCTATATAGACAATCTTTGGCATCAAAAATACTGAAGTAAATAAAGGAGCATACTGAAACAGTAATAAGAACATGAAGAAGGCGCAATCGCAGTAATATATGATATTTTTCTGTCTGAAATCTTGACACACAGTTCGGCCATTTCATGGGACGGACATTTGCCTACCCGACCGGTGGCAAGTGGTTTGCTCGTTTATTTGAATACGAAATCAGTTGAGCGAAACTGAAAACATTTGCAATGAAACAGAGGTTATAATCAATGAAATGTGGCAAAACCAATGAAACATGTCGTACCTTGTACACTTGGCGTAACAATCGAAGCGAACATAACAAGCAGAAGTAAAAATTTGAAGAGGATAATTTTGGTCGCCATCGCTGTCAAATCTGTACCAGTTGACTTTACAGTGTTACTGTTTCTTGTATTTTGCAGGTACCAAGAACTGGCAAAAATGCTAGTGACGTCATGGCATTCTACAGTGGCCGGACTGGGAACATTTCAATGAAAAGTGTGACACGCGGACCAGGCCAATTTCCTCTAGCTCGCTAGTTCGAGTCCCATAGAAATCACCAAAAAACACATTTTCAGTCTATTTTTTCTCGTCTTAAAAAATTGTTTTCAGAAAAACGTTATTTACAATAAGGGGATTTTTTATCAAAAGAAGACGAAGAAAAGCAAAAAAATACACTGAAATTTATTTTAGTGATTTCTATGGGGCTCGAACTCGCAAACCCTTCCATGCCCATTAATAAGCCACAGGAAATTGGCCTGGTCCGCCTGTGAAATGTGTGGGCCATTTGCAAGACTGAAAAGCAGGCTATAGGGTCAAATCCTACCCATAGGATAAAATCTATAAAAATTGATACAATGGATAACTTTATCCAGGCTAGGGCCTCATGCAACTGGCTCATAATGACAAATCCTTATCCATAGGGTAAAATCTTTGGTGTCACGCGTCTCGCGTCACGCTATCTACAAAATAGACATCTCTTGCTTGTGTTTGGGATTTCGTGACGCGTGACACAAATGTATCTATGTAAGAGGCGACACTTCCGTACGCTACACTCCGGGACTCATTTACTACTCCGATATATTGGCATATGCATCCCGGCACGCACATGCTGATTTTTAGTATCCCAGAAAACCCAGAGAGGAACCTAATTCGACATAGAAGGAAACAGCACTTGACATAAACTCAGTCTGTAGACGTACTCATATCCAATGTTCAAGTTGCGAGATCGAGGAGAAGCGCGCCTATATAGCTAACCCACTCGGCCATCTGTGTTGCCACTTGGGTGCACATAATAATAATAATAATAATAATAATAATAAACTTTATTTAAAGTCGAGTGCGTATGGAAGTGGTTGCCCAATCTTCCGAGCCAGGGGCTCATGTTAAAAAAACGTTCGACAAATAATAAGATAATTAAGATATATACATAAAATTAAAATTTAGAATATAAATATAAAAATTTGAATGTATTAATTTAAATGAAAATGACGCATCAACATTAAAAACAAACAAAAGAAAAAAAAAAACACAAAAGAAAAAGTTAAAATACAGTAAAAAGTGTAAAAAAATTGTACATAATATATACACAAGACAATGATTTGTTATGGTCATGTTAAGCATGACATACACGTACATCCCTTAAAATCTATTGAGTCTAACCTATTGCGAAATTCGGATGACGTCTTGCTAATTTTTACTGAGTTAGGCAAGTTATTCCACATATGAGATATAATATAACTAAATGAATTATGCATAAAAGCACTATTATAAGACATCTGTTTTAATTTATGACCGCCTCTTAAATTATAATGAGACGTTCTAGGGTTAAAAAGTTTTGTTATGTAAGACGGACCTGAGCCTTTTAAAGACTTATGCACTAAATCTAAAGAGAAAATACACCGTCTACGTTGTAATGAATTCATGGATGCTAGATTAAGTAATTCATCATATGATCTATTAGATCCTGCTTTAAGCAAAGATCTCAACCCATATTCATTAGCAGATTCTAATTTTAACTTTAAAGATTTACTTATACCTAAAAATAGTGGGCTACAATATTCTAAGTGTGGCAAAATATATGCTTTGTAAAGACTAATTAAAACATATTTAGGAATTAAATTCTTGATACGGTTAAGAGCTGCTATTTTAGCATATACCTTTTTTAAAACCTCTGTAACATGAGGTTTGAAACTAAGAGTACGATCTAGTGTAACACCTAATATTTTAAGAGAGTCCTTACAAATTATTTCATCATTATAATGTTTGAAGTCATATTTATATTTGGAGCTGCCCAAAGTCATTGCTTGTGTCTTAGTTGCATTGATATTTAAAAAGTTCTCTGTAAACCATGTAGAGAGAGTCATAATGTCCTTGTTAAGTAGGAATTCCAGTATTACAGGAGACTCGTCAGAACCATATTGTGTTGTGTCATCAGCATAAAGTCTTAGGGACGATATAGACAAGTCAGAGCAGTTTATGTCATTAATGAAGATGTTGAACAATAATGGACCCAGGTGGCTTCCTTGTGGTACACCGTGTTGGACTGGTAGCCAATCTGAGAAAATGTTGTTACACTTCACCCTTTGCTTGCGCTCAGATAAATAAGAGCAGATAAGCTGAACAGCAGATCCATCAAGCCCATAAGCTTGTAGTTTTGCTAGTAATAAATTGTGACAAATGGAATCAAATGCTTTCGACAAGTCCAAAGCAATTACACCAACTTCTTTCTTTTGGTCAAGTGAAGTACGCCAATCGTCAGTTAGTTTAACTAGGGCAGAACAGCAGGAGTGACCACGTAAGAAACCAGACATGTTTGAAGAGAAAATAGGACGAAAATAGGAATACAGCTGATTATACTTCAATTTTTCAAAGAGTTTAGGTATAGCAGATAAGATACTGACAGAACGATAGTTCCTTTTATCAGTGGTGGTATCCTTCTTATGAATCGGGGTAACGTTGGCTAGTTTCCAATCGCGTGGCCAAGTACTTGTGGTGATACAGTGGTTAAACAGCTTGGTCAATGATGGAGCAATGGCTGGTGCAGATAGCTTTAGTAACTTGGGAGAGAGTCCATCAGGTCCACAGGATTTTTGCACATTTAGCTTTAGCAATAGATCAGTTACCTCTTTTACAGTGACAGTAGAGAATGAGAAATCAAGATGTTGATATTGATTTCTTACAGCTCGCACACTAGGATGGTTAACAAAGTCACCAACAGTCAGTCTTAGGATTTCGTCATCTATGCACGGAGTAGTGAAGTGTTGATTAAAAACCCCGCAGGGATTGACAATCAGTTGACCATTATCCAATAGGTGTATGTCGCCAGAGGTGTAAGATTTATTAGTTGGTAAAATTGGCTTCATTTTCTTCCAGAAATCTCCAGGAGATTGGCCCGATAAATTTAACGCTGCACCAGAACAAAATTCTTGAAGCGATTTTCTTTTTAGTTTGGTTACCTTATTGCGCTGGTTCTTGTAAATAGACCAGTTGTCAATAGTTGGATTGCGCCTGAAAGCTTTAAGTAGACGATTTCTGTAACGAATTTCACGTTTGATTCCAAAATCAATCCAAGGAAGTTGATTGGATCGTACATGTACTCTACGTAGGGGAACATGGTTGTCTAGAACCTGTTTATATAAGGAAGACCAATGAGACCATATGTCGTTTGCATCGTCGAACAGAAAGCCATTATCCCAAGGAACTGCACTTAAGTCTGATAATAATGCGGAATCATCCAGATTCTTCATTGTACGAAATTCGATATACTTTGTTTTAGGCTTAGGAAGTTTTTGTTTTCTAATGATGTATACAAGGTCATGGTCGCTTATTCCAAGATGCAAATTGCCACTAGTAACAAATCGTTCGGGGTGTGAGACAAGAATGACATCAATTAGAGACTTTGATTTCTGAGTAACTCTTGTTGGTTCAGTAATGCGATTGGTTAAGCAAAATTTATCACAGAACTCTGTAAGATCTTGGTTCGGACCAGCAATGCTATTGATGTTCATGTCTAAGTTAAAGTCGCCAATAAAAATGATCTCTTTGCGTTTGCTTAGCATTTGCTCAGCAATGGAAGAAATAGCTGGTATGAACTCTGTAACTTTACATTTCCCAGGAGAGCGATAGCAGGCACATATCATGAACCAGGTGTTGTTAACACTTTTGACTTCAAGACAAATCGATTCAATATTATCGGGCTCCAATTTGTGTCTATGAATAGCTTTGACAGTAGATCGAATGAATGCTATTAGTCCACCCGCGCCTTTTTTTCTATCCTTACGTATTATACGATAAAGGGGGTGTGAGAATAGAGAACTAGACACTGTGTTGTCAATCTTGCTTTCTCCAATAAAAAGAATGTCAAATTGATATGTATTCAAAAGTGCTACAATTTCATCCGCCTTGGAATAGATGCTGTTGACGTTGATATGGGCAATTTTTAAATTACGTTTATAATAGTTAAGGTTAGTGTTATTTACGCTGAAAGAATCTTGTGATGTAGAATCGCCACTAATGTTTAAGCTGTTTTCAAGCGTAAAAAAAGAGTCTGATAATGGTGGTAATGCACACAAAGCACAAATCCAAGTGGTGATATCAATGATTGATTTGGTTGATTTTCCAGCTTCGCATTTGTGATGGTATTTCCTGGAACAATCATTGCATTCTAACTTCTTTTGATTAACGCGAATAGTTTTGTTGCACAATGAGCAGGTTTCCTTCGTGTTTTTTTCTGGTCCCGGATTGGACTCAATATCACCACTACATAATAGTCGTGTAGTAGCAACAGAATTTGAATAATAAAGACAAGGTCTTTTATATCTTTTGATTCGCTTAGTACGGCTATCTTTGTTGAATGTGCATCTGTTTACATACCAGGGCACACTGGAAGACAACGAACCATCCTTCAACAAAGAAACCATATAATCCAAATAATCCAATGATGAATAGATATGATCTGTAAACGTTGCACTGTTTACGTTCCAAAGCGAAGAAGACAAAAGACAATCAGTCGCTTGACTTGAGCCATTGTTAGCTGAGATATCGTATAATAATTTACATCCATCGATAAGTGTAGATGAAAACGAAAAATATCCAAATTCTGCAAAACAAGCTGCATTATACACACCAAAACCATTCCAAAATGTTCCTGGGTGACTTAGACTTGTTCTATGGTATGGTAAAGCGTCAAATACCCCTCCAACAGGGCAAAAATATGGTAAAATGAAGGACACGAAAAGTACACACCGCCACCTCATTACGTTTTTTTTTTTTTTTTTTTTTTTTTTTGATGTTTAAATAAATATAAATGAATAAATGAAATTATTTAATTTTCTGATTATTGCTGATAATGATAATGAATGATACTGAAATACGCAAAGGTAGTACATTGACTAAATATGCTCAAGTGAACAAATTTTGAAGTGCGCGTCACATGCATCCATGATTAAAAATCAATTTAAATTATGGCGTCATTTTACAACCAATACCAGCATTCTTCACCAATTCTTTTTCATATACAAATTTCTAATCCCTGTAGAGATTAACAAAAACAATTTGCACTAATTGCAATGCTAAAGAAAAGTCGCGGCAAAGCATTCTGGTATTGGTGCCTATTTTCGCGAAACTAATTTGCATTACCATGCCTAAAAGTATTTGCCCGCGTACTAAATTACATGGGCTTTATCATAACTCACGATTAAACTACAGGAATAACCCATTGAACGAACAGCAGAAACCGCTAGTGGCAATATTAAAATCAAAATCGAAAGTCAGCAATTTATAAATTATTGCATGGCATCAAAGAAATTCGCGACTAATACGTGCGCGTGGCATGAAATTAAATTGCGACAACGCTATAAACAAATTTCAAACTAAAAATCCCGAAGTAATTTAAACCGAGAATTTTTCCCAATCACTCGATAGTTATTTATCATATTTATTCAATTTTGTTATGTTCAGACTTTTACTAGAGCTCTAGTTTATTGTCATGATAATGTGCACGGCCTGAAATAATATTCCACGGTTTTCTGGTGAATTCATGACAAATGATGCTCGCACCTGTTCATATGTTAACAATGTAAAAAGTCTTGTCTCTCGGTTACATAATATTTATCATTTTTATATCTAATTCTAATATTACGGTATACTTCTTGAAGAATCAATCTAGCAATTAATTATTTAAAAAAGAAAATTAAACTTCAATTGTTTTGTACTATGAGCTGTCTTTTTTAATTGAAAATCATGTTTTGAGATGCAAGAAATTATGAAGTTCTGCCAAATGACATGACAAAAAGTCACTTCAAACTGGTGAAAAATAGTTATTTCTTCAAATTACAGTAGTATTAAAAGATCGAGCAGTACTGAGAACAAAATTTTGAAAATTATGATGCAAAAATTGGTGTGCTTCCGCTTTTTTTAATTGTTTTTAATATTGAAAAGAAAAAAAAGTAAAAAAGAGCACTCAAAAGTGTCATTTATTCTTGCGTCTGTTTTTTGCAGCTGTCACACCACTTTTCAACTACTCCGTTTGGCACGGTTTTTGTGTTCTAAAAATAGTAAAAAGGTCCTTATGAATTTCTGTTACGACAAGACTTAGAAAGGATTTTTGGTTTAAACTGTTAGTGTTCGCAAGTTTTGATTTTTTGTGAGTTTCACAATTTTTTTTAGGAAGTCCGCCATGCTGTGACGTCACGCTCGTGAGTTTGCACACGCGCAGTTCGTGCGCCAAATACAAGTTGTGAATTCTAACCACATCAGTGACTGGAAAGAATTAGAGCAAAGTTTTCGCATTTTTCTGGAAAATTACTCGCTCTATGACTCTCAAAACACAATGAAGAGAAGAACTATAGATCCTTCGAAACTACGAAGACATGGCAGACGTTCTCGTATCACTGAATCCATTTATGGAAGGTAGAAAAATTCGACCAGTTTTCAAGTCTGATGAAAACATAACATAACCATCATCCCAAACAAGATTTTTTTCGCTTTGAAATGCTATGTAATGTCGTGTTTTTTTATCGTTGCAGTGTATTTTTATATATAAGGTTTTTCCTGGTATGGATTTTGGTGCTTACTGCAGACTTTTTACTGGAGTTTCGGTTTGAGTATTTGTGGCCTTTCTGGCTGCTTCTACGAAGTGCTTACGATTCATTCAAATATCAAGGCCTGGTAAGTATTAAATTGCCATCCTTTTTCCGCATAAATACCAAATTTTTCTCACTAAACTACCAGCCTGCATAGTGCACTACCTTACTGTCCTAACAATTGAGGTTTTACGGTGTAAATTCAACGATATTATTGACATTTTTCTGTGTTGTTTAATATTTTCCACAGGCTTTCTCACTGCTTTTCCTGACATTAGCTTTTTGCTCGGACCTAATTTGTCTCGTTTTACTCCCCGTCCACTGGCTATTTTTCGCAGCAAGTACATACGTATGGGTTCAGTTTGTGTGGCATACAGGTAGATATAAAAATAATCAAATTTTACGACAACAAACCAACATGAATTCGCACGGACGTTTACATATTCCAAGATGGCTGACAACAGACGACTGCTGACTCACTTTTTATGACCTTTTGGCTTAAAAAAGCACCAGTTCAAGCCGTTATGGTCTTACAACTTACGCATATTCTCATGTTATTGTGTTTTAGATCGAGGGTTATGCTTGCCGACTGTAAGTTTATGGCTTTTATTCGTATATATTGAGGCTTCTGTTAGATTACGAGAACTGAAAACATTGCCATTTCACTTAGACTTATGTCGACCTTTTGCCGCACATTGGTAAGTCAGAACCCCGCCAAAATACCCCTAAAACCCCACAGAACTTCCTTAAAGCTTATTTATCACATTGCTTAGTCACTAAGCTTTATTATTATGTTGTTTTTTGCGTTCAGTCGATCGTCCGTTTTGACCTTTTCAGAAAATGTACAACACACGACTTGGAAATTTGCATAAATTCGATTACTGACGAGCTGAAAGTTCTTTAATATTTTCTGTGTACAATAGAAATGATCGATAACTAAGTTATAATTTCAAACACTTGAAGATTATTTCAAGTTTAGATGATATGCAGCTCATTCGTCTGTCATTTAATTTCTGAGAATTTCGATTTTCGAGACAGAAGATTTTTGTGTTGGGTCTTTTTTAATTCAATTCAATTGATGTATTTTCATTTCCGCTCGTTGGCCTATTTATCAAGATGCCATTGATTGATAGATAAATTGATAAAATAAGTTTAAATCGAAAATAATTCTCGAATTTTATTTAGTGTAAATCTATTATCTCAAAATCTCTGAACTCTGACCCTTGACTACACTAGATAATTTCTCCCATTTGTCTCAGTGAAAATTCGACGTATTTGTTTATTTAATTGAATTTTTTTTTGGATTGGTGAAAAAGAGCGTGTTTAATTTCATTATGTTTTTGTTGAAATTTGTCAAGTTTTTATTGTTATAGTAATTGTTTATGAATAATAATTTAAATTGCCATGTACTGTCAATGTCCTTTTGTTATTGTAATTATTCTCATTGTTTTTTATGTATTACATTGTCAATCATTGGTTTGGTATTCCTTTCTTAGGCCCTGTTTAAAGCCTAGTTTCTGTATAATCGTTCACAATCACCTGATCGCTGAAATTACTGATGCGAGGATCGCTCACAATTGCTGTCAATTGTTTCCATGTGTTTTGATCACTGAAAAGTTTTTCTATATAATCACTGACAATCGCTGACATCATTTTCAGCGATCCGGCGATCGTGAGCGATTATATGGAAACCAGGCTTAAATTTTAGGGGTTGATAATGAAACAGAGGATATTTTAAAAGGAAATGCTTTAACAAGGATTAAAATCCCTCACAAAGGGGGCTGTGAACCCCCTGTACAAGAGCATAGCATCATGGTCGTAAGCCATGTGGCAGCAAGATTGTGCCTTAATAGGGGCCTGTATAAATATATAAAAATTGTAAAGTGCATCGAGTTATTAAATGCACTTTATAAGCACCCCACTTTATTATTATTATCAAATAGTTTATATAAACTAGATGTATGTATTTGATAACATTTCTTTTAAATTCAGATTATTAATATTTATATTATTATTATTATTATTATTATTATTATTATTATTATTATTATTATTATTATTATTGGGGTTGTTTTCAAAAACTTATGAAATACCCTTTACACTTTACTGTCACATTTTCTTTTTATTTGCTTCTGTGTTTTTGTTGTATTACACGTTGTTATACATCAGATACTATACTTTGTTTCGTGTGTTTTTTTTAACAACTCTACAATTAAGTATCAGTAAACCTTTTGCTGTTTGTATATCCGTTGATAGTCCATTGCTTGTTGTCCTTGCAGTATTGGTTACCCTGTCGTTACACTTGGCTATGGTGTTAAAAGCTATGTAGGATACAAGATGAGACAGGTAACATATTGATTTACTCATAAATTATGCTTTGCTTGCATGTACATTGCCATACTCAAAAGTATGATCAGTGATTATTGTACTCTTGGGGCCTCCTGTGGATATCAAACTATGACAGAATGGGCCACCCTGTCTAAATTAAGTTTATACTTACTTGCTTACTTACTTACTTTAACTTACGTACTTTAACTTACTTACTTACTTACTTACTAACTTACTCACTTACTCACTCACTCACTAACTTACTTACTTACTTACTTACTTACTTACTTACTTACTTACTTACTTACTTACTTACTTACTTATTGATAAATTAACTGTGGCCAAAGAAGTGTGCAATGTAGTAAATTAGGGGTAGTGAAAGTGAGAGGAACGTCTCCCCAATTAGTAGGGTATAACATCTGGCTATAAGAAATTAAGACTTCAAGACTATAAGGGTAACTTATTATTGTTGATTGAATTACTGTTTTTTTTTCCAGCGTAAGATGACCCAGGTGTCAAAAGAAAATGAGTTTTACATGGAACTTATAAACTTAGCGCTGCCAACAGAGCAGAGTACCACAGTGGAAAATTGTACAGAGAAACCATCTAGAGGTCAGTTTACAACATTGAACAAACTTTGAAAGAAATGTTTCTCCTGATCATTTTATTATCTTGAATTTCGGCTCTCAAAGTGTGTTAATATTATAAAACATTTGATTTGATTGATGACCCAAAAGGTCTGTTTACAATGTTTTATTATGAATTTATTGGTATGCCATCAATTGCAAGAAAAAAGTAGATAAAATCTTCAAGGTTGTTTATGTAGACTGTGTTGTGATCTCAACAAGTTTTGGATGGGTGTTTATATTTCTTACATAATGCATAACATAGGTGCATTGAGTTTAGAAATGCACAATAGAGCAAACACAGAAAAACTATGGAATAAAGTATAAACTAAATACTAACAAATAGTAGCTATTTATTAACTATTTGTCACTCATCATTCAGCCAGAACATTATTGTTTCATTTGTCTGGGTATTGTTCTGGTTGAGTGCTAGTGAGAACTAGTTACTAAATAGTTACTATTTGTTAGTACTTAGTTTGTTTTTATTTTAAGGGTTTCTCTCATTTGCTCTACAAAGAAATTTAATTATGATTATTATAACTCAAAATCCTTGTTTACCAGTTAAACTGTTGCCGTTAGCTTGTGCCTTATTCTAGTTTTTTTTTATCTTAAATTAGTTTAACTTTGTAAATAGCAGCATTAAACAAAGATATAATTGGTTGATTGATTGATTTTTTATTTGTTTGTATTTCAGTTATATGTAACGGGAAGAGCAATACAAACGACACAGACTCATCTCTATCCAAATCTCGTTCTTTACCTCTTATGACAAACGGCATTAACACAAAAACAGACGTAGAACTCTTAATAGCTAAGGAAGCAGAAACACGGGGTCTTAAGCTTAGTGATTACAGTTGTACGGGAGTACGAGGAAATCATGCGGTACTAAAAGACTTGGATAATATCACTAACTTGACTTCAAGGAAAGCAAGCGAGGATCATAACTTAAATGAACTTGATAAAACTGATGGTATGAAGAACAAAGGAGGTCGTTCTGCGATTTTAAATAAAGGCTTGATGAGGGTGAACGGTCGTGTGCAAAGCAATCATAACAAGAATGGTGAAGATGACGATGATACAGATAGCGATTCATTGAGTGTGTCAAGCAACTCTTTAAACAATAGTAGGAAAAGCAGTAGGAGTAATTCGCCGAAGGTGAGTATGATGATGATGGTGATGGCAATGGTGTTGATGATGATGATTGTGGTGGTAATAGTGATGGCAACATATTTCTTTGTTGGGTGTTTGTAAGTAAACAACTGCCATATTGATTTATACTAGCAAGGTCATTTTTCAAGCTATCTGCCATTTTGATCTTAGCTTAGTATCCTGGTTTTAGCAGGAAGCCTGAAAAACACAGGAATCCCAACAAAGAGCTACAAAAGTTTCATATGACTAATTGTTTTACAATCTTACTGCAGGGTCATGATACTAAAGACAATGTTCTAAGTTTGCTGAGTCAGCTAAAGGAAGAAAAGTCATTAAGGTATGGAGATATAGTAGATGAACCAGGGGGATCACAGATTGTGTTCAGCAGGGGGTGCAACATCTTCAGAAGGGGTGCACTACCCAGTTAACATGAAATACTGATATTTTGGAAACATAGTTAAAAATACAAAGATGTGAAATCCTTTCAGGAGAAGGGGCGCACCCACTGGACCCCAACCCTAGATCCGCCACTGTTGAAACTAAAGTCCTCTACCCCCTTTGGGGAAAAAACTGTTGAGTGGTTATTTGTAACATGTTAGAATATTATCTATGATACAACGGACTATGAGGTTGTTTTCTTGGAAATAACAAAGGTGATTGAAACATGTTGCACGTTTCCATGCTCCGTAATATAATTTCGAACTATATTAGCATCATTGTACGTAAAAGCTTGAGTCAAACTGACTACTGATGTGGGAAATCAAACATATTGTAAATTTTGAGGATATTCAATTTCAATGTGGACGTCTTCAACCTAGTGTTGTATCCATTGTGAGAAAAAACTTTTCAACAGAAAAATCAAATATTTTGGAGCATGGGACCAAAGAAATATATGGATGTTAACTCTAAGAACCACTCTAAAAACCACTTTAAGATCCACTCTAGGATCCACTTTAAGATGAAATTCCACTCTAAAGTCCACTCTAAAGTCCACTCTAAAGTCCACCATATAGCCCACTCTAAAGTCCGCTCTACAGTCCACTCTGAAGTCCACTCTAAAGTCCACCATAAAGTCCACCCTATAGTCCACTCTGAAGTCCACTCTGAAGTCCACTCTGAAGTCCACTCTGAAGTCCACTCTGAAGTCCACTTTGAAGTCCACTCTAAAGTCCTCTCTAAAGTCCACTCTAAAGTCCACCATATAGTTCACTCTGAAGTCCACTCTAAAGTCTCTAAAACCACTCTAAAAACCACTCTAAAAACCACTTTAAGATCCACTCTAGGATCCACTTTAAGATGAAATTCCACTCTAGAGTGGACTTTAAAGTGGACTTTAAAGTGGACTTTAAAGTGGACTTTTAAGTGGACTTTTAAGTGGACTTTAGAGTGGACTTTAAAGTGGACTTTAAAGTGGACTTTAAAGGGGACTCTAAAGTCCACTCTAAAGTCCACTTTAAAGTCCACTTTAAAGTCCACTTTCCACTCTAAAGTCACCTCTAAAGTCCCCTCTAAAGTCCCCTCAAAAGGCCACTGTATAATCCACTCTATGTTGGTTGTATTGCAGGCGTCGTGCCGAGAGTACTGTAGTAATACTGGAGAATGATATCAAGAGAGTGAAAGTGGAGCTACAGACTTCTCGTCAGTGTGAGTCAGAGATGAGATCTAAGATGCATAGTCTGATGGCTACCGAAAGATCAGCAAAGATAGAATTACAGCAACTTAAGTCGGAGAATGAATCTTATCAACACAAGTAAGATAATGATGATGATGACTATGATGATGATTGTGATGCTGATGATAGAGGTGATGATTATGATGATGGCGATTGTAACAGCCGTGCATGGTGGTGGTGCTATAAATGACGACGGTAGTGTTGTTGTGAATGATATTGGTGTCTAAAATGATGATAGTTGGTTAATGATGTTAATGATAATTAAATTATGGATAAAATTAATTCTGGTGAATGTGAACTTCACAGCCTTATACACGTGTTCCTAGTTTCATGATAACGGGCAGAAACGATCAAAACGTTTTCATATCTAACGAAGATTTCTCCGCATCCCTTTAGGATTAACACTCTGAACAGCAACAGACAACAAGACCGTAACGCTATCTCTTCTCTGGAACGTAAGCTGAGAACAGAACGTGACTCGCGTCTCTTGGCCGAGAACCAGCTACGTGAAGAACGTAAGAAACAGAAGGCTGAATGCGCAGCACAGAAACAACGTGAGGACACCACAAACTGTCACGACGCTTGCATATCCTTACGTGAAGAGATGGAAGAAGAAACGCGTCAGCTACGTGCGTTGCTTACGGAAAAAGACGACGATATAAAACGGCTGGAGTCTGAGACGGAATCGTTGAGGCAGAAAACGAAAGAAGTCGAAAGCCAACAGCTGAAGAAGGAGACCGAAATATTGATGAACGCTCTGACGGCCATGCAAGGAAAGAACACTCACTTAGAAAACAGTCTCAGCTCGGAGACACGTCTCAAACTAGATCTGTTCTCAGCGCTGGGAGAGACGCGCCGTCAGCTTGAGATCGCTCAGAATAAAATCACGAGCAAAGAGCGTGATATTATCACTCTTAAGGCCAAGATTGCTGAGGTGATGGCTTTGTTACCTGCCAGTACGTACGGTGACACGGTACCCTGCTTCACCGTGAGCCATTCTTCTCTGGAGCTCAACAGTAGCCTGGATCCAAGTGCACCGTGTTACGTACCGTCCAAGAAGTCTAACGGCTTGCTTTAGGTAGACGTTCGTTGATCGCTGAGACCTGGTAGTGTAACTTAAAGACCTTAAGCATCAAAAACGAGAGCGACAACCAGTATGCGTTTGATATATATATGGAGGCTCACACCTTGGTTTAGAACTGCTCTGAATTGTCACCATTTTTCGAAAGTGTCATCCATTACTTCTCTCGAACTCGAAAAGATGCCAAATTTAAATACCATTTCCACAAATACGACGATCGCCTCTGTCTTGCTAGTATAAGGAGTACCATGAGCCTTTCCGTGGATCGTTGTCGTGTCGTAGAGTAATGTCGGTGGTATTGGGCGACGTATGACACACTCTTTAAGTAATTACACCTTTTGCTGTTTATTAACCGCACTGAAACATTTATTCGAGCGAAAAAAAGAACAAAGAAGAAACATTCAATAACGCGAACAAACACTCAGCAAGAGAAAAAACTATGGTTGTAAACGATGTATTTCTAAAGAACAACTACTCTTATCGATTGTTTGTACAAAATACTGAATGTCTCATTGTTAATGACAATGCTCTTTCACTTGAATGAATGTTTCAGTGCCGTTAATGACCAGGTAAAGCTGTATATGGAGACGTGCCTTCGTTGTCGCTTTCGTTCTTGGTGCTTATAGTGCTTATAACTAGTATTATTAAAAATAGTAGTAGTTCTCTAAAACTTAGTTATATTTATTATGTGTTGGAACGACTGCTAAGCAGAGTGGTTCTATGTTAAGCATTGAAGGATGGGAAATGCGATTTCAGATTCCAAGGTGCTATGGGTATTGTGAAAACAACAGCAGTGTTTGCAAGTGGTTGATGTGTTTCGCTGGTAAACCATAATACTCTTTTCATACCTCGCAAGATGTTATGGGTAGTGTGAAAACATCAGTAGTGTTTGCAAGGGGTAGATGGGTTATGCTTGTAAACCATAATACTCTTTTTATACTTCGCAAGGCGATATGGGTAGTTTTCGCTGGTGTTTGCAAAGGACGATGGGTTTATGAGATTTTTAAATCTTTCACTCGACCGAAAGGCATGATGGTTAATGCACATCCGTTAAGTATGATGAGTTGAATAGATAGACCTCATGTTGACAGTTCATCACTGATATAAAGTGGGTTCGCGTGACCTGCATTGCGTGACTTCAGGTAACGCTTTGCGTGACAATCTTTTCTTTTATGAAACAGTTCTTTGTACGCACTGGGCAGATATCACAAAGTAATGATTCACGGTAACAAGTCATTTTCCTATCCATCTACTAGGAAAAGTAGTATGACGATTTCTAACTCTTTTCCATCTATAGCCCAACGCACCAACTCATAGCATTCTTACGTAAGACAAAGAAAAATCCTCAACACGAGGAAAAACTGAAAACTCTTCACCAACTAGTATACATCTTTTCCGCTGTTTGTGCCCATCAGTTACCCAATCAATTGTCTGTTCTCGTTGTACTGAATTCTACAATCCTGTTTACGCGCAGTGTTTTTTACAAGTTCTAATTGTTATTAGACAGTCATTGGTGTTGGGTGATGTTTGTTAATGTACGTTGGGATTATCGTATTAGATCAGTTAGTTAACTTGAGCAAGTCACGGAGAAAATAATTTATCCAACCCCCCCCCCCCCCCCCTAGTCGTTCTTTTCTTTTTAAAATATTGTTGTATAAGTAGGCATTTATCCCATTCAATGGAGCTTCAATATTGATTTTTCATGTTCTATAGCTACTTCAAATAACGTCATCACCAAAAAGCAATAGCTCATTCCAAGGCCACTAGGAATGATGGGTAAAAGTCATGACAGAATGTAGAACGATATCTTACACAGTCGAAAAAATGAATATTGAGCTTTTTAATATTTATATGGAGCGAACAGAAAGCAAATCAAGTCATAATTAAATTGCATGAATTTCTTGCAAACTGGAGCTTACAAAATTCCTAGTTCCTAGCAGTCTTAGAATGACTTCTTATTGTCTTTAGGTGATGACAACGTTCTTTGAAATAGCTACATACCATTTTATCAGTTTCCATTTTTCCTTCTATCCATCCTTATGTGTCCGTGTTGTTTACTAGTATTGACAAACAAACAACAAGTTCCAGAGTTATTCTCTGTTCTTTTGGTTTTTGTTAATGCCTCATTCACCTATGCCATTTCATTTCCCATCCATTTCTCATCCATCCCATTTTCTCCGTGTCCTTAGCTTGTTTAGAGTAAAACTTGTATAGATTAATTCTAAAGGTCTCAGCGAAGTTAAGTGTTTAGTCCTCAGCAAAGCTTTATTAAGCCGGTGATATTATAAAGACATGTTAAGACGAGATGTTCTCGAACGATAGATATAGTTTAATAAATTATCAAATGAACTGAGGTTGTTTTGTCTGTTTCTTTTGTCTTGCTATATTAGCAATTGCAGCAAAAAGCATCTAAAGCCTGAATTTGTGTCATTGACAGCGCCAACTGTGTGTGCAAAGTTTACAGACCAAAGCGTACTCTCGGAACACATTGAAAGCCTGAATTTGTCATTGATGACGGCGATAACTACGTGTGCAAAGTTTACAGACCAAATTAAAGCTCCATCGGGCCACATGTAAAGCGTCGATTTGTTTCATTGACAGCGATAACCATGTGTGCAAAATTTATACAGACCAAAGCGGCCTCCAGTCACATATTTAAAGCCTCAATTTGTGTCATTGACAGCGATAATCGTGTGCAAAATTTATACAGACCAAAGCGTCCTCCAGTCACATATTTAAAGCCTGAATTTGTGTCATTGACAGCGATATATATGTGTGCAAAGTTTAAAGAACAAAGCGGACTCCAGTCACATATTTAAAGCCTGAATTTACGTCATTGACAGCGATAACCATGTGTGCAACGACAGACAGACCAAAGCTCCGGCCTTATATTTAAAGCCTCGATTTGTGTCATTGACAACGAAAACCATGTATGCATGATGATTCAAAAAGCACCGAGATAAATCATGACTTATGTATACCGCATACCGAAATGGATTGTTGACAATAAAATGAATTGAATTGGAGAGTTCCATGTGGACTGAGAAAATGATTATGGACGTAGAACTTCAGAATATGGAGCCGGCATGCTTGCAAATTAAGATGATTCTATACTTATGCATTTCTATACCGTCAACAATGCATTTCGGTCTTGCAATGCAGTGTTCGTTATTCAGTAAAGTATTCACTATGTGGAATGCAGAAAAATCAATAGAATAGTCCAGTTTCATGTTCTTCATTGCTCAGGCTAAGCCTCAATAGACCACTTCACGTTAACGTCCGCCATTTTGAATTGGGGCAAAGTAGGAAAAATTCTTAAGAAATTGTCATCACTTTGATTTCTTCTAACTCCGTTCATTCAAGCTCAATGTTCATAATTATTTTGTTTTTGAAAATATATTAACTTCCTTATATTTGTACTAAAACTTGGTTGACATACCATAGTCATTTGATAAAGAAAATTGAGATTTTTGTTTTCAAAACGCGTAGATCAAAATATATAGAAAACTTACCGGCTCGTAAAAAAATAGTTCCAATTCCTGGATAGACCTCATTTTCCATCAGTTTACTGATATGTAATGTATTTATTATGTCAAGTTAAAATTGTAAAAATGAAGCTTGAACGAGTGGAGATATTGGACGTCAAAGTGATGACAATCTCTTAAGAAATTTCCTGACTTTGCCCCAATTCAAAATGGCTGACGTTAACGTGAAGTGGTCTATAGTATGTGATATATTCTTTTGTACGAGGTACATCCCGTGGGAATGCACCAATCCAAAAACAATATAAATACCAATGGTTTTGTCTTGACTCTTTCGTTAATTCCCCTACATTTGAGGCGTATCCTGAGCAACGAAGAACTTGAAACTGGTCTATTGAACAACCTTCTTTCCATATAGATACATACACATTATTACACTGAGCTATTACGATTTGTTTTATGGCGTGGTCTTTGTAACGTACACTAGTGTGCCTAGAAATCTTTTGATGTAGAAGACTAAATAGTTCCTAAAAAAGAAACATAAGCACAGAGATCGAGGCGGAAACAGTTTACAGACCAATGTGCCCCCAGGCCAAATAATTAAAGCCTAAATCTGTTTCATAGAAAACGATAACCCTGTATAAAAGGTGATTCAAAATGCATCGCGTTAAAACATGACCTATGTTATTAGTCGGGCTTCCGAACGAAAGCCCGAAGTATAATCTGGGGTGTCTTTTTTTCGCTCGTTATTCAGTTCAGCCACAAAACGAAGACCAGGAATGCCTGGGACATTATACTTGATGTTCGATTGATCTGTTCAATACAATATGAAGGAGTGTCTCTTCGCTGTTATTTTGCTATATCGCCGTGAATTTTCTGCTTAATGCGTAAATGATTAGTTGTAAGTGTATTCAGCGAGATTTTGGTTGTTTTTTTTTTAATGCAAGGTTCGCTCACGATCGCTTTCAATTGTTTCCATGTGTTTCGATCGCTGAAAAGTGTTTCCATATAATCGGTGAAGATCGCTGACATCATTTCAGCGATTCGGTGATCGTGAGTGATTTATATGGAAACCAGCCATTGAATACACGACAGCTCCGAGGAATTTACTGCTATTGTATGTACTGAAATAACGCATTTGCAGATCAAAAGGGGCTTCTTTTCATCGACGTAAAAAACTTCGCGCACTTTTGGCTTTAAATTAAATGAAAGTTTGTTTTTCTTTTCATTAATAGGATCGGATTAGTGCAGAACGTCGATCGACTTTCCTGGGAAAACAGCTTCTTACTTCTAGATGAAAGGACTATCAACGTCACCCCGCCCACTCGCGTTTTATTTTTCTCTTTTTCTTGGGGATTGTTTAATTTTGACGTGGTACTGTACGTTTGTCTATTTCTTAACTACTCTGTGATTTTTCATAACAAATAAGTCTAATTAATTGATTTGTTCAATTTTGTAAGTGATGTGGTTATTTCAAATTAGGTTTACATGTTTTTAATGAGGTTGCCTACACTTTTTAGCTTTGTTACCGATTGCAGTTAGTTTAGTTAGGTGCGATTATTTTATAGTTTGTTTGACTGCAACACAGAGAAGAGGAAATTGGATTTGACACTTGCTATTTCATTTCAGTAAAGCAACTAGTTAAATTTGAGCAGTTCCTAGTTACAGGATTGTCATTCGTCATCCGATTTTGTTTCAATTCTCCGTTTTGTTCTCATTTTTTAGTTTTATTCAAACGAAAATCATGCAGTCAAAATTAGACAAAATTAATTTTGAGAATTAATATTATTATTATAATTTTTATTTGAATTTTTTGGTAAGTGGCGCATCAATGACTCAAAAGTCCTTGCTTGGACCGAATGTGGATTGAAAGCACGGTGAAACTAAAGCTCGATACGATTAATTCACGGCTTGCGAGTTATGCACGTTTTCCAAAATGGATATATGTGCAGGCCCCTAAAAGGCTAGGCTAATCAGCTCAACATAAATCATTCCAATTCTTATCATATTTCAGTTACTGAAGCAAAAATGTCGGGATCTATGAGCTATGATACTCAAAATTGTTAAGTTGTATCTTCAATTCAATGTTTGACAGTCGTCAATTGAAAAGGCGGGGTTTTTAGTCACAGATGAACTAAATAAAAAGGGATATGTCATTTATATACATAAGTCATTTTGTTTGTGAAATTAATTATTTTTTTTCTTGCGCGTTCAGAAATTAAGCAAAGATGCACTGTATGAACGTATCAAGAACAAAAATTCAAAATTCAAAATTGTTGAATCTGTTGCTCCTTCACTGAAAAACTGCGTATTTTCTATTCAACAGAATTAATCAATTCATTTAATTGGCATTCATGTTAACTTGAACTCTAAGTTGACTGACTACTTTGGCAAAAGGTTAATACAAATCTGACATATACAACGCAAAATGTATATATATTTCATATACTTACATGTAAAAAGGCGGGCATTACCAAATTTATAATTGATTATTCAATATCCCGATTTTTTTTCATTTACGAATTCAGAAAGGAAAAGGGCGGGCTTCGTTATAAGACAAAACTCAAATACAAACATCTTGGCAGGTCGTCAGTGCTTTCATAAAAACCTTAAAAGATTATCCCAAATTTTTCAAAAACATTGATATTATGATAAAAGCACACACGAGCGATACATAATAGGAAGATATTCTTAAGTAACATTTTGAAAAGGATTAGTATGATAAAACAAACGACATATTGATTGAAAACTTCTTAATAGCAAACAGCTGGTTCCGTTCGTATTTAAAATCGTGAAGTTTGCTTTAGAAGGTCATTTGTTTTGACTTTCGATGGATAAGTGACAGAATTTCGTTCACTCAGTTCTCGATCCTAGGTATTCTTCAGTGGATATTTTTTACGGAATTTAAGAGAGAGACACCGCAACTGCAGATGTGATTTTTAGTCCAATTTCTAAGAAATCCGAAAACAAAAGGATGAAATACCATTTGGATGGGTAGTATCAATTGGTCTTCAATACTCTAAAAAGAAACTTTGAAGTTTTTCCTCGCTGGAGTGATTTCTAGAAAATTAAAGTGTGTGCATCAATGACATTTGTTTTGGCATTAGACGGTTTCAACAAAACGCATCCTTGTTTAAGTTCTGAAGCCTGATCCTTTCTGGATTCGATGTTTCTACGAAATTCAATAGCTGCAAATTCGATCTTCCTTTTAGCTTCTCTTTTACACTAGACTTTACTTTCAATGATAATTGTTCAAGTATATGAAACAGAAAAAATAAAAGAATCGACGTTGTCGACGTAAGCAATTTACAGGCATTCGTCATTTAGAAGGGAGTTCAAAACTACGCAAAACGCCGACAAAGATAGTTACGAAAGCAAGAAAAAACTGAGCTGTTGAAAGTGAAACTAGAGTACAAATACTACAGTACAGTAACACTGAACTGAATGGAGGTTTTGCACAATGGCAGAATTTCAAGAATCGTTAAAAGTAGGTGAAATTGCATATAGAGCAACACAGTGTTTTCCAAATAATGAAAGGTCAAAAAAGGTATCGATAAATAACTCTTCCGCAAAAATGGAAACCAAGCATGAAGAAAACTCCGGCGAATTTTTAAAAACTAAAGAACTTCCAAACGTTATAGGAACTAAAAATCGCAGTTATTTTCTCGGAAAGTTTATGAGGAGTTCAATTTCTCTGAAATCAAAAGAAAACGTAAAAGAGCAAAAGAAGGAAAATTTCGCTTCAGAAGAAAATCAATCAAATTCTGACAAATGCAGAATTATTCATTGTATCAATATTTGCCGCAAAGTGAAAAGGAGCAAGAAAAATGTCCCAAATCTGGCCAAGTCAAGTGACCAAATTGGAAACACCAAAGACGAACGACTTTTAAGCATTGAATTAATAGACGAAAAAGATCTTGAAAGCAACGAGTTGGAAGACGAACGAGATCAAAATGGCGGCAGATTAATGCGCAACGAGCAAAAAGACTATAAAAGCGGCGTAGAGGTAATTCAGCTTGTTTGTGAGCAAGATTTTTCGACCAGTAGTGGTAGCGACAGCGAAAATGTGAGACACACCCGCTTTGATAGAACATCTAGATACAGCGAGGGAGATGTGTCAAACCATTTAACTCCACAGTCTAGCTTAGACGCAATAAGATACGAACGCCCGCGGGCTCAATCTACACTGATATGTAAAACATTGAAATCGCCAAAGGTCGAAAGACGGCCTTTGAATATGAGAAGAAATGCGATTTGTGAAGAAATTGAGAGGGATATGTTTGTCCAAGGACTGTCGCTGAGAGAATGGAGGAAAATCATATTGACGAACTATTCATTGATCGATTTTGATTTGAGGTTTTAGGCGTGTGGAGGATCGGCCAACGTGCTTTGATATACGCTATCACCCTATGCCTTTCAAAACCTCTGGGAACACAAACGTTTTTTTAAATGTGTTCAAAATCAAAGTACAATGAACCACGAAACTTCCACTTCGTACGCCCCGTTTACACAAAACCGTTCTGAACTCAGTTATCCCAGTTTTTATCCGTCTAACTGTTAACAAAGAGATAGGTTAACAACGCGTTTAGCGGCCTATTTCATTGATTACATTCACTGAAACTGCATTATTATTCCTGCTATTTCTACAGAGCTATTAATATACTACGCTCCAAACTGTCATCAACAAATTTAAAAAGATACCCTTAAAACAAGGAAGTTAGTAATTCATCGTCCATTAGTTGATCAACGTCAATGTTGCCACATTCACATCAACAACTCAAACGTTTTTAGTTAAACAACATTAAACCTATAATTTATCATGTATAAGATTTTACTTATTTTCAGTTTATGAAATAAAATGTATATTTTTTGTTTATGCAAGCAATTACGTGAACTATATCGCGGATCGGAGCGTGGGAAGGGGAGATGGGCACTTTTTGCTTGAGAGATACTGAGACTGAGAGTCGTTCGTTTGTCTTGTATTTTTAGTTGTAGTATAGATAAGTTTTGAAAAACGGTAGAAAAGAATTAAGAAAACAAACATGCCGCAATCTCCCTCGTGTGTACCAACGATTTCACGCGAAAAAAATGTAGTGCGCATCAAAACTTTTGCTCCCCGGTTTTGCCCCCTCATATCAAATTGGTTTGAAATGAGGGAGCAAAACCAGGGAGCAAATATAGTGCAAAAGTGTGTTTCAGAAGCAAGCTCACTCGTGTGTACCGGTTTTAATACGAGCGAGCAAAACCCGGGAGCAAAAATTTTGTTGCGCAAAATATTTTTTTGGTGAAATCGATAGTACACACGAGGGTGCTTGCTCCGGGAGCATGTTGCGGGAGCGTGTTGCAGGAGCAAGCTCCCTCGTGTATACCGGCCTTTACTGGGTACCGTATTTGACGTGCTTTCATTGTTTGAGGATATCGATGCTATTTTAATTTCATTTTTTTTAATTCAATCGTTCACTTCTCTGCTACAACCACTATCATTATTATTTGAACTACTGAGGAACAAAAAAATTGACTACAACAAAGGATTGAATATATTTTATTCGGTGAACATAAGTATGTATGTGCCTTTAGCTAACGTGAAAAGTCAAAGTTTACCCATGTTAAAATATACGATTGGAAATTAATGTAAACCCAACAATTAAAATTCAAATAAACAAAATGACATAAAGAAATGACAAATTAATAAATCACAAATATAATTAAACAAATAACCACAGTTCAAATTTAATTTTCGAAATAACTTTAAGCCTTCAAAACAGAGTGTAAAATCTGGGTTGTCATATTTTGCAGTTGATTTATTCCAAAGATACTTCTTGTTATGTTGTTATGCATCAGAATAGCTAAGAGGTCCACCGCCGCTACCCTCTAAAATAAAAGAATAAAAAATCATTTTAAAATTTCACGAAGAAATGCATAGAGATTTTGCGCAAATTGTTCATAACACAGCAGCTCAAACAACAATTTAAACGAAAATTGTTTTTGGAACAGCACTCCCAAACGTTTGTTACATACGCTGACAGATATTATTAAGGCCGGTACACACGAGGGAGCTTGCTCCTGCAACACGCTCCCGCAACATGCTCCCGGAGCAAAGCTCCCTCGTGTGTACCAACGAAAAATATGTTGTGCAACAAAGGGAACACAACAAATTTGTCGTTGGTACACACGAAGGAGCTTTGCTCCGGGAGCATGTTGCGGGAGCGTGTTGCAGGAGCAAGCTCCCTCTTGTGTACCGGCCTTTAGCCACGGAACTGCCAAATTGTGTAGTGTGAGCAATTTTTTGGAGGGGGCGCGCGCATGCTTTAAAATTTGTTCACGTGGCAGTATTTAAGGATGGAATTCCTAAAAAATATTGTCACACAATATTTATTGGAGCAGGCGTGCAAGTTCATTAACAGGTCAACAGAACAAACCCCCAACTGAACACCAGGAAAACAAGCAACAATCAACGAGAAACAAGTAAACGTATATCTTCATTAACAGCTCGACAGAACAACAACAACAACAACAACAACAAAAAAAGAAAAAAAAGGACAGGAAAGGAGACAACAAAGAAACAAAAACTCGCAATTTAACATCAATGGCCTGTTGCACTATCCACCGGATAAATCGCTATCCAGAGGATAAATTCTATTCTGCCCCCCAATTTTCTGAAATTGATTGATAATATTTTTCATAGTTTTTAGAGATAAATGATAGGGGGAGGGAGGGTGGATAAGAAATTGAACCTAACCCCCCCCCCCCCCCCCCACACACACACACACACACACACACACACACAATAAAAAACTGTTCCACGGCACCAACAACTGGAGTAAAAATATCACAAACAGACGGTAAGTTAGACAAACAGAAAAAAAGAGCAACTTCATACCTTCTGAAATTTTATAGACAAAATTGGCATTAGCTTTACCAACACAATTCTGAGCGTCATCTGGGTTGCATTTTCGATAGTACTGGTTGACACACTTTTCTGTAGGTCCATCTCTACTGTATAAACGGCCTGCGTCTGGGGCACTGAAGCATTCTCCGTAGAACTGGGCTCCAAAATGAGTGTAACCTTTAGCTTTGGCTGCCTGAGCGCATCGACAGAGTAGACTAAAATTACAATAAAATGAAAAAAATGACTGACTGACCGACCGACCGACCGTTATCGTTACTGACTGACTGACTGACTGACTGACTGACTTGTGAGTGCCTTGTGAGTGTGTACATGCCTGGGTGAGTGAGTGAGTGAGTGAATGACTGAGTGAGTGAGTGAGTGAGTGAGTGAGTGAATGAGTGAGTGAGTGAGTGGGTGAGTGAATAAGTGAGTGAGTGAGTGAGTGGCTGAGTGAGCGAGTGAATGAGCGAGTGAGTGAGTGAGTGAATGAGTGAGTGAGTGAGTGAGTGAGTGAGTGAGTGAGTGGGTGAGTGAGTGGGTGGGTGAAGTTTTGCTTACTCATCAAGGTATGGACCAAAATTTTTCCAATCGATTCTAAAACCGCTAGCCTTGGGGTTGTGAATCTTCTTCTCGCGGTCACTGAAGAGCAATTCGTTTAATACTTTGTTTTTATTCCAACCTTTATCCTTGTAGCAACCAACCTTTACAAACTGGACTGGACATGCCTCACGCTCGAGAACCAGCGATTGCTCTGCACAATAAGAAAGAAAGAGAGAATACAAATAATGATATAAAAACTCTATCCTAAGTTAATACAATTATCATTCACTGTAGCAACTAAAAGATGTTCTAGAAAGATTGGGATTGTGGTAAGGTATTTTAAGTTTTGGCTCCCTCATATTTAAAGGTTGTTTTGGAAACATCTGTTATTGCTTTTGGTAGACGGAGTTATTTTAATAGTGGTAAATTGGTTATAATTTGGCGATAATACCAATTCATGAGTTGCACTCCATGTCATGTTTTCAATTTTGGATGACGATAACAAAACATTCCTTATTAGTTTCTCTTGTTTGTTCATCCAACATGGCAACAACAGCTTTGTTCTTTATTCCTCGATCAAGGGATTCTTGGTCATATGGTTGCAACCCAAGAATATGATCCCGAGATTTCATTTCACAAATACATTTATTTGCAAAGTTATTGGGTAGTGGTAGACTGGCAAACGCAGGCAAACCTTGAAATACAAACGAACTAAATACTAACAAATAGTAGCTATTTAGTAACTATTTGTCAGTAGCACTCCGACCAGGACACAATAACCAGACAAAAGAAATAGCAATGTTTTGGTAGAGTGATAGTGACAAATAGTAACTAAATAGCTACTATTTGTTAGTATTTAGTTTGTGTTTATTTCATGGTTTTCCAGATGCGTTTGCTCTATTTTCTTGGCTTGGTCAACTTTACCAATGCACCTCCTCCTCTAACCTCCTAGAAGGATTTCGAGTCCCTGTTTTATCTTTTTTTTCCAAAAATAACTTCAGTATTTCATGCTTACGGGTTGGTGTACCCCCTCCTGAAAATGATGCACCCCTCCTGAAAACAATCCAGGGTCCGCCTCTGCTATGACAAACTGTTATTTTTCCTGTGAACTAATTAACAATTATATTTTCCTGATTTTATCTCACTAGTTCAGCTTCAGTAAAGCCTCAAAATACCTGATTCAGTACAAATCCTTCAATCGTCTCTCCAAGTCACTGAGATTCTCTGCCTTTGTTTGGTACAGAACCAAGCTGATTACAGCAAAAAGAAACACTTGCTTCATTGTCTTATAGTCTGAAAAATACAAATAAACATACAAATGAACAAGTCAGAGACTTTTAAAAACACATTGTCTTTTACTCACTCTCTTGATTCTGATTCGTCGAACGCGGAGAAGAAAAAGAAAAAGAAGAAGTCAAGAAAAAAAGAAAAAGACTAAAAAAGGAAAAGAAAACAATAAAAAAGGACCCAGGAGAAGCAGACGAATTAAAGACAAAAAAAGAAATTCAAGTACCCGAGTACCAATTTTCAAACTGAAAGAAAGATTTACAAATTTCAGCGGGCAATTCGTGCATGTTCTAACCTGACTTAGCTGACAAAGCTCTTCTCGACACCGTTTCACTTCTAACTGCAACGAATCACGACGAATGCATCTATTTATATTATATTTATTTTTTGTTGCATCGCATGTCGTTATGGCCAACGATTGAGCTGATTAAGAATGGAACGGTTTCAACAATGTGCTATTCAACGCTGTAAGATGTTTATAATTAGAGTTTTGAATCACATTGATATCCTTTGAGCACATTAAAAACAACTTAAGGATACATCCCGGGCTTTTGGGACGCAAATTTTGAAAAATCGTAGCGCGGTTGTTTTAAACTATTTTTTAATAAACTATATCCTATCTAGTGCCTAGAATAACAAAGATTGCGATATTGTGCTCATTTTCTGTGCAAAATAAATACTTTTTGCAAAATTAAGATTAGAACGTGAAACCACGCGTCTTGCTTTCTTTGTTTCTGTGCCAAATCTTTAGACCGCCCGCTTCAACTGTAAAGTGTTTCTTGTTCAATACATATTTTCCTACCAAAGTGTGTCTGGGTTTTTGAATTCTTGCTTTCATTATTTTTTAAAAAATTTTTGAAATTTGAGGTCCAATAATTTTCATGATAAAATTAAATCTAGTGGCATAACTCAAAAAATCAACACACGATCGACAAACCCAGACACACTTTAGTACTATGTTATATTGAGAGTCACCATGCAAAATTTGGTTGAAATTTACCGAAAATATTTGGCACAGGAACATTTAAAAGTGGCCTATTTTATGAAAAAACTACAATCGAGAACGAGAAAGTTTTCTGGTTTACGGGATAAAAGGATTATCCGAGTAATGGTTACTTATCGATGACAAGCTATGAACAGTCACTGACCCGCATTGAGTTCGAGCTATGAAATCTGAGACTACTGATTTCCAGAGAGCATCGTGGTTTGACGTTCGAGAAACGAAAATGGTAAATAGGTCGAGAGGGAAAGACGAAAACAGTAGTGGTGAGCGTGGTACTAGGAGCCTTTATCGCTCAGAGCTAATGCTTCAGCTTTCGCCTTCGAGAATGTAGACGCGTCCCCGGTTGATCTTCGCTTTCTTTTCTTCGTGCTCACAAAGGGAGCGTGCCGCTTTGCTGATCGCTTCGACATCTAGTTTAACTGAATGACTGACGAAACAGAAGTAATAGCTTGATGAAATATAGTTTAAAATAAACGTAGAAGTTAAGACAATATGTGCTTGTGTTTTCGATAACATTTGTTTGAGTCACGGTTTATCACGTGCGACGTCAAACTGACTATGCGTGACAACAGATCGAGGTCACCCTGTTGTTGACGCTTCCTGTCAACACTATGACACCAATGAAACCATCGAAAAAAATTCTTTCGCTAATATCTCCCGTTTGAATATTTTTATGAAAATAATTTTTTTACTGGTTTGTAGACAAGAGTCTAATGTATCATATGGACGAATAAAAAAAAATCCGGCTATTTTGAATGAAAAAGCCCGGGACGTATCCTTAATTCTGCCAAATTTGAAGCTTCTAGAGCGAATACTGAACTATTGACGATCAAAGATTCGTATTATTTGGTAAGAATGTATGGCGCCGCCATGTTGGATGATGACTTATATCATCCAAAATGGCGGATAGAACTTTAGTGGGCTAAAAATGAAGGCAAAATCAGTATTCAAAATCAGTTTTTTTAGATTTTGTTCTTGAATCGAATCAACAGGAGTCTATTTGAGACAAATTCTATAACAGAGATGAATTTGTCGTGATATTTATCCTTCCATTCGAATTACTTGATAGCGTTGCGTGACGCAATTTAGACCTAAATATCTCGCAAGTGAACAACATTTTTGAACACATATTTCTACGAAGTCTTTAAATAATCGTTAGCTATAACATATAGTGGGATGTTTCTATTTGATTAAAAATGAATCTGTCAAACTTTTGATGACTACTTATATTATATCATATTATATTATATGGTCAGCGATTGAGCTGATTAAGAATGAGAACGGTTGCAACACTGTTATATTCAACGCTGTAAGATGTTTATAATTAGAGTCTTGAATCACATTGATAGCAATATGAATTTTCAATTATTGGTTTAACCGAAACAAAATTTAGTACAACAAAGGAACACTTCAATAATAATTATATTTCAGGCTACTCTTTCATCTCACAGCCTTGTCTGTCAAATGCTGGTGGCACTGGTTTTTACTTCTCTGACCATTTAAGCTCTAGCACTAGGGAAGATCTCTCTGAGACTACTGTTGATTTTGAGTCAATGTGGGTTGAGATCCACAGTAATCTTCATCACAATATTGTCTGTGCAGTCATTTATCGACATCCGAATAGCAATCTTGAAGCATATTTCTAGACTACCTAAACAAATCACTTGACAAAATCAGGTATGAAAACAAATACTGCATCCTAATGGGTGATTTCAACATAAATTTATTAAACTCTGATTCCTATTTGGTAACAGATGAGTTTCTAGACATACTAACACAATTTTATTATACACCACATATATTACAACCCACTCGCACTCGACTTTCAGACATTTGTAAACACAACATTCTTTACAACAAGCAATTTGGCTTAAGGTCATCTTATTCAACAATCTATGCTGTGCTATCAATTCTTGACAACATTCACAAAGCAATTGAGAACAAATTTTTTTCATGTGGTATATTTTTAGACCTAAGCAAGGATTTCGACTCTGTTGACCACAATATTCTCCTTCATAAATTAAACCATTATGGCCAGGGGTTTGTCATTAGATTGTTTTACCTCATACCTAAGTGACAGGAGACAATTTGTCTCCCTTGGCTGTATTGATTCAGATGTACACACAATTTCATACGGCGTTCCGCAAGGATCCGTGCTTGGACCCCTTTTGTTCTTACTTTTTATTAATGACTTCCAAAACTCCTCTAAGAAACTAGATTTCCATCTCTTTGCAGACGATGCTAATCTCTTTTATATTAATAAAAGTCTCATAGACTTGGAGTGTCAAGTTAACCAGGAACTAGTAAATGTTCAAAACTGGTTATTATCCACAGTAATCTTCATCACAATATTGTCTGTGCAGTCATTTATCGACATCCGAATAGCAATCTTGAAGCATATTTCTAGACTACCTAAACAAATCACTTGACAAAATCAGTAAAGAAAACAAATACTGCATCCTAATGGGTGATTTCAACATAAATGTATTAAACTCTGACTCCTATTTGGCAACAGATGAGTTTCTAGACATAATAACACAATTTTATTATACACCACATATATAACAACCCACTTGCATAACCAACCATTCAGCAACACTTATTGACAACATCTTTTTCAATTCAACCGAACACCACACAATAAGTGGGAATATTGTTTATGAGCTAACAGACCATCTTCCAAATTTTATTGTTATCAACAGATTTAATGTACTTCCAAAACATATCAAATTTAGTAAATAAGACTAGTATTCAAATTATAATGAACAGTCTCTGACATCTGATTTCAATCTTATTGACTGGGACTCGGTGCTTCCAAGCACAAATGATGTGAATGCACTATTTGATGCATTTCACTCTAAGGTTTCCCAAGTAATTGACAAACATATACCAACAAAACAATTAAGTAAAAAAAGCATCAAGCAGTTATCCAAGCCATGGATAACCAGTGGTATTAGAACTTCCATAAAGACTAAGAATAAGTTATTTCATCAATATATTAAGTCACAGCCAGAATATGTTCATTCTCAGTACAAATACTATCGCAACAAATTTAATCATTTGATAAAAACAAGCAAAAAAGAAATATTTTGGTCAGTATTTCTCTTCAAACAAATCTAACATGAAGAATATTTGGAAAGGCATAAAACAAATAATATCTTTGAAACCCATGGCCAGCAAGATTCTCTCCAAATTACTTGAATGTGACACTCAATTAGTTGAAAGCAAATCAATAGATAATGCATTTAATAATTTCTTTGCTAATGTAGGCAGCAAAATGGCAGCATCTGTATCTGATACAAACATATCTCCATTCTCATATTTATCTGAAAGACCTTCAATGAGCTTTTATTTATATCCTATTTTCAACGAAAGAGATTGAAGAAGAAATTAGTAAACTCAACTCATCAAAATAGCAATCTTGAAGCATATTTCTAGACTACCTAAACAAATCACTTGACAAAATCAGTAAAGAAACAAATACTGCATCCTAATGGGTGATTTCAACATAAATATATTAAACTCTGATTCCTATTTGGCAACAGATGAGTTTCTAGACATACTAACACAATTTTATTATACACCACATATATTACAACCCAC
The DNA here is from genome assembly GCA_918843875.1 of Diadumene lineata. NCBI lineage: Eukaryota > Metazoa > Cnidaria > Anthozoa > Actiniaria > Diadumenidae > Diadumene > Diadumene lineata. The sequence continues at coordinate 4,353,867 of OU974082.1, forward strand.
TCGCACTCGACTTTCAGACATTTGTAAACACAACATTCTTTACAACAAGCAATTTGGCTTCAGGTCATCTTATTCAACAATCTATGCTGTGCTATCAATTCTTGACAACATTCACAAAGCAATTGAGAACACATTTTATTCATGTGGTATATTTTTAGACCTAAGCAAGGCTTTCGACACTGTTGACCACAATATTCTCCTTCATAAATTAAACCATTATGGTATTAGGGGTTTGTCATTAGATTGGTTTACCTCATACCTAAGTGACAGGAGACAATTTGTCTCCCTTGGCTGTATTGATTCAGATGTACACACAAGTTCATACGGCGTTCCGCAAGGATCCGTGCTTGGACCCCTTTTGTTCTTACTTTTTATTAATGACTTCCAAAACTCCTCTAAGAAACTAGATTTCCGTCTCTTTGCAGACGATGCTAATCTCTTTTATGTTAATAAAAGTCTCATAGACTTGGAGTGTCAAGTTAACCAGGAACTAGTAAATGTTCAAAACTAGTTATTATCCACAGTAATCTTCATCACAATATTGTCTGTGCAGTTATTTATCGACATCCGAATAGCAATCTTGAAGCATATTTCTAGACTACCTAAACAAATCACTTAACAAAATCAGTTATAAAAACAAATACTGCATCCTAAAGGGTGATTTCAACATAAATATATTAAACTCTGATTCTTATTTGGCAACAGATAAGTTTCTAGACATACTAACACAATTTTATTATACACCACATATATTACAACCCACTCGCACTCGACTTTCAGACATTTGTAAACACAACATTCTTTACAACAAGCAATTTGGATTCAGGTCATCTTATTCAACAATCTATGCTGTGCTATCAATTCTTGACAACATTCACAAAGCAATTGAGAACAAATTTTTTTCATGTGGTATATTTTTAGACCTAAGCAAGGATTTCGACTATGTTGACCACAACATTCTCCTTCATAAATTAAACCATTATGGTATTAGGGGTTTGTCATTAGATTGGTTTACCTCATACCTAAGTGACAGGAGACAATTTGTCTCCCTTGGCTGTATTGATTCAGATGTACACACAATTTCATACGGCGTTCCGCAAGGATCCGTGCTTGGACCCCTTTTGTTCTTACTTTTGATTAATGACTTCCAAAACTCCTCTAAGAAACTAGATTTCCATCTCTTTGCAGACGATGCTAATCTCTTTTATGTAAATAAAAGTCTCATAGACTTGGAGTGTCAAGTTAACCAGGAACTAGTAAATGTTCAAAACTAGTTATTATCCACAGTTATCTTCATCACAATATTGTCTGTGCAGTCATTTATCGACATCCGAATAGCAATCTTGAAGCATTTCTAGACTACCTAAACAAATCACTTGACAAAATCAGTAAAGAAAACAAATACTGCATCCTAATGGGTGATTTCAACATAAATATATTAAACTCTGATTCCTATTTGACAACAGATGAGTTTCTAGACATACTAACACAATTTTATTATACACCACATATATAACAACCCACTCGCATAACCAACAATTCAGTAACACTGATTGACAACATCTTTTTCAATTCAACCGAACACCACACAATAAGTGGGAATATTGTTTATGAGCTAACAGACCATCTTCCAAATTTTATTGTTATCAACAGATTTAATGTGCTTCCAAAACATATCAAATTTAGTAAATAAGACTAGTATTCAAATTATAATGAACAGTCTCTGACATCTGATTTCAATCGTATTGACTGGGACTTGGTGCTTCCAAGCACAAATGATGTGAATGCACTATTTGATGCATTTCACTCTAAGGTTTCCCAAGTAATTGACAAACATATACCAGCAAAACAATTAAGTAAAAAAAGCATCAAGCAGTTATCCAAGCCATGGATAACCAGTGGTATTAGAACTTCCATAAAGACTAAGAATAAGTTATTTCATCAATATATTAAGTCACAGTCAGAATATCTTCATTCTCAGTACAAATACTATCGTAACAAATTTTATCATTTGATAAAAACAAGCAAAAAAATATATATATATATTATGATCAGTATTTCTCTTCAAACAAATCTAACATGAAGAATATTTGGAAAGGCGCTGTAAAATAGGCCACCAATATTTCCTAGGGTATACATCCAACGTAATCAAAGTGCATGTCCTTCCAAAGTCTTTCAAGAATCGGACCACTGGGCCTACAAGGGCAAGCGGCGGGAAGACATAGGGGCGCTGTAACCATTGGTGATTACCAGATAGGTCTAGTGCAAAGAAATTCACACCCATCGATTCCGGAGTTGCTTGCAAAACCCTTTCAAGAGCTAGGGTTTCCTTGACCGAGATGTCAAGTGTGGTTCTCCTCCTCCGTCCAGTAGTCTGCTATCCGTCCAGAACTAATGAGTGGTGAGATCATGACTCCACCCCAGCCCGATTTAGATGCATCTGATGCCACTGACACTTGAACGTGTCTCTCATCCTTCCATGGTATTGGATTGTCCCATGATTCCAAGAATAGCCAGTGCTCTACCTCACTTCTTAATTCCCCTCTAACTTGAACTGGTTTTAAAGATCTTAGGCCTTTTGATATTGCCCTGTTCATAACCCTTATAAACATAATGGCAGCTGGTACCAGCAAGGAAAACGAGACACATTTCCCGACTAGCCGTTGCAACGTCTTAACTGAGGTTTCATATGTTCTCAAGATCTTGCGGACAAGGGACAGAAATCTCTTTCTTGGTTTCAGGAAGACGAAACACCTGGCTCGTGGAATCAAGTATAAATCCCAAGTACACAACCCTTTGAATGGGCTCAAGCGCTGACTTCTTCAACTCCAGGAAATATCCTAACTTGATCAGATGGTAGTCTACTAAGAAACCAGCTGCATTAGCAGCTGCAAGATGGCGTTCTGACAGGGTCGTTTTCGTTTGATATGCTCTTGCTGACAGATCCAGTTGTAGCTGTCCAGTATGCCTGTCATCGATGTATAATGAACAGGGAATGTTAATTAAACGAAAGTAATTCGTTGCTACCAGACCCATCGAGTGATAAATCATTGGAGCTTCTTCCCATCCAAAAGGCAAGGTGTTGTAGGTAAACACCCATACCCCCCCCCCCCATTGAAAGCCGAAATAAGTACGGCTCTTATCATCTAGGAGTAGATGGTCATACCCCGACTTGTCATCCAGAGTCGTCTGATATGAACCTTGAAACACGTATCGAGGTACGTCGGTCACATGGTCCAAGGAAAATGGACTGTCCACCATCCAGAGATTTAAAAACCTGGCATCCTGACATAACCGTGGTTTCGACGGTTCTACCGTCAGGGGTAATACCAGGTGTGGGGGCTGAATCTCTCCTACTTTCCTCACTACGGTTACTGCTCCATTCTCTATAAACGAGCAATCAAAGTCTCCCTGATGAAATCCACAAATGGCTTGCAGCTGCTACTATTACAAAACCACTTCACCGGGGGTCTATCAGATTCGTAACGTTTTCCCTTGAACGTTCCCGAGTAAGGTTTCTAATCCAGTCCAACACTCTCATTTGTTGTGGAATTGGATTGTCGCCTATTATGTCAACCCAGTCATCAACATGAGCATGTAATTCGCCTGCTCGAAAGGACGATGTATCTCGATAAATCAGCTCATGTGGCGATCCCAGTGCGACTCCAATCTTGACTTTCTCGACCTTTTCCGCTTGGGACAGGTTTGCCATCCCACCGCTGACCAGCACAGGGTTCCCATTAGAATCAACCCAGTTGTACGTTGACCCTTCAGAATTCCTGTGTTGTTGTAGTCTCTGGTCAAAGTCATCATCATACTCCCACGGCCAACCCATTTGTTGTTCGCTTGCCTATCATAGTAGGAAGAGGAGCCCGTTAATAGTCAGCGAAGGGATGACAATCCTGACCCAGTAAAAGTACTGGGCGAGTTTATTTAGATACTCTTTTTCGGGATTATCAACACTCCGAGACAACATGGACCCTCGAGTGTCAGGCTGTAACTAACCAGGGCATTTCATGATTTCTCACCTAAAAGCCATCATCCTCCTTTATATATATATATCGACTTATTCATTGTCTGCACTCCTATATCAAGAAGATAGAATCAAAATAAACCGTTGGTATTAGGATCAAAGAGTTGGACGATCTTACATGCTGAACTTTCCCATCAGACCTAGGGAAAATCAATAGATTATGGATAGCACAAAGGGTATTATAACCATCGTCCATCCTTATTAAATAACCCAGCCCTTGGTCTGCTTTGGTCTGCTTTGGTCTGCTTTGCTAATTCAATCCCCCTATTTGTACTTGTATCATATCTCATATCCCAAGACCTGGTATAATAAGGGACACTACTGCATTGTACACACATGCATCTTAGCCAACTTTATTGGATTACTTTATGCACTACAATCGTCATTACAACCCTCGTGGTTTACATCCTATTTCCCTTTTTTGACCTTGGTCATCTGAGGCCCTTAAGTCACGTTTCGTCTTTAGACAATTAGCCCTGAAATGGCCAGGTCTTTTGCAATAAAAGCACGTATTCAATCCAGTTGGTGGTGTTCGTCGCATGACTCTCAGGGCAGTAGTTGTCCCCTTCATCGCATTTGCCATACGAGCTTGCTCTTTCTGGACTTTAGACACCACGGACAAAACCTTCTCATGGTCCTTATCTCCTAACAGAGGGCGCACCAGGCTTCTAACCAAGCTATGCGGTTGGTCCAATTTCGATCTTAGTGTTTCATAGACTATTCTGTAGTAATTTGCTTTAGGATGTTTGGCGTCGTTCGCCGCATCCTTTAACCCTTCTATCATGTCTACCACCTCGTATTTATCAAACTCTACCAACGGACGCCCAGTCTTGTCAATAATGCGCTTGACCAACGCATCAATTGACGATTGAGATATTGCCTCTACAGCTTTCTCCATGGCCTCCAACTTCATTTTCATGGCCTACATGAGAAAAAAGGAAGGCTTATTATCCATACAGTTAGCTGTATACAAGCTTCACAACCTCGTGAAATGTACCAAATCAATAGTTTAAGCTACAGTGAATTCTCACTCAAGTAAGCGAAACTCCCTTAATTAACATGGCCATAACATATCTTAACATTCGGTCCAATAATATAACTATTGTAAACTGCACTGAATTCTTACTCAGAAACAGCAAAAACTCGTTTCACATGATAACATGCCTTAATATTAATTTAAATAATATAATTACTGTAAACTACAGTGAATTCTCACTAAGAAACAGCGAAAACTCTCTCCACATGGCCATAACATGTCTTAATATTCGTTCAATAGCATACTTATTGTAAACTACAGTGAATTCGCACTCAGAAACAGCGAAAACTGACTTAATTCACATGGTTATAACATATCTCAATATTCGTTTCAATAATATAATTATTACAATTAATAAATAATTAATATAATTACTGTAAACTATTGGATCTTCGGGTGCCTGAGCTGCAGGCGGCTGTTCTTGCCCGGCTTCGGCTGGAAACTGTTACTCGTCGGCCATCGTTCATGTACCGGAAAAAATTCGCGTCGGTTCGCAAAAATCCAACAAAGCGTTCTGCCGTTTTCAGGTCCGCTGGTGAACTGAGGTGAAGAACTGAGCATTCAGGGTTATTTATGCTTCCCGATAGCGTCATCCCCGTGCAAATGTTAATCCCATGTGCATTATACTGATTTCACACTCATTTCTCCTTCGCACGCTGGAGCGAGCATTATGAATACTAA